>JAEMOT010002388.1:330600-374923 GCA_019297695.1 Apostasia ramifera | reverse complement strand
ATATATATATATATATATATAAATCCTAAACCCTAAACTCTTACTTTAAGTCATTGTCATCAATAATATAAGCATCTTGTAATAATTAAGATTCTATTTCTGCTCTATAAAATCGAGAGCTTCCGACCTGTGGAAGACATCGGTGAATAGCTAGCTCAGTTAAAACATCTCTCTCTCTCTCTCTCTGGTATCAGAGCAAGATTGCTTTGTATAATAATGTCATCGCACATTTAACTCTTAATGCTAATGTATCAAATTTTAAATATGTTATATTTTCATTTAAAGTTTTATTAATATATATATATATATATATATATATATATATATATAATATAGACTTGATAAGATAAGGGACAGTAAAACTGAAGACTTGACTCAATTGAATTGGATTAAGGATGAGGATAAAAAATGATTTTTCAAGAAAGAAGATATTTAATATAGATGAATAAGATATTTTCAAAAATTTTTAATGACGGTTATGACTATACAATTGATCTTACTAAAGTTAACTTTTAAATGAAAAATGAAAAATGCTCTTACATCCGACATATTAGTGAAACTAAATTTTAAGAAGTTTTAAAAAAGGTGAACTGTTAGAAAACAGTGGAACCAGATGATATTTTAGTAGATATTTGAAAATGCATGAGTTGAAGGAATTTGTTGGTTCATTAGGTTTAATATGACTTTGAAAACTGAAAAAATATTAAATAAATGAAAAAAAATTACATTGATACTTATTTACAAAAGTAAAGGTGATGTATATGATTTTACCAACTATAGAGAAATTAAATTAATAAGCCGTACTTTAAAATTTTATAAAATGATGATTGAGCATAAATTATGTAGTAGTATTATAGCATCACAGAACCACTCAGCAAACTTTCACCCCAATGATTTAGAAGGGTAGATGAAGGAGAATGAGACATCAGGACATCTTGATTTGGACCTGCTGAAGCGAAATAGGCAAATCGTAGCCCTAAAGCTACTGGAACAGAAGCATCGCATTGAGCGTTATTTCAATCGAAAGGTCAAGCTGTGAAGTTTTACTCTATGGGAACTTGTCTTGAGAAGCCATCAAATGGCTGAAAGTAATCGGGGAGTCCCCAACTAAGAAGCAAGGACACGATACAGGACACGGGACACGGCACGGGACACGACACGGACACGGGGATACGTCAATTTTAAAAAAAATCGGACACGACACTTCTAGGATACGTAAAATAAATAAAATTATTTTTTTACTAGAATTTTAATAAAAATAAAAGAAACTATAAATTGGTCAAATATATGTGATAGAAAAATTATAGAAAAATTAAATGCATTTAACAGGACTAATCAAATATAAAAACTGTAAGGGGGGGAAGAAGAAGATGAGACAAAAACAGTGAACAAGAAGAAAAAAAAAAGAGAAGAAGAGGAGAAGAAGAGGAGGAGAAGAAGATGGAGGAGGAGGAGGAGGAAGGGGAGGAGGAGGAGGGGGAGGAGGAAAAAAAATAGAGAAGTAGAAGAGAAGGAGAAGGAAAAGAAGAAAAAGAAAAAGGAGGAGGAAGAGGAGAAGAAGAAGAGAAGAAGAGAAGAAGAGAAGAAGAAGAGAAGAAGAAGAAGAAAAGAGAAAAAAAAAACAACAGAGAAGAAGAAGAGAAGAAGAAAAGAAGAAGAAGAAGAAAAAAAGAGAAAAAAACAGCAGAGAAGAAGAAGAGAAGAAGAAGAAGGAGGAGGAGGAGAAAGAGAAGAAGGAGAAAGAGAAGGAGGAGGAGAAAAAGCAGTGAATGAGAGAAAAAAATAGAGAAGAAGAAGGATAAGGAGAAACAAGCAGTGAATGACGGAAAAAAATAGAGAAGAAGAAGAAAAAAAAAAAGAGAGGAAGAAGAGAAGAAGAGGAGGAGAAGGAGGAGGAGGAAAAAGCAGTGAATGAAGAGAAAAAAAACAGAGAAGAAAAAAAACAGGAGGAGGAGGAGGAGGAAAAAGTAGTGAATGAAGGAAAGAAAATAAAATAGAAGAAGAAAAAAGAAACAGAGAGCTAGCGCTGGCACTGCGACCGCGACGGAGAGAGGACGCATGTGGACAACCTAGGGCAAACCGTTTGAACCGATTTTTTTGGAAATATTAATTTTATTTTTTATTAAAATTTAATTAATTAATAATTGAGCCGTGTCCAAGTGTCCTGCAAGTGTCCTGCAAGTGTCCAGAAGTGTCCGAGAAGTGTCCAGCCGTGTCCTAAATTTTTTTTTAAATTAAAAAATTGGACTCGTGTCCCGCCGTGTCCGTGGCGTGTTCCGTGTCCGACACGTGTCCGATACCGCCACGGCTACTTCTTAGAAGTGTCCGTGCTTCTTAGGTCCCCAAGCTAGAGCATTAACTGGGTTGCGCCCTGTATCATCCGTGAAGTTGTTGAACCTAATGCTTATTATCTCTGGGAACCAGATGGAAGTAAAATTTCTAGAACCTGGAGCGAGATGATCTTAAGAAATTCTATACTTAAGATTTTCCTTTGTAAACCTTTTGTATCCTCTAAATAAAACATTGCGTTTGATTTTAGCTGATGTTGCTCACGAAATTCTTAAATGATTGCTTGTCTTCAATTATATTCCTTCATGTTCATGGGAAATAAGCTTGAAGGCATGATCAAATCACAGTCTTAAGGCTTAGCTTTTTGATGAACTTGACCCATTCTTTACTTTTTATTCTCTATTTACCCTTAGTCTTTTTGGCATATCATTCTAAGGTTTAGGAGGTCAACACAAGCTTCGAACTACACAAGCATCTTTCACAAATTTCGGATGATGTGGATAAAACTCCTCTAAGACCAAGAATGGCTAACAAATTCGGTTCTTATTCTTAGAGAAGATAATATCGAAAATGATGCTATCGATCGAACTCCAGAGCAGGGTCCTAACATCAAGTGTGATGTTATAATGTCGAGCACAATGCTACCACTTGCTTCAGAAGATCGCGCGCAAGAATAAGTACTAGAATCACCTGTGACCTATTAATCTAATCAAGGGGTAGGGAGCGTTCCTAAAAGAGATGATTAGAAGCTTGCCGCTTATGACCTAAGGTTTGGCAGAGTAATCCGAAGAGCCAGCTCATAACTTTAGGGCAAGCCAAGCATTGTATATCAGATGTTGGTCTCCCCTAAACAACATAGTTTTATACACTCCCTACTAGATTATGTTGTTTTAACAAAGGTCAACCCTCATCACAAGGATAAGTACAACATTAGGCCTGATGTTTCAGGTAACATCCTTGTGTGTTGGGGAGGTAACTCCTTTTAGGCAAAGGTCACTCATTCTATCTCATCCTACGCTACTATTCTATTAATGTGGTCAACTCTTACTAAATTATAGGTGGTTCTTGTTCAATTCTAAGGCTCCTCCTATACTAGGTAATGAGGTAGTAACCCTTTTAGGATGTGGTCCTTATATATGATCTTGATCTATAAAGATTATTATATTTAAGTTTTACCTCCTCTTTATGAGAATCTTTATTCATAAAGATATTTTGTTAAGGCTCCTAATGCCACTCTAAACTTGATTTGTTTATTATTTGACATGTAAGAAACCAAGCACCAAAGTAGGATGCAAAAATTTAAACAAGATAAAAGAGAAGTTTGGATGTCATTAATATTTTCTCCTTTACAAACATGTTACTACAACCCCTTTTTCACAAAAAAAGAGGGGTAGGTATATAAAAGAAAAATACATAAAAGAATACAGGTATGCCCTCTATTTTCCTACAAGATATCTTGGCAAGATCAAGGCTGACGATTGATGCCATCCAAGATGTCGAACATTTTGTTGATGATATCATCAGTAAATTTGAAGCCTTTATCTTTGTATGTGGGCTCAGTGGTGAGGCATGGACTAACTCAATCTCCGCAACATCGGCAGTTGTGATCTTGTTGTCTTCAATTAGAGCTGACGCTAGCACCTCCCAAGTCCTCTTGATACCATTAAGCCTTCCCTTCCTACACACCAAACTAACCTTTTATGCAGCAACTGCCTTTGTCGATTTCTCTGTAGTTAGTCTTTTAATAGTTGCAGTGAAGGTGGCAACTTGCTCTCCCAGAGCTTTCTTTAATCTTCTTTTTGTGGCTAGAGTTGTGGCTTTCAAGGACCACAGATCTACTTTAGATTTTTCGAGCTTCTCCCGTAGTTTCAAATTCTCTTCCAGCACGACATTGATCTTAGAAGCAAATTCTTGGCATTGATCTTCCAACCTCTTCTTCTCCTCATGATTCTATTTGAGGAGGTGGGCTTGCGTCGCTATTTGTTCCTAGCCATGATGGCATTGTTCAGCATTAGTGGGATGCGCACTAACATCTAGAAAGTCAAACATATCGTTGGTGAGATTGTTTGACAACACTATAAGTCAAATGATGGAAGGAAAACTTACAGATTTGTTTGCAAAGTTCGCATATAGGTCGGAAGTGGCAATGTCCTCAATTCGTTTCTAATCTATTACCGGGCCTCCTCTAACAACCAAACCCAGCTCAATCAGTAATACAAAACCTTGCTCAAATTGTTGTTGGGAAACAACGTACAGACCCTTCTTAGCCTTCTGGGTACCAAGTCAACCTGTACTCGTCTGTCCCCAAACTGGCCTTTGAAGTTTTCGCTGAATGGAACTTTGGTGCAGTGTCTCCATTGATACGGCTCTCGTTTCATCCTTTATTTCCCCTTCATCAGCCTCTTTGATCCTCTTTTGTAAGGGTTCACCAGTGAACCTATCTAGGAAGGCTTTCTTCTATTTTAATGCCTCCCTTATAATGAGGTCTAAATTTGGTACAGGTTGAGTTGTGAGAGGTTTCCGAGTTGGTGGAGTTTCTCTTCGACCTCTGCCTTTGTCACCCCTATCATAATCTCCTTATTTCCATGTGGGGCAGGTAGAGTCTTTGTTTAGGGAAAGTCCTTTATCTTTGCCCTCCGTATTCTTTGACCTAGGGGAAGGTCGTCTTCAGTATCTTCCCCTAAGGAGAGCCCTTTATATTTTAGCTTCTGGTTGCTCCTTGTCTTCCTCGTCCTCTATAGCCTTTGTGATCTCCTTTCCCAGCTGAAGGGCGAGAGGTTGACTCTTTCTAGCCTTCTTCATGTTGACTATCCCGGTTGGAGATGTGATCTCCTTGTAGATAGGGTACTTTCTTTTTGCCAGGATAGAGGCATTATGGCGCACTTGTTTTAGGAAGTCTTTTAAAGGCCATTTTTTATTTTTCACCTCTCAAAATTGTTCAAGGCCCCTTCTCTAACTATCCATCTGGCATCACCAATGAACTCAGGTAAGCTATCAACGGTTTCTTTTCAAATCTTAGCTTGCCCACCACAAAGAAATAGTAGTCCCTCCAATCTAAATGAGAGCTGTTGGGATCTGAAAACATTGTTTTCTTTGTTTTGGATCGCAGAGCCAAGCAACTTTTGTGCCTTGGTTCTATAAAAAAAAAACATTTTGTGCCTTGGGATCACCATGCAGCTAAACAAGCTTCTGAAAACAGGTGCGCTGACACAATTTTGTATGACTTGAAGTGTAGAAGCAAACATCTTCTAGGGGCTTTTTGGGGCAATTGTTTGCCTGAGGATGGTTGACAACAATGTTGGAATTCTCTCTAAACCCCTAGCGTTATTCAAAATTTCGTGCTTCATCAAACTCTCCTAGTAAGATTTGTCCTGAAAAAATTACTCTGAGAGTTCGGCCTTATCGACATCTCTCACTCCCATGGTAAGCTTTGCTTCAAAGTAAATGCAAGAGAGTGGGGTTAGGGTTTGATGCAGAAGTAGCTTGGGCAGCTCAAAATGAAGGTTCAGGTAAACCTCAGGTTGCGACAGTAGGATTTATACCTTTGCAAACTTGGGATGAGCAATCAGGATCATCTAAAACCATTCATGACATATGGAGACATCTAGGGATGCCCCTCTGATATTGGCTTGTATTCCAAAGCACCGTACGAATTATGAAGCGTCGTCCGAATTACAAAGATAGTTATTTTTGAAATTTATTTTGCAATTATTAACATCTAATCTCGTGTATGATGATTACATGTAAACATCATGGATGATGGTCCACTTCAAACCAAGATTTTCAGAACCGGATCGAAGATCGGACCTGTCAATCGATTGGTTCATAGTTTTATCGGTTCAACCGGATAACTTAATAATTACATCATTATTTCATTTAAATTTTCTAGATATGAGATTAATTTTTAAAATATGATGAAAATTATTTAAAATAATAGTACAATTAATTTAAAAAATTTACTACCACAAGATATGTATAAAAAAATTAAAAATTACGGAATAGAAAGAATACAATTGTTTTTCTTGTCGTTCAAAATATGTCGCTTTTATAACAATTTGAAATAAATTCATGATAAAAAATTAACAAATCAGGTAAATATCCACTATATCAATAATTATTATTCAAAATATAGCATTAATATTAAAAATATTAAAGCTCAAATATCAATGTGTAAAAATAAAATAATAAGCTTCTAAATATGATAAGACACAACATTCCAATATATTTCTAAAAGAGTCTAGAGATTGTGCACAAGTTACAAAACTAGAGCAATCAAATGATTCAAATCTAAGACTGTGCACTAGTAACTAAAGTATCTTGCTTAAAATTTATAGCAAAAAGAAAATGAAAAGGTTATAATTATGCATCTGGAAAATTATCAATGTCAATATTTTCTCCGCGACCACCAAAGGTTGAAAAATCAATTCTTTGAGAAATATCTTCCACCATATAATCAGCTTCATTTGATTCTTCTTCAACACCTTCATGGGCTTCTTCTACAAGTTAATGAAAAATTTTACAAAAATTTACATAAAGAAATAAAAAATAATAGAACTAATTAACATCAAAGTATTGGGAACTAACCTCCAATAGTTTGAATAAATCTAACTACATCATTTATCATTGCATCACAATCTTAATTACTTATCTCCAGCTCTAAATCTTTTTCAATTATCCAAAACTCAACTTTATCAAGACATTCATAGTCAATTGGATCATAATTTCTCTTCTTATCATAAAGCCTGATAATGAAAAATAAGAAATTCAAAATTAATATATAAAATCAAGAATTAACCAAAAATGTCACAAGCTTTGTATAATAAAGAACAAACTTGTTCTTTAGCCTAAAATTATAATGGACATAAACCAAATCATTCAATCTTTCATGCTCCAATTTATTGCGTACATTAGTATGTATTCTCTCAAATGCACTCCAATTTCTCTCGCATCCAGAAGATGATGCAGTTTGACTTAGCAAACGAATAGCCAAATTTTTAAGATTTGGAGCATCATGGCCAAACATTCTCTACCACTCATCTGAAAAAATAAAAGTATGAAAATTATAATACAAAATAATATAATATTCAAACTAATTAATATTCAAAGTATCAACTATACTAGGTCGCGTTGATTGCATGTAGATAATGCAAGATTTCGTCCAAATCCTTTTTCATGCTCTCTAAATAATCATATTTCATCCAATAACTTTGTTTTTTTACATGTGGCTTTGATTTCAATGACTTCAAGAAGGCCATTCATCACTTCCGGCTTGTGAGAAAAGGTTAGTTGATTATATTGAAAAGCAAGATTAAGCCAATAGGCCGCAACATGAATATCTCGACGTAATAACTTGTGCCACCTTTCCTTAACTATTTTAGTATAGGGCTTATATAACCTTTTCTTGTTCTAAAAGGTTTCTTTGGTGCCTCTGCGTGCCCTATACATGGCTTCATAAACATAACCCAAAGCTGGTTTCTCATCAGAGCCAACAATCCTCAGTAGTCGTAGCAATGGACCGACAATTTTGATTATTATTAAGCAATCATTCCAAAACATCTTATCTAATACAATATCCTTAATTTCCTTCCCTCTTTTAGATTTTGAACCACTCCAAAGGTTGTACTCTCTACTTGTTACCATGGTTTGTAATTCATGATAGTGGTCATACATACTCTTCAAAGCAATGAAAGTTGTAGCAAAACGCGTAGGACCTGATCTTATGATCTCTGTCCATTTAGGTTGCTTTCTTAACCATCCAAATGTCCATTTATGATTGTAGACAACAACAACAACAACAACAACCAAGCCTTAATCCCACTAGGTGGGGTCGGCTACATGAATCCTTTGTTTCCAATGCGCTCTATCAGTTACCCATTTATGATTGTAGACAAATACACTAATAGATGAAGCACGGTTTGTCAAACTCTCCACATGAGGCATATCTACAATATCTTTTAAAATTAAGTTTAAACAATGAACTCCACATGGCGACCAACTAATGTGAATTTATCAGAAATTAATCCCCGCACATCTTTATAGTTACTTTCATTATCAGTAACCAAATGAACCACATTATGAGATCCAACAAATTCAATGATTTCCACAAATAAGTTGCAAAGAGTTTGTGCATTGGTTACAAAATCTGAAGCATCAACTGATTTAATAAAAGACACCCCTTTTGGACAATATACTAGAAAATTAATTAATGATCTTGAACGAGAATCCTTCCATCCATCTCCCATAATAGTGCATCCGGTATCAACCCAAACACTTCTATATGAATCAACAAGTAATCAAACCTCATTCTTCATATCTTATAATAAGGTGCATCTTAATGCATAATACGAAGGGTTTTTATAGCCCAATCTCATAGATACTATAGCATCTATCATCGGCTGATAATAGATAGAGTTAACGAAATTTATCGGCACACAACGCTCAAATAATACTCTAGCAATAGCCATATCAGCTTGGTGCCATTTTTCATTACTTTGAAGTGCAGTTTTAATTGTGGGTTGAGATCTAACAGTAGCCCCACTTGGAAAATATTGCCCAATGCCTACTTCACTTTTTCTCTTTTTCAATAATGCATCATTTCTAAATTGTTTAGAAGATGATGCTTTTGTAATCGGAACATGTTCAACATCCTCTGCTTCACCAAATTCTTCGTCATGATTTGCTTGCTTTTCATTTTTTTGTTGCTCAACCTCTTTCAAGCTTAATTCTATCTGGAAACGAACCTCTTCAGGAACCTTTTTGCATTGTTCAACATCACTCTTTTTTTTCGCAAGATGTAATTTTATTCTATGAATGCCTCCACCTTTGAATTTTTTTTGACAAGTCACATTTAATCCACTTCTTTCCATCAAGGTTTCTTATATCAGTAACATAATTCCATGTTATGTCTGTTCTTTGGCGAATTGAAGTAGATGGGGGAGGGTGGTCTGTTGAGTTTTGGGAAGATTGAGCACATTCTGAACTTGCAATAGACATTTTATAAATGTGGCTACATCAACAAAACAAACCCAAAAATAAAACTTCAACATTGAAATCGTGCATGATAAGCGTGACCAACAGATTTACACTCATAAAAAATGATTTCAGAATTAATTTGCTGATTATGAGTATGTTAAATTTGTAGGAGTGATAATTTGTCATTCCTTATACATTGCTGATTTCTCTTCAATTCCACCATTACTGTGCTCGCCACCATAACCACCCCGTGGATAGGATTCAATGCCCAATTACACATTAAGCCCATTAACAGAACCTGTTTCTCAGCATTGCACTGATACCATGCTTGTGATTCATTCAAAAGAGCATCGTGTGTTTGGAGACCTACAACAATCCAAACCCCAGATGAACTCCAGCAAAAGAATTCTTCTTCCTAATCTACTTTCCAGTTTCCACGAGATCTTTAATTGAAGGTACATCTTCATTTGGATAACAGATATTACATGTTTATCCTAAGCAAATTGGAATTATTTCCATTTCGATTATTCAATTTGCTCAAATTGAGAAACCTAAATTTGTTTAAGAGAAGTTATTATTTGAATCTAATTTGAAAGACCCAATTTCTTTGTCAGTCCTATTACACAGATGCTAATCCCCTTGGCCTATTCCCAGCAATACTAGCTGTAAAAATCATTTTTTTACCACCGGTAATCATCATTATCAATCACACTTCTTATACTAACTTTTGCATTTAACTTTATGAATACCTTTTCATTCTTCAATCTTTTTCCTATGGATACATTGATACAAGAGAACTTAAAAATATAAGATAAAGAAACAACAATGATATGTCATATGAATAATCAAATATAGGAGTTTTAACTTTTAAGGTGCTTCCTATTCTTTACTGACAAGAAGAGAAGATAAAGAGGAACAAATGCTCAGAAATGAGAAAATATAGCAATACTAGCAAGGTGAGTAAAATGAGGTAACAAGTAACAGCATGCTACATACCCCAATGAGCCAAATGAAAGCCATAGTATATCCCAGCCAAATTGAAGCCAAAGTAAAACCTCTATACCTAGATGTTGTCACGCAGCAGGCACGGTGAAGGGCTATTGTTATCCCTTCTATTGTTGTGGTTGTTTTCCTAGGGAGCACTTTCGCCTCATTGGGACTTGGAGGAGGTGGTGGGGACAATTTCCCCATCAAGCGTGTAACCCAATGGGAGGAATGTCCTTGAAGATGCAATTGTCAATGTCAAAAAGCCTGTTTGGCCCTTTGTGGCCACAAAAGGGAAGTATGGCAAGGCTCTTGGTATTCTCCTAGTTTAGCATGCTAACATCTATTAGTGTTTGTAGCAGCATATTGATGGTGGCATGATTCTTCACGTAATTGTCAACAGCAGAAGAACTGACGATGTTCACTACCCGTCTTATTGTTTCTTTAAGGTCCATTTTGCGTATGGAATTGATCTTAGACTTCATTAACTCATTCTGATGACAAACTTTAGAGAGATTATCCCTTACGTGTATTTCGCTTTCTTTAGCCTCCTTTGCATGAGCCTTTTTCTCTTTTCTCAGCTCTTTGGTTGTGTTGGAAGCTCTTCACATGCTCGTCATGGGCATAGTTGATATTAGAAACTGTTTGAGCAAATTTTGTCTTTGCAGTTTTTTGTCCTTCCGCTCATTCTACATTCTCCAAGACTAGAGTAGTGTTGTATGGGAGATGCTCATTTCTACCTTGTCATCTACGTTGCTTTCAACATCATTTGTTGTAGTTGTTCAAAGCCTTTACTTTTCAAAACTACTTTACCTAGAAGAAGTATTAGCCCTTCTAGTATTGTATGGGCTATGCTTATCTCTACCCTATCTTCTACATTGCTTACTCTATATTATCTACTTTGCCAACCCATCCTGCTTAGATCTAGTGGATGGCTTTGTGATTGCTAAAGCATTGGAAAGGTTATCCATGACTTCGAACGTTAGTGATACAGGATTCGTGCCCAATTGCATTGGAGTTGAAGGAATTGGATCTAGTTGTTCCTTTCTAGCTAGTTGTTCACCTTCTAATGGTGGAGGCGTCGTCGTCTCTTTTTCTCGGTCGGAAGATCACTGAAAGATGCACTAGGGTACTTCTTCCTTCTACCGAGCAGAGATTCAAGCTTTGACCATTTCTAATGTTCTACCATCTTATTAATCTTTTTTCTTCTCCCTCAATGTTCTTCTTTCTGTTAGTTGTAGAGGGAGGATTGAATGAAGGTAAACTATCAAAGAATGCCCTATTTTTATTTTTGTTGACCTAAGGGAATGTGCTGATCACATTATTCTAACGTACGTCTAGGCCCACATAAATGTCCGCAGCCAATCATACAAGGGTTTGGTGTTTACACTAGAATTTCACATCATATCGTAATCATACACGTGGTAGTCAAAGTCAGTAAAATTTTAAGCTTGGACCCACTATGGCTACTATCGGATACAATGTTTAATACATATTGGGTTCGATGATTGTACTAGTCTGCTTCATGGGTTCCCATACATTGATCTCAATGAATGATGATCAATAATATCGGGCACGATATCACGCCTTATGATAAAGCATTAAAGCTATTTGTACTTTATCAGAATCCTGTTGATATGACCGGCATGTCAACATATTGCTTTATCTTATATCCGGTCATAATTTCACCTTCCATCCTAGTTGTTAGTGTACCAAACAGAAGGGTTATCTCCACGTTACCAATTTCTACTTGCCAGTTTGCAAGTTACGAATGGCCTAACTATCTAAGAAGCCATGTGCCTTTGTTTTCATACAAATGATTGTGACGCCAGTGACTAGAAGTTACATTCTATTTTAACTGAGAACCTGCAGCAAAGGGTGACATTAGCGCCTATAAATATCTCATAAGGGCATCATTGGGGGAGGGGAGAAAAAACTAGAGTCTAGCTAAGTTCTGCGGTCCTTGTATTTTCCTTTATTGTTCAGCTTTCTAAATGCCTAAGGGTAACCCTTTAACTCCTTCGTAATGTAACTTATTTTCTTGGCTCGCCAGTGGACGTAAGGGGATTCGCCTTGAACCACCTTAAATCCTGCATCACCTTCTGGATAGTTGTTGGTTCTTTTCTATGCTAACGAGTCTTGCAGAAAACCGCTGCTGATTATCAAGACTCATTTTCTATGTCAACAGCTCTACAACAAGGTGGTGGGAGAATAGGGCACACAATTTTATGCTACTTATAGTGGTCAATGAGAGGACGTAGATTGCACTTTCCTCTAAAAAATTCCAATTCAAAGCATCAAGCAATCTAAACAAGGTGAAACGATCAGTATGACCCTTAGTTTGAAATTGTGGACTGTAATATTCCTCAACAAGAGGGGGCTAAGGTGGAGGTCTATTTGGTGTAGAGGAGGTAGAAGGTACTTGGTTAGATCTAAATCTCGTGAATGCTCGAGCGATGGAGGAGGGAGAGAATCATTACTATATTGTGTAAGATCCTCCTTATGATATTTGAAGATGCATTTAGCCAACACAGATGAAATGATGAACAATTGATTTAACGCAAAGAGAATGGTTTAAAAAAGGTGAAGGAGAGACTTTTTGGGTTGAAAAACCCAAAGAGCATGATGGAGATCAGAGACGATGGATAGTTGATGCTGTTGGTGATGAATTGACTTCTGGCAGTAGTAATTTCCCCAATGGAACAACAAATTAAGCAGAATTCCAGAGCTTATTAGCATTGTTGGGAAAAGTTGGAGAGTGGTGTGGGTGGCCTGTGCACAGGTTGATGGAGGAATAAGTAAAGGGAGCTGCTTTACTACAAAGGATTGCGTCAATATTTGTGCAAATGAGTTCGTCGGTGACAACTTGAGTGAGAAGAAAAGCCATGCCAAGAGCACTGTGAGGGAGATGATTATTGGCCGGAGAGCACTAGTTGGAGATCACTGATAGCTTGGTCAGCTAGACAAGAAGAACTGAAGAAGGTCAACATCTCGACGATTGCATTAGCAAGGAGAGAATGAGGAGGCTCCATTCGCCACTGGCAGCAGGACTAGATGTGTCAGCTAGAGGAAAAAGAAGGTGATGGGAGTGGCTCCATAGACGTTGATTTTCTAGTGACAACGATTTTCCAATTACTTGGTTTGCTAGCATCAATGTTTGCGTAAGCGGAAGGCGAGGCGGTTGGGCAGGGAGAGAATGGTGGAAGACTTGAAAGTGGCGGGCAGAGAGCAGCTGCCAATTAGTGTTAAAAAGAAAATAAGATAATGAAAATAAAATAAACAAATGAATAAAAAAATAAAAAACAAAAGCTGGGTCAACTATGGCTGCTGAAACACCTCCAACTCAATTCTGTCATAAAAGTTTTTAAAGTAAAAAAATTCAAATAAGATCTAAAAACTCTAAAATTCTGTCGATATTAGCATCATCATTCTTTATATATGCATAAACAATTTCATGAGAAAATGATGTAGAAACACTATTCAAAATTAGTTTGCGAGAATGAACAAAAAGAATTCAATGAACTCTATTAAAAAAAGTTAATCAAGCACTACATACAACAATAACTATAACAAGGTCTTTATCCCTCTAGATAAGGTCTGCTATATGAATCTTTTATTTTCATTTCACACTATTAGTTAATAAATTCTCATTTAGCTCTTACTTAACAAATCAAGCACTACATATTGGTTAGAAATGATCCAAATGCACCTAGAAATAAAGATGATGGCATATAGACAATGTTTCTCCTCCATAAAGCAAATTCTGCTATTTATGCGAGAGAGCATATATAAACCAAGATTATTTATATCAACCAAATGAAACAAGATATCATAATTCATGTATAAATGATTTCAATAACATAAAATATAGTTTTATAATCAATTAAATAAAGATGAATGACAACATATATATATATATAATTAAAAATTAAACACAATTCCCCTAAGGTAAAATGCAATGTTATTCTATTGTGCACATTCCAAGCTCTCTCCTAAGATTCGTGGGTTCATTTTGGGGAGTGGTTTAGTAAATATGTAAGCAAAGTAGGCCTTGGACCTAGCATAGTCTAGAACTATGTTGCTGCTTACAATGTGTAAGAATTTGTCCTCTAAAAAAGGAAACATTTCTTTTCTATTTCTTTTCTAATTAACTATCTTTTTATTTTTATTCATCATTCTTTTCTTTTTCTTATTATCTATGTTACGTCAGATTTTTTATGGATATAAGCTATTCAATATTTCAAATTCGATTTTTTTGGATTATGGACCACGAGAACTATTTGTTTTGATTTGCATCTTTCTACCTGTTATAGGAATTAGCACCCTTTGATGAGAGATATGAGCAAGAGGCTTCAAGAAAACTAGTGCTTTCTAAATTATATGAAGCCAGTAAGCAAACAAAAAATCCATGGGTATTTGAACCCGAATACCCGAGAAAAAGCAGAATATTTGATGGAAGAACAGGGGATCCTTTTGAACAACCTGTTCTAAAAGAATTATAGAAATGAGTTCAAAAGGGTCCAGGGTCTTTTGTTCTTCTTGGCATCTGTGATTTTGGCACAAATCTTTTTGGTTCTTAAAAAGAAACAGTTTAAAAAGGTTCAGTTGTACGAAATGAATTTTTAGATCTAGAGATTCCTTAAAATCAAATTGGTAAAAGATCAATTTTTGTCAATCAATATAATTATGCATAATTAACCTGAAAAATTCTGTAAGCCTTTTCTTTGTATTTTTTTTTTTTTTTTACTGTTTTTTTTTGCGAGATGTCTGAAGCTTATTTCTTGTAGATTATCTATATTTTAGATCTAGTATATTGCTCTTTCTACCACAATATCTCAAATATTTCTGTTCTGATTTCTGATTCCAGTTTCAATATGAACTAATGTTTCATTTCAGTATGCTTTGTTCTAAAATGATGCATGGAATCTTGGTTATGTTAATTGTACTAGTATTATGATATAGAAGTATTATATTTCTATAACTCAACCTGTAATCTTCTAATGTGTGCATTATCCTTAGTAGTTTTGCTACACAACCTCTTGCTATAATATACATAGCCAAGATTGAGGAGCTTGTTTTAAATCATAGAGTGCTTTTTTTAGTTTAAAAACTTAATTCGAGAAATTGACATCTTCAAATCTAGACAATGGCTCAACAAAAACAATTTATAAGATAGATTTTAAAAACCGGATGACCAAGAGTAGTTAGCTCAAATTAAATCTGAATAGATTATTATTTTGTAGAATGAGTATTATAATTTAAAATTACTTTAGATTGGTTACTCCACTCTACATGCTCTCCAAGTGGAAATGTTTCGACTAAAATGAATTTTTAAACAGGAATGAGAATCAAAAACCCACAAATACATGTTTCTATTTCTTGGAAATAAGCTAACCTCAGGATTTTTTATATAGGCTCAAAATTTGACCCTATTTGGAATTTTCACGGGCACAATCCTATTAAATTTTGGATTTTTCATGGCTTAATCCTAACCTTAGTTCGACCAACCAAAGAGAAGAGGTCATGTGGATGAGCTAAAGCATGAATCAATGGATAATGACCAATTGGGTATTACGTGATAAATTGCTTAACAAGAATAACCTGATCTGAAATCAGGTTTTCATCCAAAAACATTTCAGTTGCATGGATCAAAATATTTCCCCAAATATTAGAGGTAAAGCCAAGTGGACAAATAGATAATGTAAATAAATAGGAGCATGCCACCTGCTAGAAAGATTTGACTTCAAATTGGGCACAGATGACCTTTCAGCTCAAGGCTCAAGATTGGTCTGTACATAGAATATATGGGTAGGTGAAATGTCTACTTAATGTTTCTTCTTATGGCGAGGCAAAAAGGCTAGTTGTCCACCTCTTGTGGATGGATCATAAAAGAGGAAAAAATAGTTCAACCAATGTACATCAGATAGGGATTTTATAAAAGACAAAATATCCATAAAACAAGCCAAAACCTAGAATCTATGGGTCTGTTTTGGAGAAGTGGTCAGCTGTGTTGTTTTGACTTAAGTGACCATCCAATACCCAGCCATATGGATTGAAAAATTTTTAGGGGATTAAGTAGTAGATAATAATAAGATTATGAAATAAGTAGGTGGTCAAGATTAAATAGTAAATTGACAAGAAGGGACATCTCGACCTTGAACGCTAAGACCCACGAATAGATCAACAATCTTCTAGAAAAGAATTCTTTGTGGAAGATTTTCCTTAATAAGTCATGATTAACCTAATTATACACTAAGAGGAATAGTCTATTAATTTTAATATATTTATAATCAACAAAATCAAATCTGACTTTATGAAATGCTACTAGCAAAAATCAAGAATTCTCCACGCCTTCAAAGGACTATACTTTCAGGGAGCTGTAGCTTGGAAAAACAATCTTTTACTCTAGAGTGCTTGTTCAGAGCTAAGAAATCTGTGATTTATTCCTAGTCTCCTTGTTATGCTAATAATCTTTGTAAGAGATTCACTTTGCACCTTTCGCTTTTGTTTACTAAGGTCTAGGGAGACTTTGGGGGTAGTATTGATCCTAGTTAATTTAGGATCATATAGGGACTCCTCTCACCCTTAGAAAGAGGGGTTTGGTGTATCTCCACTCGCAAAGGAGTGTATCCTGCAATGATGTCGCTGTTTTTGTGAAGGAGGGTAATTAAGCCTGGGGTTGAGGAGCCATTGGGGTGGAGTAGGTGGTTTGATATACACAAATTTTCTCCTCTCTTTTTATCTCTCTGAGCATTCACCATTTTATGGTTTTAATCAAATTAGTCTTTATTGTTCAGCTTTCTCGATTTTTGATATACACAATTCACCCCCTCTTGTGTGTGCTAGGACTTCACACTTTAACAATGGAAGTGGTTCAAGGAATGCTGCAGCAAGCTGCTGGAAGTACATTATTCATGTGATATTTGACATTAAAACCATCCAGGGTCTTTTGAGTTTTCTCAGATGTTGATGGATCGATATCCTGATAGTTCCTAGTTTTTTCTCTTGATCATTGAAATTTATTTTTTTATTGTTTCAGTTTAGTTTATCCAGTTGTTTCTATCCTGGTTTGTTTATAATTTCATGTATGGTTTAGATTGTTATACATAGAGCTAATGTAAGCTTGGCATTGAAGGGTACAAATTTACATTGCATTTCATTTTCCCTTGCAGGACATATTCTGTATAGCCATTTCAAGATACATTGCAAAACCTGAAAAGAAAGAGCTTCTTCTGCATCTGCTGAAATGGATGGAAGGACATGGCTTTGTTGTGGACTCATCATCAAGAAACTTGCTTCTAAAAAATTCTCATATTTTTGGTCAGAAGCATCTCATAGCTGAAATCTTATCTAGACAACATGTTATGTCAAGAAAATTAGGGAACTTACACAAATGAAGTAGACGTGAAGATTGCATGGTTTCCTGTTTTTGTTGTATGGAAATCTGGACTTCATATCACCACATGTTAAGACTTGCGCAACAGATTGTAAGTTTTTTCTACTTGAAGTTTGTTTATTAGGTCAGTTCATAATGGCTGCTTACTGATACCTGCACGTGAATGCTGTTTTACTTTGTCTTGATTATTTTTAAATTATTAACTGCAGAAATAGATTGATCTCAAAGTGATGGTAAAAGAAAGTCACGCGTAAGAAAATCTGTTGGTAGAGTAAGGAGATTCAAAAGATCCAATGAGTAAATCCATTGAAATGTATTGTAAGTATAAATAGTTTAAAAACAGCCAGTGAATGTTTAGGAAAGTTTAAGGCCGTAACTTTATGGATTATATAGTGTCTTCAGTGGTGAAAAAAAATATTCATAATATTTTTGAAGACAGGTAAGAGATTATGCAGTAGTTTAGATGCACTGGAGAGTCGATATAACATATTAAGAATACGTCAAAAATGATATCTTAAAAAAAAAATGAAAGGCCAAATGATTTAGTAGCAAGGTATGCTTTTGCTAAATCCAGCTAAATGAAGTTGAAACGGCTTTGAAGAATATTTCACACTATAAATCTCCCATCAGTTCTTGATGCCTAGTAGAGGGAGCTAGCGTCCTTCAGTTCCCCTCATTTATTGCACGTTCTTATTTATTTCAGTTTTTTTGGAATAACGGCATGTTGAGGCATGAAATTTGAAGTCTCTTTTTTTAGAGCATTTAAATGACTTTGATTTGTTTGGCTCTGTTTCTGTGTTAGAACTTTCGTAGAATCGTCGGGGCAAGCGTGAAGATACATAGTGAAACGGAAAGTGATGCGAGATGATGCCGTGATAGGAGCTGCAGTAGTGTTCAAGCACAACCCGGATCTAAACGATGTATTTGCTCTATTCATGTCAGTATGAGAAGCCTTTTTTGGTTGGAGGATTATGGGTAGCAGCCAGTGTAGCAAGCACCTTTTTGGGGGGACATGTATAACAAGCATTTTCAATGCAATATATAAGTTTGTAGGATCAGAAGCCATCCCGCTGGCTTTCATGTTTTTGGCCAACTTAAAGTGCCAATTTCAAAAAACGAGCCCACAAGAGAAATGCTTTGTTGCTTTAAATCTAACTAGGATTCCTATATGACAATGGTGCCACATAGAAATTCTAATTGGATTTAAAGTTTGAGATCATTTAGGGGGGCAAACAACGCATTTCTCTTAAGTAATACTACAAATTTTTTATAAATGATCCAAACATTAAAGCCAACTAAAATTTTCTATCACAATAGTGCACTACTGTCACATAGTAATTCTAGTTGGATTAAAAGTTTGAATCTGAGCTGTGCTTCTATGTCATCTGTTATGATACTTAACTGATATAACCAAGATAAGAAAGAAATTATCTGAAGCATGCAAAGATTTCACAAAGTTTAATAATGTAAATAATTTCAAATTAAATAATGATAATGAAAATCAACTTAATCGAAAGCATTTGCATTTAACAATATAAAAAACTTTCACGATAATCACTCTCCTCTAAATTCTGTAATGGGCCGTGCAAAAGCCCGTTTTAACGTATTCTAATCAAATCATTCCTCAACAAATTACTCGATTGTTGTCTGGAGGTTAAGTCTTTTATTGCACACCGATCACAAATATTTGAATAAAGGGGTGATTGAGCATTCTTTAATAAGCAATACTTAAAATTCGGAGAAAGTGTGATTGAGCATAAATTATATTGTGATATTAGAATATTATATAACTAATTTGATTTTATGCTAAGTAATTTTTTTGTATAAAAGTTTTTTATTTGTTAAAAGATTTAATTGAGAAGTCTAAAGGGAGAATAGAACATTGGTATTTAATTTTTATTAATTAAAAAAAATAATAATAAAATTATAAAGAAAGTACTTTGAAGATTACTTATCAAGCCTTAATCTCATTAGGTGGAGTCGGCTACATGAATATTTTATTTTCATTGCTCTTTATCAGTTAATTAAGATCACTCCTTATAATTTTTTGTCATGTTTTCTTTGATCTCTCTCTTTCTTTTTGTACATGAGCAAAATTTAATAATTTAATATTTCTAAATAGTTTGGACACACAAAAGAAAGTACTTTGAAGAGTTAAAAAAATTATGCTCCTTATATTTAAATTATTAAAAATATGTATAAATGAGTTATTATTTGCATTTAGATATAAGAAGGTTTGATTAAAGATTTTTTTGTGTAGTTAGGTTACACTAGTGCTTTGTTTTAAATTTATAGCCTTTTACATTTGGTTATGGGGTTGCTAATTAGACATATTCAATAAAGTATACTTAATTGTATGCTTTTCATAGGTAATATTCTCTTTATTAATAAGACTAGAGATAATATTTAGGTGAAATTTAAGTTATAAAAGTATATCTTAAAGTCTAAAGGTTTTTATTTTAGTGGATCAAAAATTAAATTATATAGCTAAATTTAATCAAGAAAGAAGTACTTATATTAGAGATGATAATTAATAAAAAGTTATTAGGAAGAGCAAGTAATTTAGATATATTAAATCAATCATATAAAATGATAGTAAAATAGATGATGATGTTATCAGTAGAATTTAAATATAATAGATAAAGTGAAGATATGTATCAAGTATATTGTGTAAAAGAATTTTTTACTTAAACTTAAATGTAATTTTTTTATAATAGTGGTAAAACTAGTGATTTCGCAAGAAGATTGAGCAGCCTTATTTGAGGATAAGCCCACGGAGAGTCAACTTAGATAGTTTGGGCATATAAACTATCGGTCAATGGAAGCTTCAATAAGAAAATTTGAGTTATTGGATTCTGTTTATATTAAAAGAGAAAAAAGAAAGACTAAATAAGATATGATAAAAAATTATCAAATTTTTTTTTACATATTTGGAGATAAATGAAGATTTTTTATTTAATAAAGCACAATGAAAATAAAGAATTTATGTAGCCAACCCTCACTTAATGGGATAAAGACTTTGTTCTTATTATAGTAAGACTAGCAATATTATACAGTACTAAATGTTGACCTATAAAATCTAAGTATATAAATTAAATCTGTATTATAGAGATGAGAATGTTAATGTAGATGCAGTGAATATATATAAAATAATAGGATAAAAAATGAGTATATTTGTGATTAGATTGGAGTAGTTTTAAGTAAGGATAAGTTCAAATAAAATCAATATATATGATTTGGATATGCAAATCATAGGCTGATGGAAGCTTTAATACAAAAAGTTAAGATTAGATTTTGACCATATAAAAAAAGGAAGAGAAAGGCCAAACAAGATATGAGAAAAAACTATTATAAAGAATCTTATATATTTAGAAATAAATAAAAATTTATTATTTAATAGAAAACAATGAAAACAAATAATTCATATGCTAATTTTAGTCAAGTTCTCTATTAAGATCGAAGAAAGTATTGAATTGATTTGGACTGAATTGAACTGGCTAAATAATTATTCAAACAAAAAAATATTTTATGTTTATGTTTGTTGATGATTACAGGTAAGCTAATAAATTTTTAGATATAAAATTATATTAGATTCATATTTATAGTTTTAACTTTTATACTTAAATGTAAATTTATATTGGTTCCTTTTATGTTAGCCATATTGAATGTTATATGTGTATTATGTATATGTTTGTCAAATTTTATGAATTATGTTAGATATATGATAGTTATTTTTTATTGATTATATTGAATATTAGTTATTTAATTTTGTGTTTATGTAATATATATTTTATATTTTATGCATATATTTTTTTTTATAATTTTACTATTAAATATGTATGTAATTATATTTTTCATCACATAGATTGATCTGATCAGTCAAATCATGAACTGAATGTTGTTTTAGTTTAATTACTAATTCGATTTTTACAATATTAATTTAAATATTTTCTAATTGGTCATGAACCGGTTGCATTATTATTTTTTATTTTATAAAATCATAAAAAAATAAAGAAAATTATAAAAATAATTTAATTTAATTTAAAAGATTAAAATTATAATATATAAAATAAGGTGGGTTAGTTATATTAAAATTTGTGTTAGATATGATACGTAGTTGATTGATTTATTAAAATTAAATAATTATTTAATACTAAAATTTATATAAAATAAGATATAAAATAAACTTTTAGTTTTATAAATGTATAAAATTAAAAGTTTTGGATATTGCTATTTTAGTCATGATTTTGTTTTTAAAAAAAAAAACAAATAGGGAAGCGTGTAAAACTTGTAAGCTATTAAAAATTGATTTGCATTCTTTTTATAACCATAAGAACCCTGTGCAAGTTTTCCATATTCCGCCTAAAGGAAATCGTTCGTTGTCCTTCCCCATTTCTTCTCCCAAGCGACTCGATGACTGTACTTCACATTTTTCTCCTTCATAAGCTGTGGGATTAGAAATCGGAGATCGTCGAGTTTCGCCAGGATGGATTTGCTGCCAACAGAGACGCCTTCTCTTAGCCGGCGGCAAGGCTTCCGTTCGCTGAAGCTGGTGAACATCTCCATGGATGAACCCCTTGCTGAGGAGCCTGTGGGCGTCGACTATGGCATCCTAGAGGATGGCCTCTCCTACTACGTCCGACGCAATCCCAAACCCCGGATGCGCGCAGCCCTAGCACTGGCCGTCAAGGTCGGGTGAGTTCTTGAGCAATTTTTTTCTAATTTGTGTTTACTTCTTCGTTTCCTGCTCGTTCTTTATAGGACAAACCAAGTGTATGGAGACCTGGTTATTGCACTGTAGTTTCGGTCTTTGTGGTTTCAGTTGGCCTGGCAGAGAACGACCTTCCTGCCTCTAATTCTGAGTTGGCGAAGGTTGTTCCTGCGCCCTCTATTCAATCTGATTTCATTGATGTGCTGAATTAATCGTCATTTTTTTCTTAATAACCTTGGCTGATTGTATCTAGCGGCACCGGCCAGTTGCTGGCCCCACGATAAATTCAACTTATGTTGAGCGTTTTTTTTATTACTTTTCTCTGTTTGTCCCAAGATCGGATAATGGAGGGGAGTTTTCGTATGTGGAAGCCATGCATAAAACTTGTCAGTTATTGTGATGGATTTCTGTGATATTAATTGTTACTACCATGCATGGCAATGATGTTGGATTGAACTTGCTACCACTTCAGAAATCTGTTTTTGTGTATAGTTTTTACAAAAAAGGGTTTCTGTGATATTAATTATTACTGGTGCCATGCATGGCAGTGATGTTTGATTGAACTTGCTGCCACTTCAGAAATCTGTTTTTGTGTATAGTTTTTACGAAAAAGGGTTTCTGTGATATTAATTATTACTGGTGCCATGCATGGCAGTGATGTTGGATTGAACTTGCTGCCACTTCATAAATCTGTTTTTGTGTATAGTTTTTACATTTTTGTAAATCAAATCTAGTTTTGGCATCTGTGTGTAATATATTTAGTTAAAGTGTTATATTGTTGGTTAAACTACATAAACAAACAAATTGCTTGCTCAGCATTTAGGTTACAGAAGTAAAGAATGAGCTTGATATTGCTACAATCAACCTTCCCCACATCTTACGTTATAGTACCATCTTAGATTGGATATACTCTTTTTACTTGCATGATGGAAAATTGGAATATCTTTATTTCTAGTTCACTACCTTTTACATTTACAATGTGAAGTGCTGGTTCAATTGCTTTTGATGTCATATTTAAAAAATTGGCTTGAGTGGTTTTGTCTTGTGGTGTAGAATTTATTATAATGTGTTACGCCTAATAATGTGTCTCTATTGAACTTGTACACTTTCATGAGAGAAGATTCGATATAGTTACAGGGATCAGAAGAATCTTGAAAAGCATGCCTTGTCAAGAATTTATGAGTTTGTTTTGGATGAAAGTTGGTGGGTGGATTTTAAAGTGGCTATCTCTTGAAAGGATCTAAGTGCAAAGATTCCTAATTCACTAAAGGATGATGACCTAAAAGACTTGAAAGGAAAGCATTGAAAACCTATAAAATTTGGTTTAGTGGCCTATTTTCCGCACCAGCCCCGAAATTGACCTGTGGGATTCAGGTGCTTATAGAAATCAATTGATAACAAATAAACTGCTAAGCCCTAATTCTGCACAATTTTTAGATTTCTATGTTCTACCCTTAATTGAATGAAATGAACCACAAGAGCTTCCAAACACTCAAATAAGTTCTTCCCATGCAACACACTCAACATAGGATAGTGATTAAAGTGTACATGCTATAAATTAAACTAAACATAGATCATAGTCGTAACACATATAACACATATGAAAGGCTAAAATAATGTAATGAGTTGATTATACTCCAAGTATTCAATGAAAATATGTAAACAGAGAAATAAAACACATACAGACCCAAAGGAAACAATTCCTTCACAAAAAATTAAAAGTTAGGCAAGGGAAACATCAACATATATAAACATGTCATGAAAGACATAAGGCTTCAGCAGAAATAGTGAAATAAATAGGGAATTATGGGAAAGTACCTTTGAACTAACTTAGTCCTGATGTGAGGCATCTTCAACTACACCAAGAAAGGAGTCGTACCTCTGCCTCCTGGGAAGCTTCGGCTACTTGCCTCCACCCAAAACTAGCTTGGAAACATCCTCTTCAGCACCTCTCAACACTATTAAGTAGAGGTCAATATCCTCGTAATCATAATCATCAACCAACCTTTTTTAAAAGCCCCCATGTTATTTTTGATTATTCCTATACTTTAGGACGTGTATGCCACATCAAGATCATGGTTGTAACCTTCAAGAACCATCAATTGAAGTGAGAGATAGATGCTGAAATTTGCAACTGCTGCAAGTCACGCTAATCAGTTCTATGCACCGTCTTAAAAATGTACCAGCCGAAAACTGTAGCACTGATTGATTCTTGTGTCGGTTCATTTATGGACTAGCAACAAGAATGATTGGTGTCCCTTCTACTGTGCTTTCTGATCTGTCGCTTCTTGTTTGAGCCCATACACTTTGTAGCCTTTTTACACCATGTTCTCTATACAATAGCAATACAAATACCAAAATAAACCCTCCCATTCACATCTCCATCATAAAGATCAAATACATAGGATCAGATAATCTAAATAACAACAAAAAAATAAACCTAACCACTTCAACTACTGAATAAACAAATCATAATTGCCAATTTAAAAAAAAAAATTCCAATTCAAAACAAAAAAATCATACCATAGATAACTATGACTATGGCGGAGATAATATCAATGCCATGGAGATCACATTAGTTTTATTAATCTTATTTAGATTTGCGTAGCTCCATGATTCCTTCCAATACCAATAACCATGCGTGAATGCATAGAAAAATATGAATGAATATCATTTATTTGGTTGTAATTACTTGTTCAATTATCACAGTTAAGCGGAAATAAAGGTTACATAATGTTTGCTGAAAAGGTAGTTGGTGTGATTATTTGTGCTTATGCTTCACAAGTAAATTAAATAGAAATCATTAAGGATAGATTTTGGGGCAGCATGAATGAACTAATTCAAAGGAACTAGGAAAGGATTTTTTTGTTGATGAGATTTAATTGGACATGTAGTTAGTAGCAGCATTGGTTTTACATGGAGGCAATGAATTTGGTACTAGAATGAAGAAGAAGCCACTCTAGAGTTCAATTTATTTTATAATTTGAGTATTACAACATGATTTAAAATCATTTTATTGCCTTAAAAAATTGATTTAAAATCTTATTACATTAAAAAAATGGAGAAATAGTAGTTTGATTGACTATTTTCCCATGAGAAGAGTTAATATGACCTTATGGAAGGATTTCAAGCTTAGCTGAGTGATGCTAACATGATGCAAAAATTCAATGATGGAGTAGTAGAGAAGATCAATAATCAAAGGATCAATATTGTAACGTGGAAAGAATCAAATAAATTTTATGCAAAATTTTTAATTAACTAATGACCTGCATTAGAAAATTAATGAATCTTGTAATTAAAAGACATATCTATGTATTGAAGACATCCACTAAGCAATCATTGAAAAAAAAAAGAAATGTCTTCCAGTGTTTTGGCGAAATCAACAAAAAAATCAAATAAACTAAAAACTGTGTCTGCTGACTTAATGTTGATCTAATGTTAGTCGATGTCCGAGCCCAAACAGACTATTTGTTAGAATTGCTCGATGAGTTGCGTGGTTGGCATTGAAGAGGTCTTCAGTCTATTTCAACGCCCTTTGACTTGATGGGCATTTTCAATTTTGAAATTGATCATCTGCACCAAATACTAGGATAGACCATAAGTAACATAGAAATGACAAAGCATGTTTTATTTTTATCTCCTCGAGCATCCACATGTTATTCCTTTAAGAACTTGTGCTGGGATGTTAGAGATGTGGGGAGGATGTTGGAGAACCTTGATAAAATGTGAGAAACTTCAGAATTTTGGTGAGTTGTTGCTGATTTAAGTTTAAGGAAGGCTGGATCTAGAAGAATTAGAGGTGCTGATACTTCTATTGATGTGTTAGGAGGGACCTTGCGCATAGAACTTGATATATCCAGTTTTTTTAAAGTCAGTCACTATTTTTATCTTTATTTCTTTATTTATGCATCTTGAAATGGTTTTTGAGGTAGTGACCAAGACTTCTCCCTTGGAAGCTTTCTTGATTGCTGGATTTGTTTTCTTTGGTAGATGTTCACTATCGCTTGGGGATATTTGGGCAATATTTGGTATTTGGGAAGTTGAGCATTGTTGTTGTGTCCTTTTGGGGTTTGAGCTATCAACCTTTGTCGATATCATATCCTAGGCTTTTTTTTATGAGAAGTTGGATTGGCAAGTGTAACCTTTACCATGAACTCTTTCATATATACTCAGCACTTTCCTTTGCTTTCTCGATATCAGACTAAATAATGTATGGTGTTCGTGTGAGATTTGTCTAAGGGTGGCCTTTCTCTCTTATCACCATTTGTGACATAGCAACCACATTATGTTATGGGCACCAGGGTTTCAAAAAGCACGCGAACACACCCACCATCATTCGAGATGTCATATGGAGTGGCTCTAATGCCATATGTTATAGCCCAATAGCCCATTATAGATATTATTCACTTTGGCTCCTAAACCTCATGTTTTTAAAACTCATCTACAATGGTAAGTGTGCATTTTCATGTATATACCTATTTATCTCTTGTACTTTGTTGATGTGAGTAAATCCCATACATTGCCCATGTTGTATTTGCCTTAGGGTAAGCTTTACCCCCCTTTTTGGTTTTTAGTATCTTCACTGAAGTCAACCTTATCACGATTCCAAAAGGCATGCAGACATGCTCACTATTGTTCAAGAGGTCATGCAAATTAAAGATTACCCTTAGGCAAATCCTTAGTTTCTAAGTTCACAAGTAATCCTTAGGTTTCTTGAGATAGATCTCATGTGAAGAGTGTCAATGTAGTTCTTACTGGAGACATGCCTGATGCAAATTCTCTTTTTGGGAGAGCGAGTGGGGATTACAATTATCTTGGCCTTTTGGTCACATTAGAAAACGTGAGATGGAATGCATGAGATGGGCATTGGGGAGCTCTCCATATGGGAAAAACTAAGGATTCAGAAAATTTGCTCTAGGTCATTTAAATTTTCTTTATTTATGAATACTTAAGCATAAGCAGTAAGTTTCCTTTGTAAGGAATTTGGGTGTCAGTCCATCTACAGCCCTTTTATGTAGCCTAAAAGTAAAGTTGCTTTAGATCATCATCACTTTAAGTATGTGACATCATCTTACCATCGTAACACTATAGATTACATGCATTCAATCAGAAGACTTTGTAGCCTATTTGCATTCTGTGTGTGGGTTCTAGCTTTCCAACTCCAACTTCACTTTTGGCAAAGAATGAGATCACTTAGGAATTTTTTGATGTCCATGTTCTTATTGAAGTGCCTCTAGATTTGATGCTTTTGTTCAATCATTTGCACAATGGTAGCCTCTTTGCCCTTCTAGTTGGTCCAATTCTTGCTGTCGTGGCTGATTGTTCTGCTCGTACCATTGCAACATATTCTCTGGCTTAAAGCTAGTGGCAACTTCGACGTGTAGAGAGAAATGCTCTAACTCTACTAGAATGTCCGCTTAACTACCGAAGTGTAGGGAGTATGAGGAGTCTTCGGTGGTCTTGTTTGGCATGGTATGGTAGGCCCGTAGTGCTCTAAGAAACTCAATGAACCTCAACTTCTTTGCTCCTTACAATCTATTCGTGGAAGATGTGGATGATCTTGTTTGTGGCTTCCACCTGTCCTTTGGTCTGAGATGGCAAATAAATACAAAATTGAGTTGGATGCCATACTTTCTATAGGAGGTTGGTACTGCCATTGGCGAAGAGAGCGTCGTTGGCAATGGGAGTGCCATTATCGGTGATCAAAATTAGTCTCCCAATTGCCGAAATGAAGTTTTCTACTCTGTTTGTCGTCTGTTTTCCATTTATTTAGCCTTTACCTTCTTCATAAAATAAATCAAACAAATAGGCAATTATGACTACGTAATGGAGGAAATGGGACAAGGAAGCCTAAGCTTTGTATTAGGAAGGGCTAGGTGTAGTTATGGCCTGCAATAGCCTTGTTGGTCTCTGAAGGATCTTAGGGTGTGATTGGTATTTCACTCACCTCTTTATGTAGTGTTTTGACTTCTATATTGATATCGGGAAAGGCAAGGTGGTAGTTGTGGCCTGCAGTAGCCCTGTTGAAGAATCTTATGGCGTAATTGGCCTTCTACACACATCTTTATGTAGTCTTTGACTTTCATATTGATATTAGATCAAAGTTAGCCTTGACACATTATCTTGAATTTGCTTTATTTTTTTTCCTCTCGGTTTTGCCTCTCCCTCTATGCTGTCGGTTTCTGTGTGTGTGTGTGTGTGTGTGTGGGGCTGTGTTTAGGAAGGGAACAAAGAGAAGAAGGAGAAGAAGGCTAGAAAGAAGAAGAAGCAACTGTTCTTTTCTCTCCCTGCCGTGTGTGTGTGAAGAAGAAAGGGAAAGAAGAAGAAGATGATGAAGAAGAAAGAAAAAGAGAAGGAGAAGAAGCAGTAGCTGATTTTCTCGTGCTTACTGGTTTATCTTCACTTATTTTTCTCTCTCTCATCAAGCCTTCAACAAGACCTATAAGAGGTAGGCAAGACTTTTAGGTTATTTAGTAGATTAAAATTTTCTAATTAAATCGATTAATTTGATTTATATATTTATATGTAGTGTGCATGATTTAAAAAGCATAAAAAGAATGTTTGATTGGAATGTTTGCTATTACAGTTGAAATCATGCTTATTAAATTGTTATTCTGTGTATAATGATGTTTGGTTAAATTAAATAGTTGAAATTTTGTTTAGTTATATTAGGTGTTTTGTATTTATTATGCTAAGTTGAAGTTCAAGTGAATGTTAAATAGGACAATGATATATATTTAATGAGTGATTATTGAGTTATTTACTAAGTAAAAGGTGAGTAATATCTTGTGTACTTGGAACAATTAAATGAATTTAAAATAATATTTTAAAGTTGATAATAAACTAAAAAGGGTTTTTTGTTGCGTTTATGTTTTTACCTGTCCTCGAGCTATGGTAAAAGCAAGGTAACTTACCAATTATTAATTGGTCGAGAGTTGTCAAGAAAAGCAAGATAACCTACTAAGAGGTAGAGGATTGTCAGACAGGATCTTATTGATATGCACTAATGAAAAGAGACAGTTGAGATATATTTCAGGATACTAGGGCTCAAAAAATAAAATGAACAAAGAATAAAAAGGACAACAACATAATGTTATTTGATTACTTATTTATCATCGTTATTTATTGTTTGTGGCTATTAATTATCATGTTTTATATACTATTGTTGTTGCTTAAAAAACGCTAATGTATGCCTGCATGCAGGTATTTTTAATTATCAAGTAAGTGCTTGTTGCCTAATCACTCCTGAAGTTGGTGAACTGATGCTTTTATTGGTAAGTATTAGTAGAGAAAAGGACACACAATGGGAGGGCGAGTATTAATGGCTTGTTTGGCTAAAGCCCAAAAATAGGCAAAATCATATTTTAATAATATTTTAAATTTATTATAAATTTAATAATTTATTTTACACCCAACACAAATTGTAACCTTAAAAATCAACTTTATTTTGCATCCAACACAAATTTTAACCTTAAAATCAACTTTATTTCACATCCTACACACCTCTCAATATTAAAATAAATTTCTTTCCCATCAACTATATAAAATAAAATATTTTTTTATATAGTTTACCTGAATTTAATACCCAACCAAACAAGCACTAAGGCTCTGTTTGGTAATAAGAAAAAAAAGAAGATTTAGTTGAAATTTTTAGCCATTTTTGAAAAATGTGTATGATGTGAAATAAAATAAGTTGATTATATTAAAAATTGTGTAGGATGTGAAATAAAGTTGATTGATTTATTGAGAATTGTGTTGGATGTGAAATAAAGTGATTGTTTAATGTTGGAATTTGTATAAGATGAGATATAAAATAATTTTTTAAGTTTTTTTTAAAATAAATTTAAGATTTTGGCCATGGCTAATTTTAGCCATGATTTTTAACCTATTGCCAAACAGGGCCTAAGAGCGTGGATTTTATATGTTTGGTTTGATGTATTAAATAAATCAGGTTGTATAAACTGAGGCTGCAAATATAGTTTGTAAATAATGAACTTATGGTTTTGTCATCTTATTGTAAATATGACTATTGTTTATTGTAATTTAGTTTGGTATTTTATTTATATTGCTTCCGTTACAAAGTTTATATTGTCTTGTGTTTTTACCGAATTATTTTACTCGATTTACGGCTTTCATTATAAAATAAGTATGTTATCGTGGTAATTCGAAAGGGGGTGCAGCGGGTGCTACATTGTGGCTAAAGTCTCCATGATTCAAGCAATACTTGCCTTTTTGCGGTCGTGGATCTAGTGTTAGAACCTCGCACAACCCTTGATTAGCTATGGCAGTGAACACTTTTGAGAGTCGATAAGTTCTATGGTGTCTTATGCCATTGGGGAAGCAATATCTGGCTACTATGGGTAGTGGTCTTCGTGAGATCAATCTCTTCTTCTTGTTTCCGCTTCCCTTCCTCACAGCCATTTTGGTGAGTGGGTGGTGTGGGAATAACCTCATGTTCTTTTCTACTGTTCTCTCTCTAGGGAGTACTCAACTCTGCCTGTCCCTTTGTAGTTTATGTACAACTTTGTTCCAAGAGTTTTAGGATGCTTGTTGGATGTTTCTCTTGATGGAATCATGGAAGGGCCCACTTCTGATGGCATTTAGGACGGAAAAGCGTGAAGTCTTGTCATTGGCTTCTTTGGTTTCTACATTCAGTTTAAAGAAGTGAGCTGTAAAATCTTGTAGTCTTTCATCCGTCCATTGGCAGTTTTTCCCTAGTTTCGAGGGGGTTTCAGGAGGCTTGCAGGAGGCGACAGATTTTTAATGTAGAATTCATGCCAAAATTGCTTGAAGTTGTAGATGGTTCTTACTGGGAGTTCAGCGAACACTACTAATAAGCCTTTTTAGATTTGTCTGTATTTCTTTTGCTACTGCATTAAATTGGAAACCTCCACAGTACTTCATGGTATGATGTACCTGTTGCTGAGCTCTATAACAGCTGCTTTCTCTTATTTATGCTGGAAACATTGAAGAACAATCCCATATTGATGTTTATTTGCCCACTTTGACTTGTTATTAAGTGCTGGTGGATTCAGGCTTTGTTGTTTATTTGCTCTTCTTTCTTCTTTCTCTAGTTCTGCCAAAAACATACAAGTGCAGTGTGATGTGGACGTTTATTTGCTCAATTTGACTTTTATCAAGTGCTTGCGGAGCCATAATTTGTTGTTTATTTGCTCATTGGTTGGGTTATTATGTGGGATAGACTTAAAAGTAGGGATCTTGTTTATGCTTTATTTTCATTTACCTTGGCCAATCTGCGATTGTTTTTTCTGCTCTGTTGAATGCATAAAAGAATGCTGTTTTCTCTACTATATGAGACAACTTTTACAGCTTTAAAAAAAAAATAAAGAAAGAACTTTAATATGCTAAATCAGAAAATATTTTGGTGAAGAGCTTAGGGAATGATGGTTTGGTTTATTGGAAATAATGCTAAAGTTGGGAACTCATTAGCACTTCATTGACTAAATTTTCAATTTGATTTATAGATTAGTTGTTAGTGCGATAATTTTCATTATTTTATTAATTTGTTATTATCAGTTCTATTCTAGCTTTACTCATATGGCTGTCTTAGGGCTTGTTTGGTTGGAGGATAAATTTGGGTAAAAGAAGAGAAAATATTTTATTTTATAGAGTTGATGGAAAAGAAATTTATTTTAATATTGGGAGGTGTGTAGGATGTAAAATAAAGTTGATTTTAAGGTTGGAATTTGTGTTGGATGTGAAATAAAGTTGATTTTTAAGGTTGAAAATTGTGTTGAATGTGAAATAAAGTTTTTAAAATTTATAATAAATTTAAAATATTATTATTTTATTTTTTTGCCTATTTTTGGGTTCATGCCAAACATGTCCTTATAAATATTTTAGCAAGCATTTATAATATAGAAGGGATTTGGAATTTGGTGGGTTTTTGACACTACCTTTTTAGTTAAACATCAGTTTCTTTACAATCAAATTGAGTGGCAGAAACTTTGATATGTTTAGTTAGCATTTAGTTTTATTTTCTTAGGATAATTACATATATCACCCTCAGAGTGGCCCTTACTACTCGTTTAACCATCAAAGATTGATATTTTATATTTGTCTTCCCCTGCTTGCATTAATTATTCAATTCATTCCCAAAGTTTACATGTATCGCCCTATGAAAGATGTATTAATTACATTTTTCACCCTTTATTTGGAGGTGTTTTGTAATTTTTCATCAAAGATGGGATTGACTGATGTGAATATTCTTCTTTGGGAGTTAAACGAGTAATATGGACACTTTGGGGGTGGCATGTAAACCTTTTTTTGATAATTTTCGAAGGTCCGATGTGGAGAAGAAGAATCTTTAATGGTTGTGTGCGTGAAGCATTCGATTTGTTTGTAGGACTTTGAAAATAGTTATGAAAAGTGGTGTTATAGAAACTTTCCTAGTGACGTGATAATTTTATGCTTTATAATTTCAGAAAAATATTATTTTTATTCACTTTAAGTCTTCTTCATAGTACATTTTGCATGACATGGAAAGCTTATAATGATTTGTGTGAATTAATTTTAACAGCATATTGTCATTTCCATTCTCCTTATTCTTTAATTTTGTTTCAATTGGCTAGTGAGTATGTGCTAAAGCCAGTCACTTGATTGTAATTCATGCCAGCTCAGTTTTGGAAGAAGAGGATGAGCGAGGTGTTGCTCACATAGTTGAGCACCTTGCTTTTAGTGCCACAAAGAAATATACTAACCATGACATTGTCAAGTTTCTTGAAAGCATTGGTGCTGAATTTGGTGCTTGTCAGAATGCTTTAACTTCTTCAGATGAAACGATTTATGAATTGCTTGTTCCTGTAGATAAGCCTTATCTATTGTCTAAGGCTATCTCTGTTCTTGCAGAATTCAGCTCTGAGGTAAACCCTTTTTTCTTTTTTTAAAAAATTACATTATAACTGATGACTGCATTCCTGTTCCAATGGATGGCATAGGTGAGGGTTTCATCAGTGGATCTAGAAAAAGAACGAGGCGCTGTCCTGGAAGAATATAGAGGTGGGCGTAATGCTGCTGGTCGGATGCAAGATGCCCATTGGATTCTAATGTTTGAGGGATCAAAGGTAATAGTAGTATTTAGTACATATTTGAACCTATGTTTTATGGCAATCTACTGTTTTATTAATGTTTTTATGTAATATAAGCAGTGAGTGCGTTTGGTTGATCCTAAATTTGATGAGATTTTTATCAATACATTCCTGTGAAGGGAGCCCAGCAAAACAAGGTATTGGGAGGCCCAGCAAAACAAGGTCTTGGGAGGTTTTCTTTTTCTGTTTTTACTTGATAGGGTTTCTGGAATATCCTAGTAAAGTACTGCTTCGTCAGTTTTGTTTTTAGAGCACAATCTACTTAGAGCACAATCCTCTCTCCTAATGGGGTTTCGTAGAGCACAAGTTTCTTTCTTAAGTACATTCTTCTAATTCCTCTTAAGCCAAGATAATCTTAGCGGGAAAACTGAGGAAAAGGAGTGAAGACTTTTTAGTCTTTCTTTTTGGAGTCACATGCTCTATGGAGGGTGTGGTAGATAGATTGGGAGAGAGAGATGGTGGGAGGTCAATGTTGGTCTGGTTTTAGGGCTTCTGGTGTGGATACTATGACAGCTTATATTTGATTATTTCTAGATTTGCTTGATCCTAGTCACAAATTTAGATTTGCGTTGATTTAGAATATTTGAGGCTGATTTAGCTAATTGATACTAATTGATGATTTTGTATTTACTATATTTTTTTCTATTAATTTTTTAAATTTAGTTAATTATATTTGAAAGTTTAGATTAAGGGTAAATTTTATAAAACTGTAATAAGACCAGCGATGATATATGGTGCTGAATGCTGGCCTGCAAAGAAGAAACATACAAATAAAATAAATGTTGCAGAAATGAGAATGTTAAGATGGATGTGTGGATATACACGAAAGGATAGAATGAGAAATGAGTATATCCGAAAGAAAGTTGGTGTTGCACCAATTGAGGATAAACTTAGAGAAAGTCGGCTTCGATGGTTTGGACATCTAAATCGTAGGCCAATTGAAGCTCCAGTTAGAAAAATTGAGTTATTGGATTTTGCCCATGTACAAAGAGGAAGAGGGAGACCAAAGAAGACATGGCAAGAAACTATAAGGAGTGATCTTAATTACTTAAACTTAGATAAGAATTTGGTAACTGATAGAGCGCAATGGAAACAAAGGATTCATGTAGCCGACCCCACCTAGTGGGATTAAGGCTTGGTTGTTGTTGTTGTTGTTGTATATTTGAAAGTTTAGAGAATCTAAGAAAGCAGTAGGCAATGCAAAAAAGATGGCTCTTGAGGATTTATATAAGAAGTTGGACACTAAAGAAGGAGAAAGACAATTATATAGGATTGTCAAGGTAAGAGATAAAAAAACTAAAGATTTAATTGAAGTAAAATGTATTAAAGATGAAAATCAAAGAGTACTTTTTATAGAAGAAAATATCAAAAATAGATGGATGAGTTACTTTCAGCAGCTTTTCAATGAAGATTGTGAAAATTCAATTGATCTTACTGAATTCAGCACCCTAAAAGAAAGTAAAAATTACTCTTACATCCGACGTATTAGTAAAGCTGAAGTCTGGAAAGCTTTAAAGAAGATGAAGCATAAAAATACAGTAGGACTAGATAACATTCCAATTGATGTTTGACAGTGCTTAGGAGATGAAAGAGTTTCTTGTCTCACTAGATTGTTTAATATGATTTTGAAGACTAAAAGGATGTCAAATGAATGGAGAAAGAATATATTAGTACCTATTTATAAGAATAAAGGCAATGTACAAAATTGTGCCAATTATAGAGAAATTAAATTAATGAGTCATACTTATAGGATACGTTAGGCTTCATGAAGTATCGGTGCTTCATAGGTATCCGAAAGGTTATCGATCTCTGTGACATTGTCTATGTCGAAGAAGTCATAGTCAATAGAAAAGTTGCATGATGAGGACATTAAGATAAATGATTCAGATCAGTTCTTGATCCAAGATGTCATGAATAAAATTAATTTGGCCATTTGGACCATAAAATTTGAATCATGATTTATGAAATTAAATAGATTTAAAATTTCGGAAGGCTGGGCTAGGTTCTAGGGAGAAAATCCCTAAACTCCTAATTTTATTCTTTTCCATTCTTCTATCTTCTAAACCATAGCCATCATCGTCTTGCATCAACTATGATATTAGAGTGCTTTGTCCTGCATCATCACTACTGTTGTGGAGGTTTTTCTAATTTCTAATTGAAATCAAGTGGAAATATGAAAAAGTTTAAAAATGAGTGGCATGACCAGCATATGCTAAATACATGTTTTAATGGATATTCCTTGATTTCACATTTACTAGTACTAGTGAGATTTAATGTTTAAAATTGTTGGTCTTGTCTATGCAGATATTTAGATTTGGTTGTGTTGATGTAAATAAGATTTTTTTAAGTTACAAAAAATGCCTTAAAAGTTAATTGGGAGTGTGGTGTGGTGTCTTTAGAATATAAGATTAGTGTGGAATGTTTAAGATGTTTGGGGCATGTCCATGTCCAAACTTAGATGTGTAGTGTCTAAGTGACAATTGTAAAAGGAGAGGGTACAGTTAAAAATTTCTTGGGTCGTGCTCCTCATGATGTTGACTAAATTTGTAAGATTGTTTGTTTGTGCGATTATTTTTAATTAGGGTAAAAAATAACTTTTGATGTGATGCTTTTGTTTTGGGTGAAGTCATATTTTGGGAGAGGTGAAGTATTTCAAATAAAGTTAATTTTTTATTTTGAAATTTGTATAGAATGTGAAATGAAGTTAGCCTTTGTGTTGGAGTTTGTGTAGGATTTTAAATATTATTAGTTAGTGTTAAAATTTTTGTATGATATGATATGTAAGGTTAACTATAACCAAGCTTAAAGTTAACCTGTGCAATCAAACAACCTATGAGGTCTTGTTTTGTCATTTTATATATTAAGTATGCTGTCATTATTGCTGTTATGTGGTCAATATTAATTGAAGCCTTGTATCGGGACAGTTTACTTAGTATGCCTTTTATGAAATCTTTGTCAACAGGCAATACTATTAAGTTGCTTGTGTTAGATGACTCTTATATTCGTATTCATTTTATTCTATGCTATAAATGTATTTTGCAAATATTTGATTTGTATGCCACAGAAAGCTTTGAATATCAAAATTAAATGATGCCTATTTTGATAATCTTAAAATTAATGCAATTAGTCGTACACGTATTGTGTTCAAATAATAATTTTTTTTTAATTATATCTAAGAAACAATGAGAATCTTGTTTCAACTCATTTTTCTTGCCTAACTTGAAAAGAGGTTAGAACTGAATTTGTGTATTTGTGGTATGTTGATGGCTTTAAGCTCGTTCTTAATCCTCCTCTGCCTATGTGACACCCTATCAACTTACGGAAGACTCGAGGAATGCGAATATTTGCCTGGAAAATTTCCTTATACAGTGATGTTCAGCCTATTAGAACTTTGTCTACAACATCTTAAATACAGTGGCATTGAATTCAATCCCATTTTCCTGTAAATGTCTTGATTTTTGTCCATTTCATTCTTAGGTTTGGTCTATACTTTTTTTTTTTTTTAAAGGAATGGTCTAATACTATTTTTCATATTTGAGGTGTTTGTTCCAGTATGCAGAACGTTTACCGATTGGATCAGAAAAGGTTATTCGAACTGTTACTTCCCAAACTGTGAAGAAATTTTATGAGAAATGGTATCATTTGTGCAACATGGCCATTGTTGCTGTTGGGGATTTTGCTGACACAGAGGTGGTTTTTACGAGTCCTTAACTTATTCCATTGTCAAGCTCTTTTTTGGCTGGTACATTTTTTGGATAAGGTTTATTAGCTGAAAAGGCCTTTTATTTTCTTTTGGCAGAGTGTGGTTGAATTAATAAGGACTCATTTTGGGAAGAAGGCATCTCTTTCTCAGCCTCTTGCACATATACCAGAATTCTGTGTGCCAACACACAGTGAACCCCGGTTCTCTTGCTTTGTGGAATCTGAAGCTGCTGGAGTAAGTTCTGTTGCCAATGAAGTTTATTCTTGTTGATGTCCAAGTGGAGGAGACATGTATACGATTTGGAGATTTATGTTTCTGAAAATCTTTTTCTCTTCTGCAAATATTTTAATAAGTATTTTTTAGTTTGAACATTATTTTATTTATTATGGGGCTGATGTCTGAAAACAGTCTGCAGTTATGATCAGCTGCAAGATCCCCATGGATGAGATGCGTACTGTGAAACATTATCGCGAGTCACTTGCTGAGGCTATGTTTCATTGTGCTCTAAACCAGAGGTTCTTTAAGATATCCCGTCGAAAAGATCCCCCGTTCTTTTCTTGTTCTTCAGCAGCAGATGTCTTAGTTCGTCCTGTTAAGGCTTATATAATGACCTCTAGTTGTAGGGAAAGAGGGACGATTGAAGCAGTTGAATCAATGTTGGTGGAGGTAAATGCTAACTTTTGCATGCCCATGCAGACTCTGTGTTAGCTTTTAGTCCTATATACTCTGATGACATAGGTATCAGGTTGCTCGAATTCGGCTTCATGGTTTTTTGGCCCGTGAGATCTCTATTGTACGATCTCTAATGATGTCCGAGATAGAATCTGCCTACTTAGAGCGTGATCAAATGCAGTCAACAAGCTTGCGTGAAGAATATCTTCAGGTATTTTCTAAATATGTTGACAATGTTATTTAATTATTTGTTTATTTGTTTAAAGATATTTGCTTTTGTTTCTGTTGCAATCTATGAATTAATTGTTGGAATCTGTCACGGGCTATTTAAAAACTGCTGCACCTTGCTGTCAAATGCAGAGAATTTGTCAAAATATTCCAACAAAATTTTGAAATCACACCTAATACTTCTTTCTGGCGCTTTAAGATTACAAGTCAGACGTTAGTCCAAGCTTCTGAAGTTGTAGTTTTCTTGTTATTTGAACATGGATTGTCTTGGTGCAGCAATAAGTAGCCTAAATAGACAATTTTTGTGAAACTTGATATGTTTAGAACTTAGTAATTTGTTTTTTCAAACATGAAGATTACAGATCATGCGTCAAGTCCTTTAAAGTGTAATAGTATAAAGGAATAATCAGATACATTTCATAACAAGATCTTTTTTTTTCGGCATATGATCTAGGATGTTTTGATAAATACCAAATTTTAAATGCAATAACGAGGAAGAAATTTGATTGACTACGCCAACAATACACATGCAGTTTCTCACCTGACAAATTAGGCAGAGTATTTTAGGAGGAGTATAATGCCTGCTGATATAGTAATTGTTTCTGCAGTATAGTTTAGATTTGTTTTAGCCAAAGGAATGGTGTGAAATCCAATCAATTGCGTGCAAAAATTGGAGGAAAGCTAGTATGATTGTTAACAAACAAAGCATATTCTTCATACAGTAACATTCAATATACTTTGTTCAACAAAAGAGAAGAGCATATTATCATTTCAAAAGGATGCCTTGGTGTATTCTTCCACCTAGATTGATAAAGGCTTAGTTGTTGTTGTTGTAACATTCCATGAAGTGCAAAAACTCACATCAAACATTATGTCGTACAGCCTTAAAGGGTAAGAGTTCTCTTATAAAATATGTTAACCTAGTGCATCTTGACAACACAGAAATAATATTAATAATTGGATTCTAATTTTGTGAATTTAGATAAAGTATTTTCTTCATACTGTTGATACATTCAACTCTCTCCTCACCTTTCTTAGGAAAAGCCTTGGCAAGAATTTCATTTGTAGGACATTAGCACCTTTTGATTCACAAATGAACTAAAGCTATGTTGCCTCACTCATTCCTCAAGGAGACCTATCTGTTGTGACGTTAAAGTAATAGTGACCATGACGATTTAGTCAGCCTTGGTGTTACGATGACAAGTTGGTGCATATATTAGTTAGTGGGGAAACCTAATTGTGACACTTTTAGACAAATCCCATATCGACAAAATATGGAAGAGATGTTGGGTATGATAACACGCCTTACCCATGTGGGCACGTTTAAAAGCTAAGGCCCATTGGACCAAAACGAATAATATCAAAGGTAAACTTGACTATTACATATGATATTAGAGCCATTTGGTATCACCTCTTGGGGGATGGTGAGGCAATTCTTAGCAAGATTTATAAGTTCGTAAAAGAAAAAATTATTGTGTAATCACGGGGTGCCATCTCAGCAATCTACTCCTTAATGAACCAGCACCACACAAGCTTACGGGGTCCACCACGTGCTGTCCACTTAATAATTTTTTTGTACTTAGTATGCTTAGTATGGATATTTTTATGGTTAGTTTGACTATTTTTGTCATACTAATTACAAATACAACCATACTAAGTATCAAAATATTCATATTAAGCTATGTTAACAAAAAGGGTTATACTAAACATAAAAATATTCATAGTAAGCATTATACTAAGTACCATACTAAGCATAAAAATTGTTGAGTGGATTGCACGTGGTGGATCCCATATGCTTTTGTGGTGTTGGTTGATTGTGGTGTTACCTTATGAGTATACAATAATTTCTTTTAAAAGAGGGTGTATGTGACACCCTTAGGCAAATCTCACATTGGCAAAACGCAAGAGAGATGCTGGGTATATATGAGAACACATTTATTCATGTAGATGTGTTAAAATCGTGAGGCCCATTGGGCCAAAGCATATACGATGGTTGGGCTATTACGTTGACATTCAAGTAAGCTACTGCGTAGTGCGGTATGTAGTGGTAATAGTATGTGCCTAGGTCTAAAACAAAGAAAAATGTGAGTGCTACTTGCACTTAAGAAATGGACATTATAAGCCCTCACATCTTGGTTATCTTAATAAAATTGGCATAGAGAGCTTCGATCATTTCCACCTACTTGATTTGCCTAAATCCACCCATTTGACAAGCAGACCTATGGATAGACAATTAAGACCTTCATAATACTAATACATTTGGTCCCTCTCCATACCTTATACTAATCGTGAAGATCACCAATAAAATCTTAGACCAACTCCATGGCTTGGTCTTTAAATGGCGGCCCTTAACCATAGTTTTGCATTTGTGGCTGATATCTCGTTTGTATAGTAAGAGCTTGTGACAAACTATCACTGTTTCATCTTTCTACTTCTTTTCTTAGGAAAGATCGCTAACTCATATAGGGCTACTTGCTGTTTTGGTGATGGCAAATCACTTTATATACAAGTCTTCTAGCTAAATGAACATGGTGATACGGTTGTTTGGCAATTCACAGTGATATTCACATGTCAATCTTGCAATGCTGGTGACATTGTCAAAGGAGATATATGGTATTGGTACTCATATGGCAGTAGGCTGCTTTAAATTAAGTAATGTATAATCAAATGTACGGATAATAACTGATAAAAATAAGCATATAAATATACAATTGCATTCAATTATCAATTTTGCATGTTAACACAAATACTTTAATGCTATGGTCACTTTGAAGGAAGCGAGGAAGGCTAAAAATGGAATCGTTTCATGGAAATGGAATAAGGTAGCAATAGTGCTTAATATGTTTACTTAATTGGAATGAAACGACAATTTCACTAATTATAAGGGGAGTTGGCCAAGTAATTTTGAATTTTTTCTTTTTTTTGTGAGATTGGTAGTAATTGTTAATTTGATGTTATGATGGTATGTTATTATACTATTGTTTTATGCAATTGATATAACTAATTGTTGAGAAAAATGTATTATTAACATGTTGCTCTATATGGAGTATGCAATGGACAATGTTGTAAAAGTTGGATTGATTGCTGCTTTTAAAAAAAGGTATTTCATGCTCATGAGCATTACGTAACATATATTTGAATACTTTTACTATTGTGCAAAGCAGTAATTTAGGTTATTTTCGGCCTTGTGGGTGAATTTTATCAAAAACTTTAGTTCTAGTTTTCTTGACCAAATATCTTTAGTTTAATTCTACTTGAAAGTTGCACATGATATTACTAGAGTATTGATCTTTTCACTCCGAACTTTTGTTTTTATTTGATGACTATTTTGATTCATTTTCATAATATGTAACGCAAACTGTCTAGACATTTGGCCATTCAAATTTTTGTACTTATTGCATACATATAGATATGTATATCCTTAGGATTGTCCAATTGAGTTAATACAATGTTTGAGATACATTGCTATAGATTTAGATGTTATTTATTCACAAATGAAATCAAATGTTCTCTTTTCTGTAGTTTGGCTATTTTCTTTTTCCTAAATGGATTGTCCTCTTATCTAAACTAAATGTACTTATAAATCATCATTTTGGAGTGTCTTAGTTGAGTACTTATATTTCAAACCCTTCTCTATTTGTATGTTAAGCATGAGGTAACTTTGCTATATGATAATGGAGCTGTCGCAATACAAACCAAAATTTGTGATAAGTTAATTTTTTTCCGCTGGACATTACAGCACTTTCTCCGTCGGGAGCCGGTTATTGGGATTGAGTATGAAGCACAATTGCAGAAAACTATCTTGCCATGTAAGTTTTGCATTGGCTATCTATAAAATTCTTTCTATTTGGTATTTTTTCAATGAGAATAGGACTTGTCAAAGATGCAAATTGTTGTTGAGACTATTGCTATGGTAAGGTGTTGTGACTTTTGTCATTTTTTTAAATGCTTTTTTTTATTTATTTATTTTGATCTAAAATCTCACTTTCTTGCCTTGCCATTGAGGATACGAAGCTTTGTTTGGTGGTAATGGGCAATGAGAAGATGAAACTTAACTTATTTATTTGCTTATCGCAAGATTTCATTATCTTGTTTATTCTATAGTGAATTTCATAAGTTTGCTAACTTGCTGTGATCTTGTGTTTTTTTATTTAAGGGATTTAAATACTTCTAGATTTACACATTGAACATCTGATACATAACATTTATGACTGATATACTTTACATGAATTAGTACTACCTTCAATTAAACCTACTTTAACTTCTACGTCATTCTTTTTTAAAATATGAATAATTTTATTTTCAAAGCTTACAAAATAAGGGATCATATCAGTTAATTAAATTTAAATATATTATAAAAATAAAATTACAAACTTCTAATGTTGAGGAGGCTCAACTTGTAATTGATTCGTAGGTTTCTCTCGGCCTTTGTCTACTGCAATTAACTATCAACCTCTCCTCATGACTAGCAATCAGTCAATTGATTGCCCCAATGTCAGTGTTGGAGACAAAGCTTCATTTTTTGTGCTTGCAATCTCGATGATGACTCCTAGTTTCTTTTAAAAATAAGTTATTAAATGCGGTGTCAAATTCAATTCAATTAATTCTCGCTACATTGTAGCGGCGACAATCTCATTAGACTACGATGGTAGCATAGAGGCGCGATAGCAATGGGATTCACTTGTGCGGTGGACTCCAAAGAGCAGGGGATGGCGACAGTAGGGTTTAACTCTAATTAAGAAATAAAACCCCAAAAAAACTCCCTTCTCTCCCATCCTTTCTATTTATACCCAAAACCTTAATGATCCTAATCATTAGATTTGTATGAAATGATCTAATGGCTATTATTGAAGGAGGATTTGCGCACAGGTGCTATTGTGCTTTAATTTTCGAGGGCCCAATAGCACTTTTCAAACAAAATAAAAGCCCAACACATATCTCTCTCCATAAAAGTCGAAAAATAAATTGATCATGCCACCCAATTATATAAAATGCTATGAAATAAAATGCACTGAGAAAGAGAATAAAAAAATAAAAAAGGCATGTCATGGTAATGGATCACTTCATAGGTGCTTGACGATGTCGCCAGAGTTGGTATTGAGGTTGCTTTGCATCAGCTCTCTCCGTCATCGGAGTTGGTGTCGTGTGTTTGAAAGAATTCAGGATATGAGGTCTGCAATTCCTGTAATGAGAACCACATATCATTCGAAGCAAATGGCCTCTCCACGTAATCAAGAGTCTTGTGATATCATCTTGAACTTGATGCTCCACTACACCCTTTAGTATTGAAGATCGGGTGATGTGCTTGGACAAGGTGGTCTTACAAGCTGAGCCCGTACGAGATCCGAGCATGGAATCCACATCCTTTCGTATTGTTTAGGTGGTAGAATCACTAGGCAAATCTCTTTGTCTAAGAGTAGGGAAATTATTTTGGGTGGAGAAGGGCATCTTAGAGAGGGTAGTGTAGCAGTAAAGCTTGAAGAAAGTCGGTAGGTACGGAAAATGGGCTCAAGATAGTGAGTTAAATCAGCCACATTGAAGACAAGATTAATACGTGTGGTGGGGACACCACGATCGATCGTCGATTCATTCCTGACAGAGTTTATCGTCGACGGCCGAGATCTAGCCATGCTGCTTCAATCTGGATTGATTGACTATTAGGACAGATTGGGAAAGATGGATGCTGCGGATCGCTGACTCGATAAATTGAAAATCTCCTATTTATTCTGATTGATTGGAGATTCCATTTTGGGATAATTTTATTTCTCGCATTTATTTTGTATTAGTTGTTTCTATTTCAGTGATCATTATTTTAGGCATGTTATTTAGTATTTCCTCGTTTGTGTGAGGAATTTATTACATTATGTATTTTTTTTTTTTTGAGTCAGTCTGTGAATAGTAAAACCAGCGATATTATATAGTGTTGAATGTTGGCTTATAAAGCAGAAATATACAAATAGAATAAGTGTCGTAAAGGTGAAGATGCTCAGGTGGATGAGTGCATATACACAAAAAGACAATGATAAATGAGTATATTTATGAGAAGGTTGAAGTAGTCTCAATTGATGATAAATTTTGATTGGCTTAGATGGTTTGGACATATAATCGCAAGCCAATGAAGGTTTCAGTAAGGATAGTTGAGTTATTGTATTTTGCTTATGTAAAAAGGGAGGAAAATCAAATAAGACATAACAAAAAACTATTAAAAATAATTCTTTACTTAGGCCATCGCCGATAGGGGAATTTTTCTTTGCTTTAAC
>JAEMOT010002388.1:287232-329982 GCA_019297695.1 Apostasia ramifera | reverse complement strand
GCCCGCGCCAGCTTGCGCGCAGCACGCGCGTCCGCACCCGAGCTCGCCCACCCGCGCCAGTGCCTCAGCTTCCTGAGCCCTAATCTTTTGGGGAAATTATGTCGTGGTCCCTGGATTCTCTGACTTAGGTACGAATTTCGACAAAACCTCTAACCTGGTAAAATCGAATAATCTGGATTTTTATGCTCGCTTGTGATTTGTTCGAATTTGTTCCACCTGTGCGACCTTTCATTACTGAGCGAATCTAAATTACTGTTGGTTAAATATTGTGACACCCTCAATCCTGTTCCCTGTTTCTGATTTAATGAAAACCGGATTGCGCCCTAATCTGAATTGATAATTTCTCAATTACCTTCGATCTAATTTATTTGAAATTTTAAAAGTAATTGGTTTTTGCGGGCTTAAATAATTTCTCAGTCATCACAAAATTATCCTCTGATATTTCGCATTATTTTGTGAATATTCTGCCTTGTCATATTGCTGATCTCTAAACTGCATTATCATTCATCTGTCCCGCATCAACGTGACTCCAAAGGAAGGTCTAATTCATAGGCGTTATCAATTTTTCGAAGTACTTTGTAGGGTTTCATTTTCTTGGTTGATAGTTTCTTGTAGGTTCCCATAGGGGGAATCGCTCTGGGAGAACCCTAGCCATCATTGAATCTCCCTCATCAAAATGCGCCTTTTAGGTTTATCAACCTAAGCCTTAACCCAATTATAGTTCATCGCTAGAGCAACACTTGATAATACGATTAATTATTAAGGAAATAACTAATGATAACTTCGAAACGACTCTTAACCGTGAATTGGTTCATAAAATTGTTAAACGTGAACTCCACTATAGGTAAGACTATGTCCTAGCCAGAGCAGCACTTGTTGACCTAGTATTGTAGAGGGCTACCTAAGCTTTTGTTGATTGCCTAGGTTTGGTCGTTAGTTTAAAGGCGGTACGCTGTTGAGTATAAAAGCTTTGTGCCTAGTTTCTTTCACAGAGTTTTCCAAAAATAGCTCATGAATTTTGTCTCGATCTGAGATTATGCTTTTGTTGGTCCACTTGCACACCAAAAAAAGGAACAAATTGGGTGTAATTAAAACATTAAATACTAATTACGATTAATTAAAAGATTTTAAGTTTTTGTTAATTTACTTACTATTGTGAGACTTTTGTTATTTTGAGCAATAGCAAGTGGCTTCGATTGACAAGCTAATTTTTTAGCAAAAGCAAGTTAGCAATTTTTGAATAACCTACATGAGAGTAATCAAAAATAATATATATATATATATATGTACATATATATATTTGTAACTGTATATATTTTTATACTTGTAGTTTATGTAGATTTAATTGTATATATAATTTTAATATACAAGAACAAATCAAAACTTTATCCTACTGTGTGGGGTCGGTTATATGAATTCTTGACTTTCATTGTACTCTATCAAATAATAAATTTTTATTTAACTCCGAATATGTAGGATCACTCTTTATAGTTTCTGGTCATTTCTTTTTTAGTCTCTCTTTCTCTTTTTGTATGCATAATATCCAATAATCTAACTTTTTTTATTCAAGCTTCTATTCGCCTACGAATTAAATGTTCAAGCCATTTTGAAAAATTCTTAGTGAAATTCTCTTGTATTCGAATAACTTGAATGTAAGCAGTGCAAACTTCTTTCTTTTTTAAAACTATCCTGAGCACTTTATGGACTTTATCATAAGTTTTTTTTTCTAAATCAATAAAAATCAAATATAGATTTTTGTTCTCTCCCTAATTTCTCCATTAAACTTCTTAATTAATGAATAGCTTCTATTGTAGATCTATCAAGTATAAAACTAAATTGATTCTGAGATACCCTTGTATTACGATGTAATCTATACTCAATTATCTTTTCCTAAAGTTTTAAAGTATGACTTATTAACTTGATTCTTTTATAGTTAATATAATTTTATATATCATTTTTATTTTTATAAATAAGTACTAATATATTTTTTTTCATTCATTTGATATTTGTTTATTCTTCAAAATCATATTAAACAATTAAAGAGTTAAGAAACTCTTTCATTTTTCATACATTTTTAAATGGGGACTTACAGGCGCGAGAGTGTGGCAGGGGACTTGCAGGTGCGAGAGTATGGCTGGGGACTTGCAGGCGTGAGAGTGCTGCTAGGCACTTGCAAAAGGAGCACGCGAGAGGTGCATGCTGTTGGACAACTAGATTACTGGCTCGGCAAGCGGCTGGTACAAAGATCCAGCGTTGCAAAGGGATTGCGAGGCATGGCGCAATGATGTGGCAAGCTTTGCGAGGGAGTGCAGGAGATGGGCGCCGCTGTTTGAGCAACTCGATTTGTGCTTTGCGCGTGCATAGCGTTATTGGAGAAGGTGGCTGTAAGGACTACGCGGTTTTGCTATTTCCTGAAGTGGATCGGACTTAGTGGAGGTGATGGCGTGGTTGTGTGTGGCAAGGATGTAGTAATAGTAGGGGATGAATGAAAACAAATGACGAGTATGACTTTTTTTTTATAATAGGATAACTAGGTATTAAAAGATTCTCACTTAAGGCCATCCTATCATTTTCCTTCTCCGTAATATTAACTTCTTAACTTGGATCTAGGTTCTGAGAAACATCAGATATAATTTCATTCAACAGTAGTAACCAACTATTATAATATAAGGTGACCTCTTTATATAAGAGATCTCATGAAAAAATTTAAAAATACAATATTAAATACAGAAAATAAAATGTCAAATAAATAAAAGTATATATGAAACTAATTCTATTACAATAGAACAAAATCAGCTATAAATATGATGAGTTTTTAAATCCCTCAAATCTACTCTCTTATCAAATCAAATCAAATCTGGATGAAGCTAATATGAAAATTTTCTATTATCTCTAATTGATTTGAATTTAAAATTTAACATCATCATGCCCGTTCGTTTAGTTGATCAGTATCCCCACCTATATATATATATCTATAATAGGAGAGGTTGTTGCAATAGATTCGAGAAACATATTATTAAACATGTCTGGCATATTGGAAATAGGGGTGGCAACAAGATGGGTATGGGTCAGGTTGAATAAAACCCATACTTGTCCCACTATTTATGTTATATTACCCATATTCAACCCGCCCCACTTCACGGCCTGTCCCTCCTCGCCCTGCTTTCTTTGACAAAATACCCGAGCCCTCCCCGCTTGACCAGCTCTGCCCCCAGTTGCTTTGACTCACCTGCCCTGCCCTGCCCTGCCCTACCTGACCCCGCGGCGGGGTCCTCGCCTCGAACCCGCCAATGCCGACAAGTGTCAATGCAGATGCTGTGGAGTGAGATGAGGGTCGTGTGTTGCAGGAGACCTTCGGCGATGAAGCATCGACCGAGAAGCATCCGCAGAGAGCGCGTCGCTGAGGAGGAGATGCGTCACGTCGGCGGAGAAGCATCGACGGAGAGGACGTCGTTGAGGCGGAGAAACGTCGACAGCAGAGAGCGCATTGCTGAGGCTGAGTTGTGGGCCTAAGGCATTATTAGGGTAGAAAGGGACTTGTTTTTTTGACAAGAGAAAGACACTATTTAGATGGGCTTTTTTTTTTAAAAGAAAAAAATCCAGCCAATCTAAATAGTGTCTTTCTCCTTAAAAAAAACACTGTTAGGCTGGACTGATTTTGCTGAGTTTATTGAAAGTTTTATATTTTTATTATTTAATATCGAGTATTCGGTCAGGTTGGGTATGATTTAGTCATACCCAAATATACCCGGTTTCATAACAGGACGGGGCTGGTCGCGGGTCGCGAATACAATTGTAGGACCCATACCCACCTTTTAGGGGCAAATCAGAGCAGATTAAACGGGTACGAGTTTAAATTGCCACCCTAATTGGAAAAGATGTAAAGTGAAAGGCACTCTAGGAAGATGCATCAACCAACTTATCTTTTTTAGCACACTCGGTTGGGTTTCCCAACTGATCTTTCTTCATCACCAAACGTAGTTGGCTACACCACCTAGCCTCTTTCTTTATTTTATTTTGTCTCTTTTCTTTGTTATCTCCTCACGGCACAACCCATCTATCTGCAATCATTTCACTATAAAGAAGAGGAGTGAACTCTCCCCTTCTCCCTCCCTTTTTTAATGAAATTTGCCTCAAAGAAGATGGGTGACCATTTCTCTCTTTCTAATTGCAGCCGAATGGATTGTCTACACAATTTTTAAACTTAATTAAACTTGAAATTACTTATTTGTTGGTTTGAAATTTGTTTATTTCGAGTAGAGTCAACTTGAACTCAATTAATCAGTGTGATTCAGTAAAACTTCATAAAATGAGAATCTTTATTCGTATATGCGCCTCAATTGTGCTAAATGACTATGTAATTATCATGTTATATATAGCCACATTTGATGCGTGACAATTGATTTGTGCTTTAACAGATATTTCTTCTGAGGAGGTGTCAAGATTTGCCATGAACTTCTGCACCTCATGCAATTGTGTTATAAAGATAATTGAACCCCAAGAACGTGCAACTATAGAAGACCTGAAGGCTATTGTATCAAAAGTAAATGCATTGGAGAATGAAAGAGGTATCTCTCCTTGGGATGACGAGCATGTTCCTGAGAACGTCGTCCTTGACAAGCCAAATCCAGGGTTAGTTTCTTCTTGATCTTTTGTGAATGCGGGCATCTGTTTGACTAGCTTTTTGTTATTAATAATCCCATTTTTTATTTTAAGAAATTTTGAAACAAATTGGATGGATTCATATAACCTATTTGGTTATCGTGTTTTGTGATTAGCATTTCACATGGTTGTTACCTTTGTTGTTCTGTACTATAAATGTAATTTATTATTATGATGGCAAAGCTTGAATTTTTTTTAAAAATGCCATATTAATTTCAAAGGAAATTAATTTGTTAAAAAATTGCGCCAATTCAACATTTTATGATGCTGTCTATATATATATATATATAATATGTACATGTGTGAGTTGCTATTTTTTTTGGGATTTAATTATTGGAAAAAGAACCGATATAATAAAAGTTGGGATATTATTGATGCTTAATGGCCTTGAAATGTTACTTGCAACTTCTATTATGTAAAAAATGCCCTTTGGTTATATAATTGAAATTTTAGTATAATTGGTCTTTGACCGAACCAATTTGTGATAGCTGTTAGTTGCATATTTTATAATGAAAAATAATAATAATATACAAATTCTAATAGACATAAAGTATGAAAGAGAAATATCACCACAATATTTAGATAGTTCGGTCCAATCAACCTAACGTCCACCACTAGGGTTCTTCAACCTGGGCTTCACTAAATTGATCCTTCACAACTCTTGGGAAGGGAAGACTTATTAGAGAAATATCACCACAATATTTAGATGGTTCGGTCCAATCAACCTAACGTCCACCACTAGGGTTCTTCAACCTGGGCTTCACTAAATTGATCCTTCACAACTCTTGGGAAGGGAAGACTTATTACAACTATCTCTCCTTGTATCATGCAAGATCTACCTTTTTAAAACTCTAAACTTTTCTCTTGCTGACAAATTGAGCGCCTTTCAAAACCTCCGTAGTCTTTATAGTAAAAGAAAAAATGAAAGTTATACAATATACTTGTAAGGAAATTTATTTAGTTGACTTTCTAAATGCATGTTTCAATTTTATTTCAAGGAAAAACCTTCCAAGTAAATCTATAGAAGTTGTGCACTAATAAACTATATTTTTTCTTCTAAGAAATTTTGGCATAAAAGGTCCAAATAAGTCTGAGTGAATTAGTTTTATGTGGTCTAGCAATGGTCACATAGGTTATTTCATTTAAATGATGTCGTAGTTTTCTTACTGATCTTAGTAGTATTCACATAAGTGTGCATGCTAGCATGACAAGTCGTGATGTGTTTTCGAAAATTTCAATATGCTAGCCGAGTAAGTCAACAAGTATGCATCATCATGCCTTCTTTCCTTCATAATAGCTTAATTGTCTTTTTCAACTAATAACAAGAATTAAAAGTAACTGTCACCTTTATCATAGCATTGACCAATGCTTAACAGATCATGTTTGAGAATATTTGCAAAAATACGACCCTTTCTTATAAGATGAATGAGACACCCACATTTTTAATCCTAAAACTTATCACTTTTAGTTATCTCCAACCATCCCATAAACCTCTTCACTTTGTGCAATGCATATGAATTTGCTTTGGTCACTTGCCTTTTGATTGAGCAACGACTGCCCAAATATCTTGTCTCTATAGCCTGAATGTAGGTATAAATATAAGAAGGATTCAAGATCTAATTTTTGCTACCCAAACTTGGTTGATCCCTTATGATTTGTTGAAACAATTAAGGGGTGTGATTTTCTTGATTTCCTTTAGCTATCTGTTTTTTTAATGGAATCTTTTAGTTATCTATGCATAAGAAGTCACGTGGCTTTCGATTCATTTCATAATAAGGTATACAAAAGCTACATGACCAACTTTACTGTGATATTGTGTGAGATGAGGAATGGCATGTAAGAATGAATGATTGTAACCTTCTAGCATAACGAGATGAATGATGTGCATCATGATGATAATGGATTTTCCTAGGCTTGCATCTATGTCCATGAATCTTCTTTAGATCATCGAGTTCCTTTTCTATCGTTGTATTAGCTTGCAAACTTAATTTGAGTTTTCATCCTTGGCTATTTTGTCTAATAGTCACTTAGCCGTGGTGGCCTTTGTGCCCCATTTTTAACTTTTTAAAATTTTCATACATTGTCTCGTTTTCTTTATTTTCAATTCTAGTTCATTTGTAGTTTTAATTAAATTATCATTCGAGATTTTAGTTTCTTTCTCATGTTCAATTTTTAAATAGTCAAATTTTATCTTTAACTTTTTATACTTATCAAGCAAGTCGCTCTTCAAGTTAATCATATGAATGATCATTTACCTTATGCTGTTATTCATCCTCCTCTATCACCGTGAGGCATAGGTTTAACTTTTCTTTGCGAGATTCTGATGAGCTTGATTCCGAGCCACTCCATGTCACAGTCATGAAATCATTGTCTTTTTCTCTTCTCTAAGTTGAGCCGCTAAAAAACTATTTTTCTTTAAAAAGCTTATTGGCATTCTTGTGAGTAAGGCCAGCTCCCCATTTAGACTCCTGTTGCTACTAGACTCCTCATTTGTCATTTGGGGCTTTATGGCAATTATTTATTTTTCTTGGTCAATGTTTACTCCGTTTCTTCGATCATCATGATCTTAATCTCATAGGCTATAAGAGAGGCTAGGACAAGATTAATAGGATATGTATTGAGATCCTTAGCCTCCATGATCACCATGAAATTTCAGTCCCATTATTTAAGCAACTTGAGCAACATCTTACTGACAAACTCATGATTAGTGAAGTTTTTTTCTAAAATTTAACAATTTTTGTGATTTGGTTGAACATTTTGGAGTTTGACTTGTTAGGTTTCACAAATAATTTGTTGTACACAGTAAGAATATTTTTTTATAGATTCTCTAACTTTATGTATTCCTTCGGAAGTTACTATCAACTTATCCCATATTTCTTTGCATGTATCGACTACTCTCCTTCATGTCGTCATTGGGAGTCCAAGCACTATAGTGACACGTAATTACTTTTGCATTGAGCTTCGCCATGTTTACTTGAATAGTTGTCCCTCTCCTCAAATTTCTTTTCGACTTTCTTTTCATCCCAATCCATCTTCATTGGTGGAGGCTAACCTTTCAATAGCATGTTCAACTTTCAGAAGTAAATTTATTATAGATACCTGGATATTCTCATCTTCCAGAAAACAAATGAAATTTTGTTAAATAATGGGGACTTTATGGTTTAGGGTTAGGACTGTTGTGCCGTGCTGTATTCAATATTTGAACTGTATTCAATATTTGAACTTGAATTTTTTAGTCAGAATTTTATTAAGTTTTGAATACTTAACGTTATCAAGTGTGTAAGGTTTTATTTATGATTCAAATTAATTTTTTAAAGTACATATTATGTACATACAATGATTATGCTTTAAAATGAAGTGCAGTCCGAGCCATCTTTAAACTAACAAACATAATGTCTTCAAGAACATTAAACCTGTCTCTCAAAAAAAAAAAGAACATTAAGCCCGAGTCTCTATGAATCCTCATCTAAGGTGTTTATGACTTCAAATCTAACTGTATAAGGTTGAGTCTTTATCATCTGTGAAGGTGAAAAGCCTTTTATCATCTAGTGTGTATGTAACTTCAAGCCTAACATACTTCTGTCTACTTTTCTATATTCTAATCCTGACTTAAGCATAATACTTAACCAAAAATGTTAGCCTTCAACATTAATGGTTTGTTTATCCTAAATTATTTCTGAGAGACTTCGGCTCTTTGGATTAATGATCTGGTTATGCGTATTCTTTGAATATTTAGAAGCTACATGTTGTTTAACTGTTTTGTGTTTGAATATAATATGTAAAGCTAATGTATTTTTTCATGGGAAATTGTATATCAGTGGTTATATTTCATATGTCAAAATGCCTTCCCATCATAGTCTTCTAATGTCCTGCTGCTCTTCGGCTAACTTACTTTTTAAATAAATGTAATGACTATGGATCTTAATCCTGCTGCTATTTAAGTCCATTATTGCTTTTGGGTTGTATTCTCTTTCTTTGTCTTGTTAGCTGATGGTCACTTGTATTTCATTGAGAGTATCTGATCCTTATACCCTACCATTTTATGTCAATTTCATCTTATATTTAACTCTTTTCACCTGTAGTTATCTTTCCTTTAACTACGTTTCTGCGTCTAATATTTATTCCAGAAGCATTATTGAGGAGTCTGTTTTCCCAGGCGTTGGTGCCACTGAGTTAATGTTATCAAATGGCATGAGGGTATGCTATAAAAGTACTGATTTTCTTGATGATCAGGTAATTTACTTGACTCTTCCCACCCCTACCCCCACCCTCCTTAATGGTTTAGATCCAGAAATTCTTGCTCAAATTCCATGTTATTTCGGAGTTAAAGCAGACATCTACCGTTTTCTTATGATTCAGTCACAAACTTTCAAGCCTGCAAGTGTTGGTTTGTCTCTTTGGGATGTTCTGTCTTATCCGTCTTAGCATATTGTACATTTCCCTGCACACATTAGTGAGAATAAATGGTTTTAGTCATTTAAGAAAATAAAATATAAATTTAAGTACAGTACTGCAATTCACTAGAGTTGTGATTGCAAATTATGAGCTTTGTTTGTAGCATATGCCGGTAAAAATAAGGAAAATATGTTATATCGAAATTCATGGGCATGCAAAATAATGTTGTTTTATTTTGATTTGATGAATTTTTTTTCTTAAGATTAATTAAGAAATCTACATTTTTTTGAAAGATTAAGAAAGAACTCCAGACATAATGCTTTCTTTGTAGTTAAGGGAAAAAAACCACCTCAACAAAGAAGGATGTAAAGGAAAAGCATAGAAGTTTGTCAAGTGACTGCAAGATTAGAAATTTGAAATTATATTGGTGAACAATTATAGTAAAAGTATCTATACCGAACTTGTTTGGGCCTACCATGTCAATTTTTTGGTTGGGACACTACGTCATCAGATTGTCGATTTATTTCAGGCAAGGCTACACTTGACGTCCAAGATCTCACCACATAATATTGATTTGGGTGGACGGTTGATTATTGACGGAGCAGGCGTGGTGGTTGATTAACTGAATTGAAAATTTTCATTCAAACTAATTAATTGATTTAAATGGGAATCTTTCAAATTTTAGATTGATTTTATTTGTAATATTTCCTTTTTAAATATCTACATTTGGAATGTTTATATTTGCTTTATTTTTTGCATTTATTTTTGTAATTTAAAATTCGAATGTAATAGGCTATATAAAGGCATTGATTAGTATTGTTTGTTCTTAATCTTAGAATGATTTCTCTTTTGAGTTGAAATTTATGTTATATCCCGATGAAGAAAAGGAAAGGGGCCTTAAATTAAGGTATTATCCTAACTTCTCCCTTAATTCAGTTACAGATTTTAGCAACACAATCGTATGTCCTTATATAGATAATTTCCCAGACCTAATAACCATCTCTAGAACCATCTGTGAACTATGTCGATGCTTGCCTTGCTAAAAAATTGCTTTTGATACCACATCAACAATTGCCGACTGCTACGCCACCAATCCTGTGCCGCCAGTCCAACTTACTGCCTACCTTTTTGTCCCCATCAACAGTCCGTCTCTGCTCGTCCACCGATGCGCTTTACCCATCTACTTATATTGCTCTGTTTACATTGTAGCTTGCCACGCCACTGTTATTGTAACGTCCCGTTATTCAAATATAGAGGTATTATTCACTTTGTCTTGTAGGAACTGCGTAACTTGAGCACTTTCTTGGAGGTTACCTATTTCAGTACTACTCCAATCCAAGCATGCTTAATTATGGAGTTTTTAATCATTAACATTACGGTTTTATTCTAAAAGGTGTCTTTCTATCATTTCAGATCATGTTATCTAGTAATACAACTCAGGATCTCCCCTCCTTTTCTGATGTAGGACGATTCATTCCTATGCCACTCTCACCACTATTTATCAGCCTAGAAACCTTCCAGGATCCGCACTTCGCTTCAATGATTCTTTTCTTTTAGGACTTTATGCTGTGATCACTTCCCACCGTCTTCGGCCACGGGCATCACAGACCAACCAACTTTCGTCTGGTTCATCCTCGAATCATATTGTATTGTGGAAGGTTTACTCTAATACCATATTATAGCGTCTCGTGATCCAAATATAGATGTATTGTCTGCTTTGGCTTCTAAGAACTGCGTGACTTGAGCACTTCCCAAGAGGCCGCTCATATCAGTATTACTCCATCCCGAGCATACTTAATTATAGAGTTTTCATCATTAATGTGACGACCAAAGAATAAAGATTTGGAGTTTTAAAATTTGAAATTATTTTGGACTCAAAAATAATAATTTTAGACCTATTTATGAGAGAAAGAAAATAGAGGGACCAGATTGCAATTTCTCATCAAAATGGATAAGGGCAGCAGCGAACCGCCTTTCGCCCGTGCCGCCCCTTCTTCCGCGTGTCGCCCGCGCTAGGTGGGATGAAGCTTCTCTCTCTCTTCCTCTCTGTTTCGCTCGTTCCGTGTCGTCTCCGTGCGCCCGTCTCCGCCTCACTGTTCCGCCAAACCCAGCGCCGCCAGTAGCAGCAGCAGCAGTTGCCAGCAGGAAAGAAGAAGAAGAAGAGGTAGGCAAGAGGTTTTTCTCGTCCAATTTCTTCGTATTTCTCCGGCTGACATCGAGCTATCAAATGACGTATAAGAGGTAGGCAAGAGTTCTAAGTTGGTTATTAAATTAAATTTATCGGTTAATTAATTAATTTGATATATGTGATTCTATGTGTTATGTTGAAGTACAAATGATATGTATTGCCTATGCTTGATTTATGATTGAATCCATGTCGCAGGAATTATTATTACTGCTCAGAATGTTTCATATGTTCTGTTATATGCATGATTCTGATTAAGCCATATGTGAAATGGAATATTGATTCTATGTGAAATAAATGTATAAGAATGTTAAGAGCAAGATGATATATTTAACTGAGTTGTTTATTAAGTCAAAAGACAGAATATGATCTATGGACTTGGAACAACTAGATGTGATTATAAGATGTTTTTAAGATCGACAATGTATTAACAAGAGTTTCTTGATGTGTTTATGTCCCTGCCTGCTCGAGCCATGCCAATGCCAGATGTGGTAACCTACTCAATTGTTGGGGATGGTTGTCAAGATGTGATGGTTATATGTTATATGGCACTTCTCTAGATGTTTTAGGAGTTGCCAAGGATCCTATGTATATGTGATGATGAAAAAGAGGCAGTTGTGATGTAGACCAAGAAACCGAGGCTCAAAAGATAAAAGTGTAAAGAACTAAAAAGATTTAACAGCGTATTATCGATTTTGCATGTTTATGTTTGTCTTGATTATTTATTATTTATGCTGATAAGAAAGTATGATGTGTGTTTGCTTGAAATAATTTTTACTTAGCAAGTTAGTGCTTATTGTCTACTCAGTCCTAGAGTTGGTGGACTGATGCCTTTATTGGCAGGTACTGGTGAAGAATGAGGCACACGGGAGGTTTACGAACGCTGAATCAAAGGAGTTTTGTTTCCAGTTTGATCTTTCTCTTACTGTATAAATTAAATGTAAATTATGGTTTGTGAATCAATAAATGTGTTAAACATGATGTTTATTGTATCAGTTGTTAGTTTTATTATATTGCTTCCGCTGTATTAATTAAAAGTTTTATGTTTAATCTTCCCTTTGATTTATGTGAGTTTCGTGGTGTCCCGAAAAGGGGACGTCACGCGTGGTGTCCCGAAAGGGGGACGTCACAGAGTGGTATCAGAGCATGGTTCTATCTTTCTTATGGAAAGACGAGTCTTGGGAACGAGTCGTTTGGGATCACATATTCACAGTACCTGCTAAGTAGACAATAAATTAATAAGTATATATATATTGTCTTGTGTTAAATGACTATGATTGCTGGAGAATGTCTACTGGTCGACCTTCCAGTAGTATTAGACAACCTGCAAGGCAGGAAGTTGGACAAAGTCAAGGCATACTCCCGAACATGGAACAATTGGATCAAGTAGTCTCTTCTATAGCTGAAAGATTGGAGGTGACTACTAGGCAACCACAGCCAGTTCAGAGTCAAGGTGGGGAGGCTTACATGGAAAGGGTAGTAGAGCTATTTCAACGTATGAGGCCTGAGCATTTTGAGGGTACCACTGATTCAATGATTGCGGAAAAATGGATTGGCAAGATGGAAAAGGTATTTGAAGGAATCAGGTGTCCAGAAGACCGCAAAATATCTTTAGCTGTCACAGTTATGGATGGTATGGCAGATGACTGGTGGACTGAGCACCGGAGGCTCTTCTTCAGTAGTAGATCTATAGAATCTATCACTTGGGAAGAATTTTTGATAGCCTTTCTAGAAAAGTATGTACCATTGTCGGCCCGTGATAAATTTAGAAAAGAATTAACTCATCTGGTGCAACGGGATATGACAGTGACGGAGTATGAAGCTAAATTTACTGCTTTGACAAAGTTTGCCCCTGCGTTGGTACCTAACGAAGAGGAAAAATGTCATCTTTTTCGTACAGGATTGCGTCATTCAATTCAAGCGGTTGTGGTACCATTTCAGCATGTAGTGTTTTCTAAATTGGTAGAAACAGCAGCAGTGGTAGAGCAAGATCAGCTTGAGGGGCAAGCTAGAAGAGAGGCTATAGGAAAGAGAAAAGCTATGGCATCTAAACCTTATCAAGGACCGGCATCAAAGAGGTCTAGTTCAAGTGAAACTTCTACATCTGCAAGTACTAGTGGTAGTTCTGGAAGGCCTAGATGTCAGATTTGTGGGAATCTACATGGAGGAGTATGTCGAGCTGGAAATAGGACTTGTTTTAATTGTGGTGAGGTGGGTCATCTTTATAAAGTATGCCCAAGAAAGATGACAGCAAAGGGTGAAGAGTCACTTCCAACTTCTATAGCTTTCGCTTCTGGTAATAAAGGTGGAACTGCTGGTGTATCAGAACGGGAACGTAGTACTGCTACTAGGTTTGGTGAACGAGGTGCCCAGTCTCGAGTTTATGCGTTGACACGTCTGGAGGCTGAGTCACCAGATGTTATAGCAGGTACGCTCAGTTTGAATGATTCACCTGTAGTTATACTGTTTGATTCTGGTGCATCACATTTTTTCATTTCTGAAAGTATCATACTAAAACTGCAACTAGAAACACGCCCATTAGATGAAGTACTTTATGTTGTTTTACCTAACAGTATCACTATAGAAGTGATTATTTGTGGAGGTAAAGATTAAGATTAAAGATCAGGAGTTTTGGGCAAAACTGATTGTTGTACCTATAATTGAGTTTGATGTGATACTAGGAATGAATTGGTTATTTGACAATCAAGTAATTATCGATTGTCGAGAAAAGAAGATAAAAGTTCATATTCTTGAATCTTCCGATGTAGTTTATTATGGTTATGGGAGGAAGATTCCAGTAGTCACAGCTATTCAAGCACGTCAATTAGTAAGGAAGGGATGTGAAGCATATTTAGCTGTGACACTGAATGTTAAATCTAAGCCAGTTAAGATACAGGCCATACCAGTAGTAAAGGAGTATCCAGATGTATTCCCTGAAGATTTAACAGGATTACCCCCAGATAGGGAAGTGGAGTTCCCTATAGAACTCATATATCAGGGACGGAACTCATTTCTAAAGCTCCTTATCCAATGGCTGCTACTGTGTTACAAGAATTGAAAACTCAATTGCAGGAACTATTAGATTAGGATTACATTCGCCCAAGTATTTTACCGTGGGGTGCACCGGTATTATTTGTGAAGAAGAAAGATGGTAGTTTAGAAATGTGTATAGATTATCGTGAATTGAATCGTATGACGATCAAGAACAAATATCCTTTACCCAGAATTGACTATTTATTTGATCAATTACAAGGAGCTTCTATATTCTCAAAGATTGATCTAAGATCTGGATATTATCAGTTGAAGATAAAAGAGGCTGATATTTCTAAAATAGCATTTAGAACCAAATATGGGCATTATGAATATTTAGTAATGCCATTTGGATTAACAAATGCTCCTGCAGTATTTATGGATTTAATGAATAGAGTATTTCAGCCTTATCTTGATCAGTTTGTTATAATTTTTATAGATGACATATTGATATACTCAAAGAATCAAAAAGAGCATATGAAACATTTACACCTGGTATTACAAAAGTTAAGAGAAAAGAAACTGTATGCAAAATTCTCCAAATGTGAATTTTGGCTATTTAGTGTGACTTTTTTGGGTCATGTTATCAGTGTAGAAGGTATATCTGTTGATCCACAGAAAGTATCTGCAATTACGGAATGGGCAAGGCCAACCAGTGTAACAGAAATAAGAAGTTTTCTGGGGATGGCTGGCTATTATCGTAAACTTATAAAAGATTTTTCACGGATTGCATTGTCACTTACAAGATTGACACAAAAAGCAGTTAAATTTGATTGGAATGCAGACTGTGAAACTAGTTTCCAAAGATTGAAAGAATGTCTTATTTTAGCTCCAGTGTTAGCTTTACCAGAGAGTAGTGACGAGTTTCAGATCTATAGTGATGCGTCATTCCAAGGGCTGGGATGTGTTCTTATGCAACATGGCAGGGTTATAGCTTATGCTTCACGACAGCTACGACCACATGAGAAGAACTACCCAGTACATGATTTGGAATTGGCGGCAATTATTTTTGCACTAAAGATCTGGCGACACTACTTATATGGGGTAAAGTGTGAAGCGTATACTGATCATCAAAGTTTGAAATATATCTTCACCCAGAAGGAGTTGAATCTCAGACAAAGGCGTTGGCTTGAGTTAATTAAAGATTATGACCTGAAAATTATGTATCAACCAGGTAAGGCTAATGTAGTAGCTGATGCCTTAAGTAGAAAAGCTAATTTGAGTATGATAGCTTTACAGAAAGATGACCTGTTAATAGTACTTGAGATGGAGCAGTTATCTTTGGATAAAATTAAAGGTGAAAGTCATGTATTTTTGAGTCAATTAACAGTTAGACCTGAATGGCTTCAACTTGTAAGGGAAGGTCAGAATAAAGATCCGTTTATTCAAAAGATTATCAGGAGAGTTGAAGAAGGAAAATAGAATGATTTTAATATTGAGAATAACAGATTATTGAAATATAGAAACAGACTGTGTATACCAGATGTTTATGATCTTAGACATGTGCTGTTACAAGAAGCTCATGGGGCAAAATATACTATACATCCAAGTATAAATAAGATGTATCATGATCTGAAACATTTAATATGGTGGCCTGGTATGAAGAGAGATGTGATTGAAGCTGTTAGTAAATGTATATCATGTCAATAAGTTAAAGGTGAACATCAGCGACCTCCAGATCTACTTCAACCATTGTCTATTCCTGTATGGAAATAGGAAGAAGTAGCATGAATTTTGTAATTGGATTACCAAGATCACAACAAGGACATGATGTTATTTGGGTGATTGTTGATAGATTGACTAAATCAGCTCATTTCCTGTCAACCAAAGCTACTGATTCTACTGATAAATTAGCAAAAATTTATGTGGATCAGATTATAAGTTTGCATGGGATACCATTTGCTATTGTATCAGATCGAGATCCAAAGTTTACTTCTCGATTTTGGCAGAAAGTACATCAAGCATTTGGTACCAAATTGAAATTCAGTACAACATTTCATCCTCAGACTGATGGTCAGACAGAAAGAACTATTCAACCTCTTGAGGATTTATTACGATTATGTGTGTTGGATTTTGGAGGAGGTTGGGAAACATATATTCCATTGATAGAATTTGCCTATAATAACAGTTATCAATCCAATATTGAGATGACACCCTATGAAGCTTTATATGGAAGAAAATGTCAATCACCATTGTGCTGGTATGAAGGTGAAAGTCGAGCTATTTTGTGTCCTCAATTAGTTGATGAAACTACTGAAAAGATCAAATTTATACGAGAGAAATTATGCACAGTTCAAGATAGACAGAAAAAGTATTATGATGCTCGACATAAGAAAATAGAATTTGAAGTGGGGGATCAGGTATTTCTTAAAGTGAGCCCAATGAAAAGTGTAGTGCGGTTTGAAAAAGCTGGTAAGTTAAAGCCTTATTATATTCGATCATTTTCAATTATAGAAAGAGTTGCGGATGTAGCTTACGGGCGTATGTTACCATCTGAATTGGAGGAAATACATGATGTTTTTCATATATCAATGTTACGGAAATATGTACCAGATCCTGCACAAGTGGTTCAGTTTGATCCAAAGCAGATGAAGATAAAGCCAAATTTGAGCTATAAAGAGGAACCAATCAGAATCTTAGCTAGAGATGTCAGACGATTAAGGAATAAAGAGATTCTTATTATTAAAGTCTTATGGAGCAATCAGACTGAGAAAGAAGCGACTTGGGAATCTGAAAGTGAAATGAAAAAGTTTTATCCAGACCTCTTTGCTTAATTTTGAGGATGAAATTCTTCAAAGGTGGGGAGAATTGTGACGACCAAAGAATAAAGATTTGGAGTTTTAAAATTTGAAATTATTTTGGACTCAAAAATAATATTTTTGGACCTATTTATGAGAAAGAAAATAGAGGGACCGGATTGCAATTTCTCATCAAAATGGATAAGGGCGGCAGCGAACCGCCTTTCGCCCGTGCCGCCCCTTCTTCCGCGTGCCGCCCGCGCCAGGTGAGATGAAGCTTCTCTCTCTCTTCCTCTCTGTTTCGCTCGTTCCGCGTCGTCTCCGTGTGCCCATCTCCGCCTCACTGTTCCGCTGAAGCCAGCGCCGCCAGTAGCAGCAGCAGCAGTTGCCAGCAGGAAAGAAGAAGAAGAAGAAGAAGAAGAAGAAGAAGAAGAAGAAGGGAAGGAGGATAGGAATCAAGCGAGGTTTTTCTCATCCAATTTCTTCGTATTTCTCCGGCTGACATCGAGCTATCAAATGACGTATAAGAGGTTTGGTTTGTGAATCAATAAATATGTGTTAAACATGATGTTTATTGTATCAGTTGTTAGTTTTATTATATTGCTTCCGCTGTATTAATTAAAAGTTTTATGTTTAATCTTTCCTTTGATTTATGTGAGTTTCGTGGTGTCCCGAAAAGGGGACGTCACGCGTGGTGTCTCGAAAGGGGGACGTCACAATTAACCTCACGATTTTTCACTAAAAGGCGTCTCTTTACTATTTGGGATCATGTTATTTACTTATACAGCTCAAGATCTCTCTTTCCTTTTCGATGTGGAATGATTCGTTCTTGTGCCCCTCGCAGCACTATTTATCGGCATAAAAGCCTGCCAAGAGTTGCAGTTTACTTCAGTGATTCCTTTCTATTAGAACATCACCCCGCGATTACTCTCCACCCTCTTTGGCCACGGTGATAATTACGCCAACTAGCTCGCCGATCGGCGACCGCTATTAGCTCCTCCATAGGCTAGCCTACCTTCTATTGTCGCACCACATCCCTTGCTCGTTCAATTTAGCGATCAGCACCACTCGATTGGCATCTCTGCTTGTTGCACTGCTGCTACACCTTTCTCCTCACTAGACGGCAATGCTTGCTCCAAACATGAGGACTCGAAGGTCCTGACTCACACGTGCAGATTTGTTTCACTAGTTTCTTATATCCAGATTAACACCTATCTTTGAGCTTTCCTTGAATTATTGTGAATTTGTTATTCTGCATGCTTGATTTGTTCACCCATGTTATTTTGATATTAATGTGTGAATTAATTGTTATTTGATTATATTTATTGTGAGAATACCTATTACTACATACCCTAGCCTTGATCTGTAGCATAGCATCATCTTAAATCATTTGGTGAATCATATATATATTATTCGAACTTGTCTCTTAAATATTGGAGATTGATTTGCCTGTGACACTAGAGTTATCTTAATCATTGCGTAATTATTATCAGCATAAGATTTTTGTGGTATTTTATGTTCATCTATTATTTTGCTTATTGATCTCTGAGTATGACTGCGTTTGCATATTATCTCGTATCATCTAGGGTATTAGAGCATAGTTGGAATAAAATGCATTTAGGCATACTTTGATTCTGTTTGCATATGCCTACTAGGTCTGGTTTACAATACACTATGTGACGTCCTGGCTGCCGGGGCGTCGGAACTAGAACATACCTAACAACAAATAACCTCCACATATCCTTGCATCATTCATTTCCTTGCAGCAACCTGCGGTACCTCACACCATGTCCCGTGATCTTTCTTATGTAGTATCTGCCACCAAAAATGTTAGAGTTTGTTAATACAAACTCAGTAGGTAAAACAATATCCAACATAAGATAAATACAAATATCATCATCACATGAACAATATTTAATCATATAACACATTATGTACATACCTACATTCAACTTATCATAATCCCCACATCAGTATTCTCACAAAAATACATAAACTCGTACATCACTCTATTTAGTGATGTGGACTTATCATTTACATATCCTTTCACCTAGAAGCCTGACAAAAGTCCCTACAGCTTGTTATTCTAGAAGCCTTAACAGGAGCTACACTTTACATCGGTGATTCCACATCAGGACATCACCCAGCATACACTCTCCGCCCTCATCGCAATAACACATATAGGAAACTTTCCGCCCTCATTTGGCATACAAAAATTCATCAACACCACATCACCTCACAGACCAATCAATCACACGCATTTCCTTGTGTAAATAAGAAAATATACTACATTATAACTTAATTTCTTAAACATAATAAGTCAACATCTTTTCAATGAAGGTTGTGAAAATTCAATTGATCTTATAGAATTCAGCACCCTAAAAGAAAGTAAAACTTACTCTTACATCCGACGTATTAGTAAAGCTGAAGTCTGAAAAGCTTTAAAAAAGATGAAGCATAAAAAAGCAGTAGGACCAGATAACATCCCAATAGATGTTTGGCAGTGCTTAGGAGATGAAGGAGTTTCTTGGCTCACTAGATTGTTTAATATGATTTTGAAGACTAAAAGGATGCCAAATGAATGGAGAAAGAGTATATTAGTATCTATTTATAAAAATAAAGGCGATGTGCAAAATTGTGCCAATTATAGAGGAATTAAATTAATGAGTCATACTTTAAAACTTTGGGAGAGGGTGATCGAACAAAGGTTACGCCATAATACTAAGGTATCAGAGAATCAATTTGGTTTTATGCCAGGTAGATCTACTATAGAAGCAATTCATTTATTAAGAAGTTTAATAGAGAAATTTAAGGAGAGAAAGGAAAACTTACATTTGGTTTTTATTGATTTGGAAAAAGCTTATGATAAAGTCTCAAGAGAAGTACTTTGGAGAGTTTTAGAAAAGAAAGTGATTTGCACTGCTTATATTCAAGTTATTAAAGACATGTATGAAGGAGTTGTTACCTGTGTTCGGACACAAGGAGGTTTGACTAAGGATTTTCCTATTACAGTTGGATTACACCAAGGCTCGGCTTTAAGTCCGTATCTTTTTGCTTTGATTATGGAAGTCATGACTGGACATATCCAATATGAAGTGCCTTGGTGTATGCTCTTCGCAGATGATATTGTCCTTGTTGAGAAAACAAAAAAGGGAGCTAAAGCGAAACTAGAGCTTTGGAGGAATGCTCTAGAATCTAAAGGTTTTCATTTTAGTAGATCAAAAACTGAATATATGCAGTGCACATTTAGTCAAGAAAGAAATACTTATATTGGAGATGTGATAATTGGTGATCAAATTGTCAAGAAGAGTGAGCGCTTTAGATACCTTGGATCAATTATACAAAATGAGGGCGAAATAGATAATGACGTTATTAGCAGGATTCAAGCAGGATGGGTAAAATGGAGAAATGCTTCTGGTGTGTTGTGCGATAGAAAAATCCCATCCAGAATCAAGGGTAAATTTTATAAAACTGTAGTAAGACCAGCGATGATATATGGTGCAGAATGCTGGCCTGCAAAGAGAAAACATATAAATAAAATAAATGTTGCAGAAATGAGGATATTAAGGTGGATGTGTGGATATACACGAAAGGATAGAATGAGAAATGAGTATATCCGAAAGAAAGTTGGTGTTGCACCAATTGAGGATAAACTTAGAGAATGTCGGCTTAGATGGTTTGGACATCTAAATCGTAGGCCGATTGAAGCTCTAGTTAGAAAAATTGAGTTATTGGATTTTGCCCATGTACAAAGAGGAAGAGGGAGACCAAAGAAGACATGGCAAGAAACTATAAGGAGTGATCTTAGTTACTTAGATTTAGATAAGAATTTGGTAGCTGATAGGGCGCAATGGAAACAAAGGATTCATGTAGCCGACCCCACCTAGTGGGATTAAGGCTTGGTTGTTGTTGTTATTGTTGTTGTTGTGTAATAAGTCAACATCAACATTGGGAAAAAATTACCTATCTCTTATACCGTTTCTACAAAGCTTGAAATTCCTCACTTATTTCCTTTCGTTTTCTTTTCCTTTCTCTTTTTTTTCTTCTCCTCCTCCCTCTCCTTCTTCCTCTTCTTCTAGCTAGCTGTAGCGGCAGCTGTTGCTGCTGCTGTTGCTGGCGCTGTTGCTGGCACTGCTTGGTGCTGGTCTCGGCGAGTGGAAAAACCAAAAGGAAAGGAGAAAGGGAATGACGGGCGGTCACGCGTGTGTCATGCGACACGCGGACAAAGCAGAGAAAGGGTTCTACGGCTGTTCTTATCTCCATGGCACAATTGCATTTTGGTCCCTCTATCTCCTTTCTCTTATAAATAGGTCCAAAATCATTCTTTTCAAGTCCAAAATCCTTCATTTTCAGTCCAACTCAGCTTTAATTTTTTTAAAATCACCAATCAAATTTTTTGGGATGTTACACACTAGGTCTAGTTGTTTTATTCCAATGAATCACCAATGATAGGCTATGTTGGCCACTGTTATATTTATAATTGATTGTCTAAATGGTATAAAAAATGCGCTAAATAAGATGAGTGATTGGGTTGCTCGCCTAAAGGATGAGCGAGGCACTCCTACGTGAGAAACTAAGATAAATCCGCTTAGGAGATGCCATTGTTAGGACTTTCCACTAGCCTATCGATCAAGTTCATGAGCTCGAGGTCCTAACTAAATCTGCTTACATTATATCAAGGAGGAGGCCCATAATTTCAATGCGATATTAAATCCCAAGGAATATATCGAGTGGGAAGACGATATGAATCACTATTTTCAGTAGTTTATAATGAGTAAGCGAAAAAAGTTATGTTTGTTAAATTAAAGCTTATTTTGCAAGCTAGATTTTTCAGTAGCAATATTAAGAGTCTCCGTCAACACCTTGTACTAGAATGAGTTTAAGGCGATCATGAGAGAAAAGTATGTCTTTATCACCTATTGTGATCGATTTCTTGATCAATAGCAACACTTGACTCAAGGAACGCACCCTATGACTGATTACATCGCAAAGTTTGATGAATTCATAATACAATGTGGAGAGGTTGAGAGTCCCTACCTATCTAAATTTCGTGCTGGATTACAGGAAGACATATAATGTAAGTTATACCTATGTCGAGTTACCACGCTTGAGGAGGCTTATCAGATGTCTCTATGAGCTATTTTAGAAACCTTTCGCCTCATGACGTACTAATACTTGAGATGTATATACTAGTGTTAGGCCATTCTCTACCAATTTTAAGGCCCCTGTGACCTCTACTATTAATCGCTCATCTTTCTCTAAAGAAAAAAGGGCAAGGCCTTAGTCGGTAAGACCTCACATGGCAACACCGGGCATTAGCCACATTGCTGCTGAGTGCGTAAGAAAGCCTTGATGATGGAGCAGGCTGATGAGGGCACCGCTCTATTTGTTGAGGAGGCACAAGCGACTTATGTTGCTAATCTTGCTTATGTCAAAGACTTTGAGGAGTGTAAGAAAGAGATCCTTAGTCACAATACCAATTCTATTCATCTGGCAGTAATTAGGTGTGCTTTAGCACAACCTAATGAGAATGAGGACTAGTGAAGGAACATTTGTTAAAATTAATGAAAAGATCTGCAGCGAAGTCTTTGTTGATAGTGGGATTTGTATTAATGCAATTTTCACTAATACTGTATCTTATGTTAATCACCTTCCTTACCAAGTCACCTAGATTAGTGCTTCTTTTATTGAAGTTAAGCATAGTATTGAGAATCCATTTGTTTTAATTCCTACTAAGAATATATTTGGTGTGACGTGCTACCCATGGAGGTTGGTAGCGTGGTTTTAGGTTGGCCCTTATTATATGATCTAAATGTCACCTTGTTCAGTCGTTCGATCGCTTATGCTTTTAAGTATAAGGATGATCGCATTGTGATCGACATATCGCCACAATGAATGGCCTCTAAGGGAGTGACCGTTGCACAAATGAAACCTAATAACAAGGAACACCACCTGATTAGTGTTAGTGAGCTCGAGAGAGATGTCGCTAGGAGGTGTGTTTGGGCTATTACTACTTATGAACTGCAAGAGGCTCAGACTATTGAACACCCACCTCAGGTGGTTCCATCGTTAAGCGAGTTCGATAACATCTCTCCTAACGATCTAGCGGACAATTTGCCTCTTATGTGTGACATTCAGCACGTTATAGCCCTTGTCTTGGGATCAACTTTTCTGAATTTGCCTCATTACCACCTTAATCATACTAAACATGCGAAATCAAATAGGCAAGTTAATGAACTTTTGCAGAAAGAATTCGTTGGAGAGTCTGAGCCCATGTGCTATCCCATCTCTTCTTACTCTAAAGAAGGATGGCTAATGGCAAATGTGTGTGGAGAGTCGCACCATCAACAAGATTACCATGAAGTACCACTTTCTCATTCCCTCCTTAAATGATATGTGCTGAAACCACTATCTTCTTGAAGATCAATTTGAAAAGTGGTTACTATCAGGTTCGAATAAGGCTTTGGGACGAATGAAAATTGGCTTTTAAGATGAAGGATGGATTTTATGAGTGAATGGTCATGCTCTTTAGGCTTCCCAATGCCCTAGTACCTCCATGCACTTGATCACGTAGGTACAATGACCACTCATTGGCATTTTCGCAGTCGTATACTTTGATGATATTTTAATCTACAGTCATACTAGAGAGGACCATTTAGACCACCTTCATTAAATTTGTCGAGTTTTGAGAGCGAAGAGTCTATTTGCAAATCCTATGAAAGTGTCCTTTCTTTATTTAGCGTGTTTTCATGGGATTCATGGTCTCCTTCGATGGTTTGAGCCATATCTGAGTGGCCAAAGCCTGAGAACATCCGTGATGTTCGTTGCTTTCATGGCTTAGCTACATTCTATTGATGTTTTGTATAAGGTTTTAGCACTATCACTACTATCACAGATTGCATCCGAAAGGAAACTTTCGAGCGGACGAATGCAGCAGCAAAACCCTTCATCGAAATTAAAGCTCGTACATTTGCAGCTTCGGTTCTGTGACCCATACTTTTCAAAGGTCTTTTAAGGTATCCTATGAAGACTCAGGAGTTAGTATAGGTAGAGTTTTGAGTCTAGGTAATTATGTAGCTTTCTTAGAGTATTTTAGTGTAGGATGTGAAATAAAGATGATATTTTTATTGCAAATTATTGAGCATGTGAAATAAAATAATATTTTTTAAAGTAGAATTTTTGTAGAATGATTAAAAAAATTTCTTTATTATTATTATTATTTAAGCTAGTATCCTTTTGGTCTGATTTTGGTCATCGCGCCAAACAGGACTTAAGTGAGAAATTAAATGATATCTGACAAAAACAGTCCACCTTTCATAAGGACCTTTATGTCATAATTCTAACCTCAAACATTGAATGCATTATCTCCTATCTCTGTTTGGTTGGTGCCTAAGTTCGCTATGGCCATTTTTTAAATCATTTTATAAAAAAATATATAACTTTTATATATATATATATATATGATGAGAAATAAAGTTATTTAATTGTAAGAATATTAAATAAAATTAGTTGATGTATTGAAAATCATATAAGCTATTTTATTTTATTTTTTTAAAAAGTCATGACCAACTTAAGGACCAACAAAACAGAGACTAAGAGTTTATTCTATACTCTGATCATGAAACCTTAAGGTATAAGAACTCGCAGAAGAAGCTGAACCCGTGACCTACTAAAGTAGGTTGAATTTCTTCTGTAGTATACCTTTGTACCCAGGCCTAAATGAAAATTGAGAATAAAGTAGCGGATGGCTTGAGTCGACAAATCTCCTTATTGATCACAATGAGCATTGAGGTTATCAGATTTGACGAACTCAAGGAGATATATGTTGTCTGTCCGAATTTGGAGTCATTTATGCTACTGTGAGTTCCAGTCCATCTAGTGAGCATTCAGATAATCTTATTCAAGTTGGATACTTTTTTCGCGATCAATGATTATGTTTACTTCGGATCTCGGTGAGAGATTTTATGATTTAAGAGTTTCATGCTGGTGGTTTTGCTGGTCATTTTGGACGGAATATGATCATTGAAGCAGTTGCGAGTCAATTTTATTGATCAAGTTTACAACAAGATATAGCTCGCATTGTCGCCCGATGTTGGACTTGTGCTGTCGCGAAGCATTAGAAGCAAAACATAGGGTTATATGCACCGTCACCTATTACAGATTAACGTTGGCAGGATCTGAGCATCAACTTCGTCCTAGGTTTGTCTCGTATAGTCGCAGGACACAACTCTATTTGTGTCATTGTGGATAAATTTTCTAAAATGGTGTATTTTCTCCCATATTTGAAGACCTTAAGAGATTCTTGAATAGCTCGTTTCTTCTTTAATGTAGTCGTTCGTTTCTTCTTTAATTAAGGATGCCTACTAACCTTATTCCCTTACCTTTATATCATTGAGTTTTTGAGTTTGCATAGTTCTTCATTGAACATATTAGGTATTTGCATCAAAAGATCAATAAAAGATAAGTCTCGATAATAAACCTTATAAAAAAAATTGCAAATATTCATAAAAGATTACAAGAATTTTCTAAGGGTGATTATGTAATGATTCGGGTGAAACTTTAGTGACTTTGTTATGCGAATTTTATTGTCAAAATTCCTTCTGAAGTTCCCCTGCAGTACATCTCAATGTTTCATTTTGTTATCAGGAAACAAAACCACTCATGATTTTCTGAAGAAAATAGATCCTCTGAAGCTTAATCAGGTTCATGAAGAACTAAGAAAGGCTGATTGTTCCAACAAAAATTCTCCGTCGTTAGATACCTCTGGAAAAAGGGATCAGCCTTCATCTGAAACTGAGAAGGAGAATTCCTTGGCTATTGTCCCAGTGGTGGAGCAAGAGACCCCCTTTGGCTGTGTCTCGGTGCTGATTCGCGAGTTGCCTGAAGAAAGACCTGGCTGGCCTCTACTTAGAAGGGCAATTATAAACAAGAAGAACATTTCTTCTCGAGAGAAACCGAAAGCTTGTGTTGTTCAATGGGCACTGAGGCTTCCCAGCAGAAATTCGGCATCATCAGTTGTTCATCCAGATAGCAAGCAGGCTAAGTCTCATGCCATTGTTCGTTCCAATCATGTCTCTGAAGTTCTCAATCAAGAAAAGGAGCTCCCTAAGGAGTTGTTATCTCTCCAAGAGAAGTATTCTTCGGTTTGCAGACTGTTCAGCTACGAAGAACTCATGAAGGCAACATCAAACTTTTCTCCAGGTCTTTCTACTATTCTCATCTTCAATATATCTGTATTAATTATGATGATGATACAAAAAATCTACTGCAGACAATATCATAGGGAAGGGGGGAAGCAGCAAGATAGACAAGATCAAAGTCAAATTATATATATTCTCTTCAAATACAATAAAAACTAATTGAATACTCACATAATCGCTTGATTTAGTTAAAATAACTTATTATACATTAAATCGTACTAAGAAACCACAAGCTTGTGGGACACATCCATTTAAAATATTAGGCCTTGTTTGGCGTGAGGACTAAATCAGGACCAAATCAGGACCAAATCAGGACCAAAATGATACTAATTTTAAAAACAATAATAATAATCATAAATAAAAATTTTTAATCATTCTACACAAATTCTAATATAAACAAATATTATTTTACTTCACATACTCAATAATTTTCAATAAAAAATTAATTTTGTTTTACATTTTAGACCAAAATACTCGATTCGAATATTTTGGTCTAGAATGTGAAATAAAGTATATATTTTTATTAAAAATTATTGAGTATGTGAAGTAAAATAATATTTTTTTATATTAGAATTTGTGTAGAATGATTAAAAAATTTTATTTATTATTATTATTGTTGTTTTTTAAATTAGTATCACTTTGCTCCTGATTTGGTCCTCGCGCCAAACAGGCCTTTAAAGGAAACTTGAATCAAACGTTTCTGTTGATTACTACTTGATTTTGAAATTTGTGCTATATTCAACATTTCAGATCTGGTGACCTGCAGAAAAACAATAGTAATACCTAGTAATACATTTGAGTCTTCTTCCCACCTTGATAGTGTACTCATACTTGAGTGTTCACTTTACAGTCTTCCACAAAAAAAAAATTACACAAAATCTAGATGATCGGATAATTTCAACTAGAAATCAATAATATCGGAGATGTTTGACTTGGTGGAAAGGTTTGCCGGCATCAGAGGATTCCTAGATCACCAGAGACGCCCTACAATAAATTTGGTCCTAAGTTGCTGGAGAGATACTGCAGTGGAATTGACCTTTACTCGACGAAGTCGAGTTCTCCGCACCCGGGGAGAGTCGGTGGGTACATGATGACATTGGATCGTCTATTTGTTGAGGAGTATAAGGAAGAGATCCTTGTTCACGCTACGGATTCTGTTCACATGAGAGTAGTTTGGTGTGTTCTAGGACAACCTAAGAAGAGTGTGGCCTGGCGAAGGACTTTGATCTTTCATATATATCAAAATTATTGAAAAAATCTACAAAGTCCTTGTTAATAGTGGGAGTTGTATTAATGCAATTTTCATTGATATTGTGTCTTATGTCAGGTTGGCTCCAATTGATTACCGCATCCTTATCGAGTCACTTGGATTGATGCTTCCTTCATTGCTATTAATCATTGGTGTTGAGACCCCATCTATTTTAATTCCTATTAGGAAAATATTTGGTGTGATGTGCTACCTATGGAGGTTAGTAGCATGATTTTAGGGTGATCCTAGTTATACGACCTAGATGTCACTTTGTTCAGCCATTCAAACGCTTGTGCTTTTTTTTTTTTGATAAAAGAATACTTGTGCTTTTAAAGTACGGTGGTGATCGCATTAATTTTTCTAAAGATATTTCATCTAGAAATGTGATTTTAGAATGATCATTATTTCAATAAAGTAATTTAACTGGTTTAGATTTATTTATCCTTCCTATTCAACTGTTAACTTTGGCCATGGAATATTATTTCCACAGATCATTTTCACGGGGTTTGCGTATGGTGGGTTATCTGAACTATCTGAAGATGAATATATTTCATGCTCAATGGGATCAACCATTTCTGGAGAAATTGGTGTGTTTGGTTACAAGCCCTCTGTGATTATGGATATGCTTGCTGGTAAAAGAGCTGAGGTCAGCACTAAAGTTGGGGCATACATGAGAACATTTTCTGGTGATTGTTCCCCTTCTGATCTGGAAACTGCTATGCAGGTTTGCTTGCTGAAGCTGTCAAAACTATTTAATTTGTTCATACTATATTCTTTTAGAGAACTTGATTTTTTTTACTGACTTTTTTAGTGCAAAGCATTGTTACTGAACTAGGTCTCTGGTTTCCAACTAGAACTGATTACTGAACTTTGACCATTTTAATTCAAGTGGTTATTGGGCCTTTAACATGAGAAAATCCAAATAAGAGATTCTTGAAAGATATTTTTATATGTAAAGGAGCACAGCATATAACTAACCAGTACTTAATGTATGCATTTTTAATCAATATGTAACATAAACAAACTTTTAAATTTACATATCAGCTATATATTTAAGACGTGATCTTTATACTAAACAAATCACAAATTAAAATTTGAACCTTGTCTTATAGTGAAATCATGCCTCACCATAGCATACAAATTTTTAGTAAATACAAACTATATATAAGCTATGAATGCTAGCCTACAAATAAAATAAGTGTCGCAGAAATGAAGATGTTAAGGTGGATAAGTTGGTAACAAAAGGGCGGGATGAGAAATGTGTATATCTGCAAAAAGGTTAGAGTTGCTCAATTAAGCATAAATTTTGAAGGAGTAGGCTTAGATGTTTTGAGTACATAAATTATAGGCCAATAGAAACTTCAACAAAAAGAGTTAAATTATTGAATTTTGCCCATATAAAAAGAGGGAAAAGAAGCCAAATAAGACATGACAAAAAATTATCATAAAGGATCTTACATACTTGGACATAAATGACGATTTATTATTTGGTAGATTGCAATAGAAAGAAAGAATTTATGTAGCTGTGGGTTAAAGGCTTAGTTATTATTGTTGTTTAAGCTATACATATGCTGTAGTGCAAATAGTAATATGAGTTGAAACCTCCAAAGGATTATATCATTTTCATTTACAAGATATGAAGCTTCAAGTTTGTGTAGTTATTTATAATATGTTCATAAAGGAAATTTTACAGATTCTATGACTAGGAGATCTTCAATTGCACACAAATACCAATAAGTTTGACAAAGATGAAAATATCCAAAAAAGAATATTGCATGATGCACAATAACACATCTTCTTTCTTTTTGAAATTAGTGAACACGATAATGTAAAGTTTGAATGACTTGAGAGTTGTTATTATCTATAAGAAATGTGACACAGTTACAATTTGTGCTATGTATAAATTGCTAATTCAAAGAGTTCGAGTATGTTGAAAAAAATAATAAAATGACAGAATAAGAGTTTTTAATTGCATATTTTGTCGTCAATGATCAAATTCTATCTTCAAAAGACTTGAATGCTAAAAGAGTAGTCTGTTATTCCTTCAATATGTATCATGATTTTCGGAACTATAAGCATCAAGGAAAGCAAAGCCTTACTCTCAACAGATGAAACAAATCCTTATTCTCATGCTACTTGCCGGCTGTGATTTTAAAACTATGAAATAGTAAAGTCTGCATAAAGGTCAATTTGGTCATTTATTATCAAATATAACTAGTCAAAAAAATAACTTTAAGCAACAATCCTCCTAAAGAAAACTTCTCAAATATAACAAGTTTCAATCTTTGATAGCCAATCTTTGTAGGTTATGGCTCCAAATTTTTTTTTCTTATAGAAATAATTAGGTGTATACTGATTCAAACTGAAAGGAGGAACAATAAATCATTTTATTAAAAGAAAATGGACTGGAATTAACTGCGCAAAGACCTAATGCGTGCGTATGTAATATAGTTAAGAGGTAAGGCATATTTGTCAATAAATAATGATGTATTGTTAAATAGAGATGTCTTAGAAGATCCAAGTAGGGTTACATAGGAAAATCATCACTAAATTAAAGCCATCATTTGTCATAAAATCAATATCATGAACATTTTGATGAAAATTAAAAAATATATAAAAAAATATGCTGTATAGATTTGAGTTTAGGTAAATGAGGATTGTTAGATGGATGTGTTGTATTAGTGGATTAATAAAGAAACAATTATCTAAACTTGGATATAGTATTTTAGAAAATTGCTGGTTTAGGCGTATATAATTCAGAGTATGGTGTATCTTCAAGGTAAGAAGAGATTATTATTGAATGTGATAACAATGAAAGAGAACATATTTTGTTATAGGTTGTGAAAGGACTTGTATAAATTGGATTTAACATGTCATATAATTAAAACATAGATTATGGTTGAATTCATTATGAAGGATTTTGCACCTTAATTGTAAAAGCATGTGAAAAGTTGATTACATGAACCACTAATTGAAAAAGGGCAAAAGTCAACCTTTGTGATCTAACAAAACTGATTGGAGTGACAATGACATCATGATGAGTGACAACTCAAATTAGGTTGTGCCTGTGCAAATTTTATTTTATTATTTATTTTAAATATTCAAAGTTTGTTAGAGTTGAATTAATCAATTCTCTTTTAGTTATTGTTTTAATTGTTTTGTTGGTTTAGTTAGTTATTCGTTTCCATTTTAAGGTGAAATGAACGTCATATATGTTTGATTAATATTATGGTTTCTTTCATATTTATTCAGATTTTAATAAATTACTAATTGTACTTTTTCAGCATTTTCAAGAAGTGGCGTGTCATTTTTTGGAAAGTTGTCATATCCCTGTGTTCATATTTGTGTTGTATCCTATGTCCTGTGTCATGTTCATACTTCATAGGTTTTCATAGTTGAGAAGGTATAATGCCTTCATGGCTCTATCAAATGGGCTATTCGTTGACAAATTTTTTGGAATGATTATGGCTAATATTTCCATTATCATTCCATTTTGTTAATGTTTTATTTTTTCATAACTATTTCAATCAACTTACCAAGCAGAGCCTAAGAGTTGTCATCGATTGGAAGGTATGGCAGCTTTATAGTTGGCTCTGTTTCAGATGGTACCTTTTTTTGGTAAAAGAAATTAATCGAGTTGCTTGATACAACAATACTTTAGATTGTGTCCTTAGACACTGATGCAAATACATGCATCTACTGTGGCTCTGTCTTTAAATTGAATTGAGTTGAGTCCTATGCATTGTTGAAACAATCTTAGGAGACGCAGCCTTTCTTACTTCCTATAGTAGTTATTCTGAGAGATCGTTAGCCTTAAAATACTGTGAAGCTTTAAATGAGTCTTGGTTGTTTGATTTAATAGAAAGGCTGATGGGGTAGGATTAAATGTTTGTTTTTTTGCTATTTGCTTTAGATGAAAAACCATTGATGGGGTTACTTTCTTTAGAAAGTCAGAAACTGGTTTAACTATGCAATGCATTGATGTTTAACAACTAAAATCTTTTTATTGAATTTAGAATAGTGATTATGATAGAATTGTGTGACCTATTTTTATATGCATTTTTTTGTATTATACGAATGATGGAGTTTTATTCAAATATATGTAAACAATGTAGTTTTGGTTATTGCTTGTTATTTATTTTTTATAGAATTGATATTTGACTGTGCATTTGCAGTTACTTACAAAAGGATACATGAAGGGTTTTACGGTGCAGTTTTTTGCTGTTTTTTTACGTGCTTTTCGTATACATTTAGCCATTGATACAATCTCGTCATGATATAATAATCTATAATCCATATGAAATTTTGAATAAAGCAGCTTTAGTGCGTTTTGGCATGAGTTTCTTATTCAAGTTTTGGTAGCAAAGGTCATTTTATTTTCAAGACCAAGCAGTGCATTAGAGACATTTCTTTTAACGTAATATTTGGTTCCTTTAGTGTTTCAAAGGTAGCTGATTCTATCAAACCTCTTATCTTTACAGCCTTACCCTTTCATGACTGATGGTTATTTAAGGGCCTTGTTATGTTAAGCTCAATGTTAGGTATGGTAAATACGGGTGGTTACATCCAACTGAGCAACATGCTGGTTGTCACGTCAAATTGAGCAACACAATCTTATATGTTAGGATTTTTGGAACTACCAACTCTCCTAAAAGCTTAAGCTAATAGGAAGAGCATAACCAATTCATTTAGTATACAGTGCACAACGCTTACTAGTCGAACACCTCTTTTCGATAATGGCAGCCAACTCAGAATTATGTCAGGTAGAGCGATGGTACTAAACTAGTAATAGCCACACTTAGGTTATCCAGTCACTATTTTTTCCAACATTATACATCGTACTTTCCTCTAGTAAGATGTGGCGAAATTACTAAGATTCTATAATCCATTTGCAATCTTGAATAAAACAATTAGGTGGGTGTGGCATGAGGTTTTGGTTGCAAAGATTATGTGAGACAGATAAATGAATATGCAAATCAGAGATCAACAAGTTCGCATAGCTGATTAATCATAAAGTAATGCAGAAATTTTAGGATTTAATTTTCTGACGAACAAAAAATTAACTAAACCAACAAAAATTAATTCTTTCAAATTAGGGCTCAATTTGGGTTTCAATAAATCAGAAATAGAGCGACAGGATTACAGGTCTTTATAATATTTAACCAACGATATTAATTGCATTTAATATTGAAAAGTTACATAGGTGGAACAAATTTAAGAAAATCTCCAAGGAGTAGGAAAATCCATAGTATTCGATTAACCAGATTAAATGTTCGGTGAAATTTATACCTGAGTCCAGAAATTTAAGGACCACAATGCAATTTTTTAAGATTAGGGATGCAACAAGCGGGTGAGCTCATAGGAAACTAAACACAGCACTTGGCATGCAGCGCAGGCTGATGTGAGGCGCGGTTTGTGAGCTCGTCGGGTGTGGGGAGTGGCTCACACTGACATGGGGCACAACTTGGGCAGATGCGGGGCGCGAATTGGCACCCTTAACAGGTTCATGTGCTCGGGTGGCCTCTTTGGCGGGAGTCAACTCGGCAAGTGATTCGAAAGAGGGTGGTCAGTCGATGCAATCCAGGCTTGCTCCACTAACAAGGCTGATCAAGGTGGATAAGCCATGCAATATGGCAACTCGTGCCGCGAAGATGATGTGTCAACAGTAGCAGGCTAGCTCGATCCAAGGACGATCGACGTACACGTTGTCGAGCAAACAAGAGTGTGCTCAAGGATGGCATGACAGTGTGAATGAAGGTAGGGAAGTGGATTTTAGTTGTAGGGTGAATGCTAAGAGGGATTTGTAGTGGAGAAAAGTGAATTAACTCGAATAAGAATTTGAGCAAATAGATAAAGTTTAGCGATTCTCACCGAATGCCTAAGCCCTTTCCTATCCGGAATATCAATTCATCCAAAATCAACAGTCCCAAAGAGAGAGCAAATAATATTTCATTTAACATTCAAAAGTACAATAATAGGGTAGTGTTTATATAGACTTTCATACAACTAACTCAATTAAGAAATAAATACATAATATCATAATTTCTTCACACAAACAAAAAAAATACTATATCATACCTAATGAGACTCACAAATTAGAAAATAAAATAACTGAAAATAAAAATCATCCCAAAACTAGAATATCCCCCATAAGTAGAATATCCCTCAATCAAATCAGTAAATAATGGGGATGTTCGTCAATCAGCCAAATCTACGGCCTATCATCTTATGCACAGTTAGCAATCCCCATCATCCATTTTTCCAAATTCGTCCTAAACATCAATTGATCTAGATGGAGGCATTGTGGCTATATCACGATCGTCAGCGATAAGCCCTGTCAGGAATGAATCGACAGTCGATCTTAGTGTCCCCATCAAAAAATCATTTTGCTTTCATGATCAAGCAGTCTATTATAGAGGTTTCTCCTGTCAAATTATTTGGTTCTTTTACTGTTTCGGGGGTAGTTGCTTCAAACCTACTGGCTTTGCAACCCTACCTCCTTCATCATTAATGGTTACTTAAGGGCCTTGTTATGTTAAGCTCAACATAAGTTAAGGTAAATGCTGGTGGTTACATCCAATTAAGCAACACCATCTTAGTGCACTCCTTCCTTTCCCCAGTAAGAGGTAAAATTAATTCTTGGTTCTTCATGAAAAATCAAGAAAACTATTATCATATTTTATAAATAAATGAGCATTGACGTGTATCTAGTGTCATTTCAAAATATGCTAACATGTGATTACAAAAATCTGTACATGAGTGGCTTCTCAACTTTGTCCAGATCCAGTATAGTTCTATGGTTGTTGTGTAACTATTCACCTCCATAGATGTAATCCACTTTGGCTCATTGGCCGCACAATTTTAAAATGCGTCTATAAGGGTAAAGGTGTGTTTTTTTATATACTCTACATTTTCTCTCATGTTTTGACACTGCAAGATTTGCCTAAAGGTATCACATATATTTCCACTCTCAGAACTCAGCATCCTCTTAGAGGTTTGCACTACAATCGCCTAAAAGGTAACCTGCAGTAGCTCTAATATGATGACAACCTACCTCCATCAATATTGTCTGCTTTGACCTATGGGCTACATACTTTAAAACGCTTCTATAATGGTAAGGATGTGTTCCCATTACCTAACATCTTTTATGTGTTGATGTGAGATTTGCCTGAGCTTATCACATATTAAATGAGTATGTTAAACTTCCTGTGAACTAAAATGTTACACTTCAAAGGTAATTTTATTGACTTGAGATTCAGTATAGTCCTATAGTTATTAAATCAGTATGTAAAATATCCTGAGCTAAAATTTTACCCGTTAAAGATAATTTTATTGACTTAAGCTATTAAGGCTTGATTTGGGAACCCTCTTAGGCCGCTTGACTTGGTAAGTTGAGCCACTCAAGTTTCAGGTGCCTAAAATGGCCTTGCTTGGCTAGAAATGTACTTTGCTATTCTTTACGGCATAAAGCAATTAACTTTCCGTTTAAACTGCTCAACCCTAATCGCACTTGACTTTAAGAACATGACTTGCACTCTGATATTATTAGCTGTTATGCTAGATATTAGATACTTGCATATTGGTTATTTTTGAACCATTCATTATTTTTGTTATTGTTAAGTTTCTATTTTGGTTATAAATTTCACCCAAATGTTTTGTTATTACTGTTCAGATCCGCTTCTATAATACATGCAAAATTTACGTCTTAGGTTTCCTTTGGCATAGATGAATTTTATATAATACATTTAGTATTTACACTACTAATGCTAAATTCCAATCGTGAAAGATTAGCAATTGAGGTAAGTGGTGGTGGAAAGGATGCCAAATTAAGCCATAGATTCTGCCAAACAGAAAATAGATTTATGCCAACTTAAAAACTTTTTTGGACAACCAAGCACTTTTTTTTTGTTTTAAGCTGCTTAATTCAATCAACTTGAACATTAAGCCTCTTGAATCACTTCAGTTTTATCCAAGGCAGCCTTAAAGGCAGAGAAAAAATTTGTTTAGTTTGCAGACTTAATAAACGCATGTGAATTGAATGTAGATTTCTTCCTATGAAGCTTGTGAGGGAAGTATAAAGTTGATTATCAAATAATAACCTGATTTACTCATGGAACAAAAAGCTAATCTTAACATGATTGAGAAGTATTGTTAAATTTCATTGAGCTTAATTGGAATAATCTCCCTACCTTTGCAAAGGGGTTCTAGAAGATAAAATGAAACCATGTCCATGGCTATAACCTGGGGCACTGAACATTGAATTTAAAAAATTGAGAAAATTATATATAAAACATCATATTTAAGAAATTTTTTCAAATTTTACGCCCAAATTTTAATATTATAACATTTATGAAGAGCTTAATTTATAAATTATGTTTTACACATTCCATCTACTATCACAATATTTTACCTAAGTTTAACTCTCGTTTTAATTATGGTTAAAAACCTTAGATCTTGGTTGTAAAATAATAGTAAGTTGAATTGATGGTAATCTTAAAGCTATGAAACACAAGTACGATATGACGATACAGATACAATATGATACAGATACGATGATATACCAAAGTTAGAAAAAGTAAGATACAGATATTTTAGAATACGGTTATTATATATGTAGATATAATATGTCATATTCTATATTTAAAATATAAATTTATGATAGATTATAATAATTTATACATCTTATTGCTATAATTTTTTAAAATATTTTTAAATTTTTTTTAAATTAAATTATATTTTTTCAAACATTCTTAATATCACTAAAAGAAATATTATAGACAATTGAAGTTGAAAAAATAAAAATATTCTTCAATAATTATTAAATTAAAATAATATCATAAGGTTTGTTTAATTACTTCTAACTTGTCAATCTAAGTGAGATGAGAGTTTAAATATACATCAGTGAGTAGTTTCAATTTCTATTTAAATTCGACCCAAATCAATTAGTTCGATGCAAACAAGATATAATTAAAAGTAATATAGATGTTGTGACATAAACTCAGATATACTGAACTGATCAAAGTAGATACATGCTCTTCTCTCTCTGAGTTTTTAACTAAATAAATAGACAATAAAAAAAGCTAAAGTCCTATTCTTTTCGTAATATCAGCTTGATTAAGCTAAAAACATAATCGATGTCCAGCAGAAGTAAAGATAGTATTGGTTGAGGTAGAAAAATCAGATGACGCAACTGGTTACGGATACTAAATTTTTTTTCTATTGCTGAAATACTAGCATGTGTAAAGCTTTCTGTGATCCCAATTGTGTGAGTCCAGTATATTTCTTAATTTTAACATTTGAGTCTATACATGAGTTATATTTTTATGTATAAAATATTTTTTATTTTTTATTATGTATGTCGGACAAACTGTTTGAAGACTTTTTCTCTAATTAGAAATATTGAATATGTTAAGTTTCACGAAGTATCAGTGTTTCATAGTAAAAACCAATGAAAGGTAAAGTGTACGATCCTATCTGACACCGTTCCACTTGGCATTCTTTGTCGTTAATTTCAAAATTATCGGATGAGTACTCCATGTATAAATAAAATTCTCTATTCTAATCAAAAATGTTTATGGAAATACGTAATTCTCCCAAAAATTTTAAGTAAGAGAATTAGTGTTATTGTCTTATTTTTTTTAGGATAAATATCATCCAAGTCGCTCAAGCTTGGAAATAATATTACATAGGCCCATGATTTCTAAAATATTTCAATGAGCCTCTTGAAGTTGACATTAATATTTCAATCATGAGCTTTTTAATAAATTTAAATATTTTTGTCATCTTTTAAATAAAATTTATTTTTAAATTAAATTTTTAGAATTAAGATGATAAAATACCCTCATTCTTTGACCTCCCATCACGGGTCATAACGATGCCGGCCATAGCAGTCGTGCACGAGAGATAGTAGAAACAGAAAATAAAGAAGGGTATGATAGTAATTTTAATTTTTTTTAATTTTCTAAATAGAACGATCTAATTAAAATATTAATTTCAATTTGAGAGATCCTGTTGAAAGATTTTTGAAATCATAGACCTACGTGATATTACTACCTAACCTAAAGGACTTCAATTTTATTTACCTTTTTTTCTTTGAAATGTTAACTCTTTGTGGTTCAAAGCTTCATGAAAAGTCCAAGCTGATAAGCCATAATTAGTAAGGATAGTGTACTTCTATTCGGACATTAGGGTACACTTTTGTAAGGGTACTCATTTTGAGTGCTTATGATTGAAAGTGGCATATCTTATTCTAGACCCTAATGTATTTATAGTGGCATGATTATTTTAAATTACACCCTTAGGGCTGTCCGGTGAGTATGTTGATTTAAGCATATTCCTCAAACTTGGGATGACTACAAATCACTATGAATTAGCCATTTTCTCAAAAATAAATTTAGTAAGCCTTTCAACAAAAACTTTCGAAATGAATTTAGTGCAACAAATTCACTAATAATGTCTAGTCTTTTTTTGTGGATATGGTCATCATTTCTTCCTTCACGACTGCCTTCCCATTTTGGATTGCTTAAAGCCACATTAATATTCTTTGAAATGTTATGATTACCAATATTGACAGTAAATGCTTGGCATTTGGATGGCAATTTGGAATAGGACGAATAGATCACTGGCGTCTTATCTCTTTCATTATTTAATGACCTTTCTTTATATTGTTTATGCTATTTATTGTAACATCTATATGCCATTGTATTTCTATGTATTTTTGTTAAATTACATTCAATACTATGCTATTTTAAGAAAAATTTACATTGAATTTATGAAATTTATTTCTGTATATGCTAAAACATGGAAATAATCTTGAAATTTTTTTTTTTAATGTTTTCTAAAGTCTTAAAGTGACAAGAAACAATTAAACTAATCCATGTTTTTTAATTGGTGATGTCCTTACCACCTAGAGTATGGTAAGTCAAACATTTGACAAGGTGGTATTTGGAATTTGTCTTTTATTATACACTTGAATGTCATTTGGCACGTCCTTCAAATTGTCTTCTTCGGATTTGTAAGTTATTATTAAGGGATAATTATTCCTTCTATATGGAGTTATGTGGGACATGGTTGGTGAGAATTCAATGCCCCCGAAAACCTAAGCGTTCCTCCGCAAGAACCAGTTCGTCCATGGATGGTGAGTCAGGGCCTAAGATCAGGCCGAAAGGCATAGTCGATGGACAACAGGTGAACCCAATTCTTGCAATTACTCAGGATATCTCATTTTAGCTTCTAGGTTTATTTTTTAGTTCAAGATCCCTTTTACTAACTGGGACAATAATAAAGATGCTTGTTGTCTACTCTTGATTCAACACATTTTCACTTTAGTGTTCGAGTGGATTCTGCTATTTCCTCTCGAATCATACTTTTAGGAATAGGTGTAATCGGACCTGCTTTTGACGTATCTATCATTACTTGGGTATCATATTCACTTCTTTGAGCTTCTCTTGAATCGAGAAAGAGGTTTGATTTTTCATCTTTTTGATATATAGAAAATATATTCCCGATAAAAGGTGGGTTAGAAGAACCAATAGGCGATATAGCAAAAAAAATTAAAGAATGTCAATGTTCCTCTTCAGTAGTATTTCTCCCTTGCAGATGTGGGTAATAAAAGGTCGATTTTTCATAAATGAGACATCATTGATAAACAATTTTTTGTAGATAAACAATAACATTTATATTCCTTTTGAGTAGGTGAATACCCAACAAAGATACACCTTCGGATCATGTTGCTACAGTTTGGGGTGCGATCATGAACAAACACAGTAGACCTGAATACTCTAGGAGTTAAAAAATGAATTAGTTGAACATGACGGATGGATTCCAAAAAAATACATGAGAGTATGAGATTGAATTGATTTTAATGGCTGAAGTGATTTTGATGGGAGCTGATTAATAAGATGGGGAGCGGTGAGAACGACTCTCTGGAAATAATTTGGAACATGAGCGGTGAACATCATAAATTGAGCGACCCCAAAAGAAGTCTGGTTTTGCATTCAACTATATCATTTTTATTGTGGTGTATAAACACAAGAATTTCCCTTTTCAAAAATGTATTGGGTGAAGTTATTTGTGAAGTATTCTTTTCCATTATCATTTCCAAGAACCATAAGCAACTTGGATTAGTGCTCTGATATTATGAAATGAGCCTGAATTTGAGGAAGGTTACTCGAATAATCTTATTCCTTTGGCCAATTGCCTATATGTGCCTGATCAATTTGTGTAGAAAAGGCATGAATGAAAACTAGAAACAAGATAGTTTGAGAAGAATATTATAAATACATGGATGACTAGAATATTTCTCATACATTGATAGTTAGGAAAAGCAGGAAATAAAAATTATTATAACCAAATAATGATAATAAACACTTTACTATTTTAACCTATGCTCTTAGGACCCTTTGGTTAGGTAATTTTTGTTGACTCAAGCACCTTCCTAAAGCCTGGGCCTGACCTTAAATGATATTCAGATATTCAGTCATGCGCGCACTTGAAGAACAAGAAGATGATTTGAAAGCAAGCTCTCTTTCTCTTTCTCCTTCTCCAGCCTTCAAACCGAGAATCGAATAACTGAAAAGAAGAATAGGAAGACGATTTGAAGAGCAAGCTAAAGAGAAACAGCACAAATTCAACTGAGCCGACGGTGAACTCAGTTTACTAGTACAAGAATAACTCGGTGATCTTCTAAATTGTAACAAAAAAACAAATGTTCTAAAGAAAATCCAAATTAATTGCAAATGCATAATCCATTTTTATCTAATTTCTTTATTTAATCAAATGTAGTTATTCTTGAATCTTTGCTAATGTAAAGTAAAACGGGAATATTATTAATTACTTCGTTGGTATCTGATTTCACTAAAGTTCTTAGATTTGTTTAATTAGAGAATAAATTTGAATAAAAAAAGAAAAAAATATTTTACTTTATAAAATTGATGAAAAAAAATTTATTTTAATATTGAGAGCTGAAAGGTGTATAGAATGTGAAATAAAATAGATTTTAAGATTAAAATTTGTGTTGGATGTGAAATAAAATTAATTTTTAAAGTTGAAATTTGTGTTAAATATGAAATAAAGTTATTAAAATTTATAATAAATTTAAAATATTATTAAAAAAATATTTTACTTATTTTTTTAGTAATTACCAAACATGTCCTATATAATATATTTATTAAAATAAAATTATTTAAGATGCAATAAATATTATTTTATGAAAGATACAGGAAATATATATCTTAAACTACAAACTAAAAATATATGAACAGATAACTATTAGTCAAAAAAATAAATTTAGCTCAAGTGCGTCCATTATCTCCAAATATATAAATGTAAAGCAAAGTTGAATTTACGTATAAAAAAAAGAAGAAAACAAACTCCGTATTTTTTACAATAATTTAAATAAAAAGAATGATTTTGAAAAGTTGACATAAAATGCTGAACTGATTTAAAGCTAGAAACACCCCTTCAAAAATATTTTTATTAATATTTATATTTATTTTAATTTTCACAAAAATTTAAATATTAAAATTAACTTTATTTTATATTCTAAGTAATTTTAACTCTTAAAAATTAATTATATTTTATATTTTATATTTATTTTAATATAAAATATTAATTTTATTTTATATTTTAAATAATTTTATTTCACATTGTAATATTAAAATATTTTTATTTTTTATCTCAGAAAAAAGTATATATTTTAAAAATATATTTCAAGGTTTGTTGAGTAACAACAACTTCAATTTTCTTATTCATAAAAAAAACTTTTATTTTCTAGAAGAATCTAGAAGAAATTGTGGATGAGGAGTGTCCATTAGCCAAACTCGCATAAAATTTTTTTTAAATAATTATTATTAATAAATTTAAATTTGAGTTTATATATTTAAATAATTTATAAAAAAAATTGTGAATATCAAAACTATCAAATTATTAAAACTACCGTAATAATTAAAATCAAATTTTAAAACTATATTAAAAAATATTCTTATATCAAAACTTATTAATCATTATAACATTAGGTACATAAAATTTTATATTCGCCCATATCCATTATACTTAGGGGTGGCATCGAATCAAGTTCGAGCGAGTTTCAATATACTCGAATTTAAAAATTTTGATTTCAATGAGACTTGAAATCGACTTAAACTCAACTCAAAATCGATTTGAACTTAAAAATTTTGATTTCAACGATGATCGAGTCAATGTAGAATGACCAAAGAACAGCAATTGTAAATATTTATGCGAGGGACAGCGGTAGAATTATATTAATAATTGAAATTTCTATTTAAGCTTAAAGATGAGTCATTTAAAATAAAATTAATAATATTCATAATTAATTTAATATGTGCACAAATATATATATATATATATATATGTATGTGTCTTTAAACTTTTTAAAATAAAAATATAATAAATTTTCATGTGAATATACTAGGATAGTTAATATATAGATATTACAGTATAAAAATACACTTAATTTATAAATAAAATATAATATTTTAATTAAAAATGATTTATAATTAAATTTGATTTAAAAATTAACTCAAATTTAAATTTATTTTGCTCATTGGAATCGAGTTTAAGTCGAAATAAAAGTCTTGTAGAGCTCAATTTATTATAATTATCACTTTTTTAAAATTTGTTTTGATTAATAATTCTAAAAAAATCCAAAAAGTAAAAATAAATGAGCCACTTATGTTGCTCAAATTTGAATTGAAAAATTTTAATTTCACTTTGATTCAAACCAAAAAATAAATAAAAAAAGGTTCGATTTGATCTTAAATCGAGTTAATTCTAGCTCATTTATTAATAATTTAAGCTAAATTCGAGCTAAAGTTGATTTAATTTTTTATTAATATTTTATTTTTTAGCTAAATTTTATGTATAACTATTTTTGTTCATTCAATTAATTTAGATTATGATCATTCGCCGTGATCTAATAATTAAAAAAAAATAAAAAATATTAATTTATAATAAAAAAATTTATTTTATATTATATTCTATAAAATTTTAAATACATTATATTTAATTTTTTATTATTATTTTTTTAATAGAATAATTAGAAGTTATTGGAGGCCATTTTAGTCATGACCTAGCCTCCAATCAAACAGGGCCTAAAGGCTAAGCGTGTGAAGATCCCACTCAAATTTTTTTCTTTAATTACAATCCTACTCAACTTGAAATTAAAATTTTATTTTGATTCATTTTTGTTTGTTGTCATTGAAATTTTTTAAATTTTAAATTAAATTTTAAATTGAATTGATCATAATCTCAAACATATTATCTTACATATAT
>JAEMOT010002388.1:177513-283021 GCA_019297695.1 Apostasia ramifera | reverse complement strand
ATATATATATATATATATATATAAAAATAAATATACATATGTATATTTTTTATATGAAAATAAATATGTATGCATTAAAAATTTAAATATGTATGTAAAATATATAATATATGTATTTATATATACATGTATAATATGGATGTTAATGTATGTATTTTTATAGTTATTTGTACATATCATACATATATTTATTTACATTTTTTTAAATTATATAAATTTAAACGTGTACATATGTATTTTTTATTTATAACATAAATCTAATTATTTCCACATATAATTTATGCATATTCATGTATAAAATAAAAATAAATTAAACTAATGAAATTTTTAACAGCAATTACTAATGTAATTGAAAACATAATAGTTAAATGGTTTATTAAATGGTAGTAAATTTCACGAGTTAAATGATAGAAAAAATTCTGTAATTACATGTTAATATTTCAATTGTAATTAAGTATTATTTAATAGGAATATTTATATACATAATACTTCGTATCATCATATTTACATATCAAATATTTTTTTGCAAAAATTACACGTCACACCTCTAAAAATAACACTCCACACACTTTTTCTAAAAATGCAGTGTAATTTTTTTTTAAAATAAGTGTGATCCACGTAATTATAATGATCTACATGAAATATTATGTACATAATTATTTGTATTTAATATTTATTAAAATTATATATTAATTAATTAATTTACAATATTTAAAGTTGAAAAACATTAATTAGAAACATGAAAAATTAATTGTAAAAAAAATAAAATTTATTAGCTGCTAGTAAAAAAAATAATAACTTAAGTCACTCGAGACATGGGCGACCAAGAGTTAACCCTATTAAAGAAAGGCAACTATATTACTAATTTTTCTTAAAGAAGGTTAATTAATTAAATAATTAATAATTAAAGCCTTATTTTTAAATTTTTCTTAAAAAGTAAGAGAAAATTACACATGGGTACCTGATGTTTAGCTTTTTTGTCCAATGGGTAAATATGATGTGAACTACAAAGATTGTAGCCTCTCTCCTTCCATAGTTGGCAGTTTAAGATTAGTTAAATTTTTAGATTTGATCTTTCTATTAAAACTACCATTAAACATGTACGAAATGACCATTTATTTATTTATTTATTTTCTTTTCACGTCCCCCCTCTCTCCGTTCTAAGATCATTCCTCTCTCGATCTCATTCTCAATTATAAGACGCGTATAATATAGAGCATCCATGATATCGTCTTTATTATTGCTGATGTCAGCATATACTAAAAGTCTTTTGTATTTATTTATCTGAGTATTTGTTCGTTTCATTGTTTGTGCATGTTGGAGCGACTATTTGATTCGAGCTTTTTTTTAGACATAAAAAAAAAAATTTTTATTTTTTAAATTTAATGAGAGAGAAATTTATTTTATTATTAGAAAGTGTTTAAAATATAGAATGCTTTTAATTCTAATATTCGTATTTATATTGGTTATAAAATAAAATTAATTTTTATAGTTGAAATTTGCGTTGGACAAAAATCTCACCTCAAACCAAACGAGGCCTTTTATGTTATTGGGGTGATTATGTAGTGAGGCCTTGATATCTTAACGTGCGTGTAAATCTTGGAGCAATATTTTATTAAAAAAAGCACGGAGTTTAGCCCTAAGATTATGAGAAGGGTGGCAAGGCACAACATTATTTAGCTAGAGGTTATTTTAATCACGACTTTGGTCAAAATAGCTTCTAATTTTTTTTTAGATATGAGTATAATGAGAAATAAATTTACATAAAAAATTGTGTAAGATATCAAATAAAATTGACTAACGTATTAAAAATTATGTAGAATGTAATATGAAATAAACTTTTTATATTAAATTTTGTGCATTAAAAATAAAAAAATAAAATTTTATTTCATTTTAAGTTTTTGTCATGATGTAAAAGTGTTCTCCAAGTAAAAAGTGACATATAATAAAAAATAGGATAAATTGCACAGGAGTCCCTGAAGTTAGAATGATGTAAATAAGTCTCATTTTTTGAAAAGCCGAGATTTGTGTCCCCGAGTTTGTGTTTGCGCTGTCATTTGGTCCCACGTCTGAAATTTGCTGGCTTTTTGTTATATTACTCTCAGATTTTTTACTTATTCTACACATTATTCTAAAGCATTTTGAGAGAGTTATAAAGACATTTTGGTCTATATAAATATGACTAATAGTTAAATTTAATTGTTACTGTCTAACTGTACTATCCAAAAAAATAATATTTAAATTAAGGGATTAAATGACAGTATAAATATAAATTCGAGGATTTAAATTTAAATTTTTCAAAATGTGAGACTTATTTATAGTGTTATTCTAATCTCAGGTACTCTGCACATTATGGTCCAGAGGGATCTTGGTTGCATAGTTCATAAAGAAAAGAATGTTGACCAACTCCTCTAAGTTGATGACGGAAGCATGTTTGACCAAAGCCAGGAGGTTTGACACACGACATGGCCCACAAACTTGCTAGCCTATTTCTTATAATTATTAAGATATTAAAATTTTGATAAATTTAATATTTTAATTTAAATTTATATAATTATAAATTTTAATTAGAAATATTAAAATTAAAAATTAAATAATTAATATTAAAATTAATGTACTAATTTTGATAAATGAATCATTAACGAGTTGTAATCGAATTGAGCCACTAATCTGTACTTGTGTCTTCTTAAATGAGTTAAATTCGAATTAATTCGTTTATGACTCGTACTCATATAAGTTCAACCCTTACCTAGTTAAGTCGGGTTGGGTTTGAATTGAGTTCACGAGTTAGGTCAAAATTTACCGCCCCTTGTTGCAAGCGGCTCCAAGTGGGTCCTGGCAAGAGCATTATTTATAGAGACTTTGAAACATTGGAGGGTATGAATCATGAATTTGATGTAGAATCGAGATTTTCACTGTCTTGCATTGTTGGTAGGGTTCCAAGGATAGAAATTGACCGAAAGGAAGGAATCGACGCGTCTTCGAGGATGGAATCTAGATCGGAAGACGAATCTTGGTTCGAGCCTCTTTATTATCATGTTCTTCGTTCCCTACATATATTCTCCCATGTTTTTGCATGAAATCGGAGTATATGTCACATAGTTGTAGATACTTGAACTAATGTTGAGAATATTTTGCTGAAATTTAATTTAATAGCATAAGTTTTGTCCCACATACATAAATTAGGATGAAGATGTGGAGTATTTATGCAAACACACTTTTTTCTATTCTCATTTTAAAAAAATTGCGCAACTCACGGACCAAAGAGGGATAATATTTATGAAGGAGATTAGCACAAAATTTAGTTCCACATAGGCAAATTCAAAAGAAGATATTAAGGAAGCGTTTGGTTCAGTGTTATTTAAATATCATATTATCTAAATATTATTGTTATTTATTAATGGATATTTATTTGATTTAATATTATGATATTAGAAAATATCAATGCTATCCAAATTATTTTTATTTAATTGGAAGTTATTGACATTATAATGATAAATTGACGGTGTTATCTTGAAATATCACCCGATTTGGGATGACATCCCATTTAGATGTCAGCGTGTAATGGCATTAGCACAAGATTTAGTTCCACATAGACAAATTCAAAAGAAGATTAAGGAGCGTTTGGTTCAGTGATATTTCAATGTCAATGTTATTTAGATGTTATGTTATCTAAATATCACTGTTATTCATCAATAGACATTTGTTTGGTTCAATATTATAATATTAAAAAATATCAATGCTATCTAAATTATTTTTATTTAATTGAAAGTTATTAACATTATAATGATAAATTAACGGTATTATCTTGAGATGTCACCCGATTTGGGGTGACATCTAGATGTCAGCGTGTAATGATATTTTTGTAATTAATTATAATATTATTTAAAGATATCATTAAATTAAATAATTATTTTTTAAAAATAATATAATATAATATTGAGATAACACTGAACCAAACGCTCCCAAAGTATATATAAAAATAATATGTTTAACTATGTGACATACAAGTCAAAATAGACATTATCTACAAAAGAGAGCGCCTAATTATTTCAATGACCTATAGAGGTTTTCTAATTTCTAGCTCATATAAATCACATCACCCTCCAAGCATTATTGAATTATATTTGATGCTTTTTGATCTTAGTTCCTCCTATTTTCATGTCATCATTCTTGCTCTGTACCTAGACATGACGAAGTTCGTTCTATATCAAAATACGCTTCACCGACGATTATCAAACACAGAATGAACTATAAAAGGATGAGCTTTGATAGCAACTTTTGAAAATTTTATGCAACAAAAATTCTCGAATCGACAAATATATAAATTAATTATTGTTAGAAAAGTACGAGAGATAAATTTACTTAAAAAATAATACAAATTGATAGAAAACAAATCTTAATTGTCTTCTAGAACCATTGATGATCCCCCCCCCCCAAATACTTACAAAATTATATCGTACTCGAAAATGAAGAAGAACAAAGCGGAATTCGCTCCAAAATTTGGAGGTGAATATCCAATTTACAACAAGCCTTCATAGAAGGCCTGCTTCTAGAAAATTCTTGAACCTTAATGCATATGACAACCTCAGAAAATTTTTTGAGGGTATTTGGTTTAATATTATCTTAATATTATGCTATGTTATTTAAATAAAATAATAATTTAATTTGATACAAGTATAAATAATTTTGTAAAATATTATACTAAATAATATAATAAAACATTAAGAGAATATTAAATTAAAAAAGCAATCTTTAAAAAAATTTGAAGGAAAGTCTTCCTTTCTAAAATCCGGTAAGCTGAATTAAATTCAAGTCAAGTGTAGATTTAAATTTTAATTTTTGTTTGATTTTGAAGTGTAGGTTTAAAGTTTAAATCACATGAAGAATAGATTTAAGAGATTTTTTTCCTTTTAATGGGCTTCTTCATATGAGCCCAAGCCCATTAACATTTTTTTGATCAAAAAGACCAGTAACACGTTAAATCAATGAAGAAGACGACAGCCTTTTGAGACTTCAGTGAACCAGGAAAGGCAGGAAAAATACTGCGCTTCTCAGGTCTCATATTTCGGAGAAATTATTGGGTTTGGACGAGCAACTGATAGAATTTTTGGTGACTTATAAACACACGGCATGCGAGCAAAGCGAACCCGGAGTGGAGCAATAACGCGGCGAGAAACAGTGTTAGAAGGTCAAGCAAGCAATCAACATTGAGTTCCTTGCTACATACAATCATTTGCGTACGATAAAATATAAATTACTAGATTGTTTGCGTGAAATTAGATCAAACTGATCAATTAGATAACAAACTACAGTATGAAGTTATTACGAAAATCTGATCAATTATATCGAACAGAAAGAGTTAAAAAGGAAGATTGGAACCTAGGGGTGTGCATAGGGTTCCACAATTATTATGTACCCGATCTAGGCTAAGTTGATTCCACTATAAGGCCCACGCACTCAAGAACCCAACTTAGACCCAAACCGTTGGATTTGAGTCGAATCCAGGTTGCGTTCGAGTTCAATAAACGATCTTTAATATAATAAACATAAATCTCTTAATAAATATTATAATAAGAATATTTCGACCTAATTCTTTTTACGAGAGAATATACGTGATAACACAAAAGACAACAAAATAAAGAGAAATCTAAATAAGAGAAAGTAAGAATTCTCGATGTTGAAGACGAAAGAAGAATAAAAGTGAAGCCAGTATTTCAAACCTTTTATGATCGGAATAATAATATAAATTTTAAATATTAATGAAAAAATAAAAGAAAGATAAATGTATTCATAAGTTCTATTAAAAAAAATATAATATTAAGAAATAAATTTAATATTAATATTAAATAGATTCAATCTTATCATATATGTGTCCTAGAAATATTTTATATCTCAAAAGTATCTTAAGGTATTCCAAAATACCCTTGCGCGTCTAAAATGTGTTTTTTAATTTTTTTAATATTATTTTATTAGGATACGTTACATGGCGTGTCTGACACGGTATCCTTGCATATCTTTGCGTTTCCCGACGTGTTCTTGTGTTCGATATGGACACGACGTAATTTTTTAAAGTGTCTGCACATCATAAACTTAGGAGCACCGCCCCTGGCATTTCGATATGATATGATTTATTCATGCACCACTCCAATCGCTTGTCATTCAGCCTACAAGCCTGTAAAGAGCTGCACTTTGCTCCAGAGATTTGTTTCTTTTGAGACATCACCCCGACGATCACTTCTCGTCCTCTTCGGTCATGAAGATCACTTCTCGTCCTCTTCGGTCATGAAGATCACTTCTCGTCCTCTTCGGCCACGAGACATCACACCCTCTCTCCCGTTTCTCTTCGTATTTGAAGCACTCACAACTTCTCAATGAACGGTCTCCAATTCTGACAGCTGAAGTGGCTAACCAGCCATGGTTCAACATGCGGCTTCAAGAATGAAATAACGTAAAAGGAAATCAAGAAAGAAGAAGCCCTAATAAGAGATTTCTCGTCACCACTTTGGCCTCCCGGCGGCCAAGGCGATTGACGCAGCCTCCCCGACGGCCACGGTGGCTGAAACAGTCGATTGAGCAAATCCAGATCTTCGTCTTGCGAAGCACTGTTCCCGTCCTCGCCGAACCCTCTCCGATCCCCAAATTCGTCGCGTGTACTCCCAGACCCGCCGATTCTCGCATGAAACTAGAGAGGATGGGCAAATCGACCTGCTTGAGCTGAGGCAAGAGGAATGAATCGCATCTCGGATCCCGTAATGGGGAAGGCTGGACAGCATTCTCCTTCTAGAATGGATCGTCCAGCTCGGTGTCGCCGAGGGGGTAGAATCGGTTCAAGTTGCGCCGTTGTTCTCCTTCTCTCCGGCGACAGCGATCGAGGATGCAGAAGCTAACAGAAACCGTAGCGGCGAAAAAAATCGAGTGAGTCTGAGGAGCGCCGAGCAGGGGTGACTGGTGAGTGAACTGCAAAGCCGGTGCAAATTTTGAAATTTAGACCGTTAGAATTTGTTTTTTTTTTTTTTAATTCTACTTAAATTTTAACTGTAAATATCAAATTTATTTCATATTTAATATAAATATAAATATTAAAATTAATTTTATTTTATATTTTATATAATTTTTAATATTAAATTAATTTTTTTATTAAATTTATTATTTTTTCTCTAATTCAAAATTTAATCTTAGAATTAAATAAGCCCTAAAATATTTCAAAATTTTGGAAAATGAGTATAAAATTTTTGAAAAATGAGATAATTATTGTCTTGAGCATGGTGCTAAATTTTTAAAATGCACCATCTATTTTTTAAAAAAATAGCTATAAATTTTTGTTTATAAATTTTTTTAAAATATTGGCACATCTTTTACACTATGTACTCATCTAAATTATGTACCCCACACAATTTATATATAATATATAGGGTTTACAATTTACATTTTCACCCAATTGTTAGGATCAAATAATGTGAATGTTGACTAAAAAAAAATATAATTTGAAATTGAACTAGTTAATGTATGTGTTAAAATTAAGTGTTCAAACTCTATTTATTTAATAAATAAGTCGAGTAACTGATCATATGGGTAACTCATTTTTAACCTGTCTGTTTATGAATGATTTGAATCTCAAATTATATGTCAAATTATATATTATTACTATAGAAAATGCTAATCTATAGTAGATTGAATGCCAAAGTAACTCATTTTTAATAGAATGCCAATCTTATTTCATTTGTTTTTTTTTTTTTTGAAAAGGTGGCCTAGGCCTTATATTAATCAGAATAAATTACAAAAAATGTCGAACAAATATGATCTCTCTTTAAGAGGTTACAAAATTCAATAGGAAGGAGGCTAGTTCTTAGCTAACGAAAGTCGCCTATGGTGTTTTCATGTGCCAAAAAATTAATCACACTGTTAGTAGATCTTACGATATGTGTGATTTTATATCTTTAAATAAAAATAGAAGATTTCTAAAGTCAGCAACTTCTTTTTCTTCAATCAGACTACCTAGCTTATACTGTTTGTTCATGGCCTCTTCGATTCAGAGAAGAGTCATTATAGAATCTCCCCTCTATCCATAGCCCTTGCATGCTTGATGCCCACGTTGTCGTTGCTTTGATACTTATTAAGGAATGCCGATCTAATTCCATTTATTTCTCGTTCAAATATTGAGGTCCATATATATATATATTGAGGTCCATTTATAAGAAAATCCGGACCTCAGGTACCCTGGTGTAATTTTGCCAAAATGAGAAGCTCCTTGTTGGCTTCCCAAACTCTGATATTGACTATGTAATTTTAGAAAAAGATTAAAGCTTAGTTTTGAAAATAATAAATAAAAATTAGAATTGATCATTTTTATTTATATGGTTAAAAAATTTTAGGATAAATTACATAACTGCCCCTGAGATTGTGAAGATGTTGCAAATTAATCACAAATTCTTGAAAATATTGATTTTAATCCTTGATGTTGCTAAAGTTTTATGGTTTTAAATCCTCTTTCATAATTTTGCCTTTTTTATTGGCCTTTTCTAATAAAAAATATGAAATTTAATCTTTTATTTACAAGTTTAAATTATTTATATATTTTAAATAACTATTATATCTCTCTATTCTCATCATTTTTTTAAAATTTAATAAAAATTTATAAAATTTGATTTCTTTCATCTCTTTTTCTACTCTAAAATTTTTAAAATTAAAAACATAAATACTAAAATTTTGAAATTATATTATAAAATGTCAAAAAAAATTACGTATTAGATAATCTTATGAAATAATAATAAAAAAATTAATAATTAAAATTTAATTGGGACCAAATTATAACACTTTTGTAACTTCAAGGACCTAAATTATAACATTTTTATCATGACATGACGCGCACACTCGTATGAAACACTTACACAAAGCGAGAAGGATTGCCATCATAACATAACGATCTAGCATTTAAACCCCAAGGAACAAACTTAAGGAAAGAACAATCATAAAAACATTCTCGCAACTATTTTAGATCACCAAAATAAATACAAAACTCTCCATTAATAACTCCTTGTAATCCTAAAAAAAAAAAAAAAAACTCCTTGTAATCCTTTCATCAACACTATCTCGTGCAATATTTCAGGAACTATCTTATGTAATTCTCTGCATTGTTACCAGACAAAGGCCTTATTTAGCGCGAGAACCAAAATAGTACTATTTTAAAAAACACAACTTTATTTCATATCCTAGATTAAAATATTCGATTCGAATATTTTAGTCTAAGATGTGAGGTAGAATAACATTTTTTATATAAGAATTTGTGTATAATGATTAAAAAAAATTATTTATTATTATTATTGCTGTTTTTAAAACTAGTATTATTTTAGTCCTAATTTTGATTCTCGCGCCAAACAGGGCCTTTAAAGACAGTAAAGTATTCAAGATCTAGTTAGCAAGCTGTTCAAGTTAAATTATAATATTAATCAACTTTTTATTTTCTCATCTTTATATTTTTTTTAACGTCTTCATTTTTTATTTTTTCTCCTTAAACATTTTCTAGATTTGAGATTCGACGCTGATTTAAGTCGATGGATTTTCGCATTAATAATCTCAAATATTTATTTTTGAATCAAATTTTAATAAGATTCTATTGATTATAACAATGACAATTAACCTCTATCTCAAATTTAGAAAATTTGTCTATCTGGATCTCAAATTATTTTAATTTAAATATAAATATTCCAAATTTTAAACACCACTCCTTTTGATTTATTATTATTTGTGGTTACTCTGCACGTGTTCTGCATGTAAATTTTGAAGATTCAAAATTCAAATATTTAATACTTTCAAAAAAAAAAAATCAAATATTTAACTTGACCTTCTCTTTCATAAAAAAATTGAATATTTTTTTTTATCATATATTTGGGTAAATGAAGAACTTGATTTGTTGATAAATTTTATATTAATAAAATGAGTAAATTGCATCTAGGCTCTTAAAATTGACGAGAGAATATAAATTGATCCTAAATTTTAAAAAAATTTCAAAATAGATCTTTAAGTATGACTTTTACTGGCGTATTTGATTTCAAATATTACAACTCTATTAAAATGAATATGAAGAAATATTTTATCCTTAGCATTTTCAAATCACTTAAAATAATAAGTTTATTTTATGTAACATTTCGTGATTTCATTACAGAAATATTGTTTGCTTTGGCTTTAGAAAAACTGTATGACTTGAGTACTTTCTAAGAAATCACTCATCCTGGTACTACTTCAGCCCAAGCATATTTTAAATCATGTTATCTACTTATACAACTCAGGATCTCTCTCCTTTTTTAATGTGAGTCGATTCATTCCTGTGCCACTCTTACCACTCATTATTCGGCCTAGAAACCAGCCAGGAGCCGCACTTTGTCTCAGTGATTCCTTTCTCTTAGGACATTACCCGGCGATCACTCTCTGTCCTCTTCGGCCACGAGCGTCACATTTTATATGTTTTTTTTTTCTAGAAAAAGAAATCTTTCATTATAAACTTGAGCTATAATGAGTATTCAAAAAAATAAAAGAAGAAAAATTATAGAGATTATGATAATTAAATGAGTAGTATTTTCATACACAAAGAAAAATTTAACAAATATATTTAATTAATACTGACAATTTATGTTAATAGGGATCACGTTAAGTAGAAGGAATCAAACTGAAGACCCAATGTGCTCATATTAAATTTAGAGATCTATGCGCTCATACAAATTATATTTGGAGACTTGTCTTATAAATTATGTAAAATTGAGACTAATTTATAGTTTTTCTTCAACCTCAAAAGCCTAAATGTAATTTATCCTAATAAAATTTACACGAAGAATTCAGGCAAACTTTGATATGCGAATTTCTACTTTCTTACGAGAAACTTACGAATCATTATAAGTTAACCCAGCAAAGAAGGTACAAAAAATTGAACATTACCCTAGGCTATGTAACATGAACAAATAAGAGAAATTACAAATTAGTATCCTATATATAAGAAATTTAACGATCTAATTTAGAGCCAATTTGGCCTCAGCACGAAAATGCAATGAAAATTTGATCAAAAACATCAATGAGAAGAGTTCAATCCAATCTCGATCAAAGCTACGCTTGGCTCATTTCTAAGTGATTTATGCTCAACCTGAACCAAAGTTGATCAGAGTTTTTATTTATTTTTAATCTTTCAATCAAAATTTAGGTATAAATATATTTATCACTTAGTCAACTTAAATCATGGCCATTAATCTAGATTTAATTGTTAGAAATAAAAATAAAAAAATCTACGACCAATAAATTATAAAAAAAATTCTAGTAAATCATCTGCTAGACTGTTAAAAAAATTGACATAATGAAGTAAGTTATGTATGTAATTTTTCTTAATTAATTTAATTTTGAGCTAGTTCAATTCGATTCTATGTCAGCTCAAAATTAGATTAATAAAAATATCAAATCATAAAAGTGGCTCGTTAGTTAGTTTACTTGGATCAAATTGATTTCAATTCGACTTAAAATTTGGTTCAATTTTAGATTGATGTTTCAATCTACTTTACAGCATCTTCAATTGGAAACAAGCATAATTTGGGTTTAGTCTCTTTTGACTTAATTAAGATTATTAATGGCTTTAATTATTTCTGCTATAATTATCTATTTACTTTTTTTTTATCTTTTAATTAAAATCTTAAAAAGTAATGAAATTTCATTTTGAAATTTAAAATTTAGCTCAAACTCAACAAAGAACATTCTCAACATCCTATTTGTTGATGTGACTTTCATTGATATTACTCTTAATTACATGATTAGAACACTTATTATTATTATATATTGGCTACTTGAGTAGATTTTGCAAAATGTTTCTCAAATAAGCTTTATTCATAAGATGAACCCTCTATTTCCCCTTAGAAAATAGAGTGAGATTGAGCCAATTTCGAGTAAGCTAAATTTAACTTAAAATTAAAATTTTTGATTTTGAGTTAAGTTCAATTTAAATCTTCTAAAATTGTTTAATTTTAAGTCGAGTTTCAAATTTAATCGATCCTAATTTTAAGCAACATTTTTATAAAAAAATATCTATTTTATATATATTTGATATATTAAAATATAATATTATAAATTTATTTCTAAAATTTATTTTTGAACGTATAATCTCATTGTTATTTGTAATCTATTTTAACGTATTTGCATACATTATTTCTAAAGTATAATTTAGAAAATGCTAGATGTATATATTAATAAATTTATCGAAATAATTTTAAGTTGAATCATTTTCTTTAGTAAACTTTCAATTTTCACATGGTTAAGTGAATGCTTAAATAATTATTTTTTAAAATATAATTTAATAACAAAACTTAATAAAATTGGTAAAAACTGACCCAAGTGTAACATTTTTTTAATGAAAGGGACCTAGATGAACTTTTTATTGTTTACTTGTGTGACATATGAGTTCACATCAAGGGTCCTGATGTAATTAACCCTTTGAACAATCTTAAATTATGAAGATCACTAGTACTTGTGCATATTTGGCTAAGGCAGAACTTCATTTATAGAAAACTTTTGTCTCCTAAATAAATATGAATAACTGTCATCAATATTTATATATATATATATTTGAACTTAGATCCAAACTATAATGGACTGTTTGTTTATAAGATTTAATTTAATAAAATTAAAATTAAATTTAAATAGAGATATTTTTTATTGAAAATTGTGAATGATGTGATATAAAGTTAGTTATTATGTTGAAATATATGAGAAATATCATATAAGTTAGTTATTATTTTGGTAATGTGTGTAGGATGTGAACTAAAATTAATTTTTAATATTAAATTTTATATGTGATGTGACGTACATGTTTAAAATTAAACTAAATTAATTTTTAACTGTCAAATAAACATGGCCTAAATGATTGATTCGAAGATAGAATGAATTTCAGTTAACTCGAGTTTGACTCGATTTAATTGTGATATATTCAATGATAGCACGTTCCAAGTAAATGTTTTTTTAATATTATGCTTCAAATAAAATTGGTTCAACTAGAAATAAACTTTTAAAGAGTTTGTCAAATATATAGATTAATGAAAAAATAAATATAAAGCATATAACTAATTCAATTATTTTAGGATACCAAATTTTTATTTTATTTCAAAACACAACTTTCTCAGTATTAAAATTAATTATTTTTTTTACCTGCTTTAATCAAAAAATTCAAAAATCGAGTTGGCCAAAACTTGCTCAAAATAATCTATCTAGGGGTGAGAGTTCGGCTTGAAGATCGATAAGTGCTCGATTTTCGAATCGAGCTTGGCTCAACTCTTATTTTTTTAAAATATAAATACTATATTCAATTATTTATTATAATTATATTACTTATACATCAGTATATGTTACTTAAGATTAGAATATCTATTAAATAATTTTGTGTGTATGATTAACTCAACTCCAAATCCTAATAAAGGCAGTTTTTTAAAAAAAGAATTCAATTATTGGAGAGCTTGAATTTGCTTGAATAAAACTCGAGCTAGCTCAAACTCGAATCATTATTGAATCTGTTAACCTACATAATTCAAGGTTTTTTTGACCCAACTCGTCACAATTCGATTGGAGTTCAGATTAGCTCGAACCTTGATTGATCAAGTCAACTCAAGCTCCCTAAAAATTATTTTTTTTAAAAAAAATTATCTATACTATAATTTAAAATTGAGTAAACTATATGAAACTCGAGCTTGGCTCAAGAAACTCATTGCATGCATTATAAAATGCGAAAAAATAAAAAATTGCTCCATTAATAATACAAGAAACAACATATGTGATTGACATTAATGACAAATATTTGATAGCCACTCAATGCATTAGCTAATACCTAACCCTTTCATCCTTTAAAATAGTACAATGCATTGTTGGCATTAGTTGGACCTCCTCAAATAGAGAGATCATCACACAAAAATGCACCATCAAAAATCACCATCATTGACATGGATCACCACCAAATGTGATAAACCCTTATGGCAAAATCACAACAATATCCCAAAAAAATATTTCAAAGCCTATCAAGAATAACTTAGATGAGAAAAAAAATATAATAATAATAATAATAATAATAAATTTGAGTCATCCAAATTACTAGATTTATTAATAATAGAAAGACTTGGTACATGTCATATAAAATTATCTGTTTGCTCAATGTTTTTTGGTGTTAAAATAGTATTTTAATCCTTAAGGTATGAGAGTACTACATATGGAAAGATCAGCCTTCCAAAATTCATCATTTTGTGTCTATGTTTGACTAAATAAGTAAGTTGATCTTTTAACATCACAATGTTTTAAAACTCGATCAAAATAACCAAATTTCACTACTTTTAGATTAATTTCGATGAAAACTCGCCAAAACTCAAGTTTGAAAGTCTACCAAATATAAAATTATAGTAAAGCCAGTGATGATATATGGTGCTGAATACTGACCTGCAAAGAGGAAACATACAAATAAAATAAATATTACAGAAATGAGGATGCTAAGATGAATTTGTGGATATACACGAAAGGATATAATGAGAAATGAGTATATCAAAAAAAAATTAGTGTTGCACTAATTGAGGATAAACTTAAAAAAAGTCGACTTTGATAGTTTGGACATATAAATTGTAGGACGATTGAAGCTGCAATTAGAAAAAAAAAACTATTAAATTTTGCCCATGTACAAAGAGAAAGAAGAAGACCAAAGAAAATATGATAAAAAATTATAATGAGTGATTTTAATTATTTAGACTTAAATAAGAATTTAGTAATTGATAAAGCGTAATGAAAACAAAGGATTCATGTAGCCGACCCCACCTAGTGTGATTAAAGCTTGGTTATCGTTGTTGTTGTTTATTGGCCGAACAGATCTCTCAATAATTTAAATAACTTAAAGAAAAAATCAAAACTAATTATAATACTGAAATTATTAAAATTATCAAAACTGCTAAAATTGATACTTTAATCTTGCAATCGAAACCAAAATTAAAACTGAAATTTAAAACCTTGATTTTAAATAGAGCAATAATTTAGCCATGATTATATTAAGAGAGTGTTTGGTTCAATATCATCTTGATATTATATCATATCATTTAATAAAATTAATTATTTAGTTTAATCATATCTGTAAATAAACTTTTATAAAATTATAAAATTATTAATTAAAAAATAACATCTAAATTAAATAACATAATACTAAGATAATAATAAATTAAACGACCCCTAAAAATTTTTCACCCAACTATAGTGACAACTGAGTAAATTTTGGCTTCTCTTGTTCAATTATGTTTGCAATCGATATCATTTAATGGGATAAAGACTTTGTTCATTAGATTTTATAGAAGAAAAATATTACGTAACACCAATATCTGACCAAAATGAATATAAAATCTACTTTTGGCGTAATCCATGAAATTATTTAATGAATTAAATCTTTAATTCATTGGATAATCCAATAGATTAAACTCATAAATTAATATCTGAGCTGTCTATTGGTCAGATATTAGGGACATATAGCAAGAACCAAGGGACCAAAAGTTTTCCTTTTTTTTTTTTTTTCTATCGAAGAACAATTTGAACAAGAACAATAAGATCAACTCGTTATGGATAATGCATATTTGCAGCAGATGGAAAAGCCTAGAAAGAAGAATTGAAAGACTTTGAAGACAACTTGAAATGCCTTTATGAATTGAACATAACCTGTAGTACAAAATTTGGATATTTATTCCTAGCATGTCATATAACATATGGAGTAATAAAAAACAGGTGATATGAGAACTAATTAAACCACTCTAATGGTCCCAGAGGATATCTTTCCCAGGCTGCTGTGAGATTCAGGAGGAGCAATGCTGAGCTCCAGATCACTGTTCACGATCGTCGGAGAATCGGGCAATGTCGGGGGAGGAGAGGAGAGAGGAATCGACAATTTCGCAAAACTAGAAACAGCTTCACCCGGAACAAAAGTCATCGAATTGACAGACAAATCCTGTTGAAAACTCGAATAGTCATTAAGCTAAAACATGAATGAGTAACTAATTGCTTATGGTTACAGAGGTTCGAAGTGCGAAGTGAACTATAGATTTGGATTGCAAATAATTTTTATTTTAGTTGGATCCCTGAGGTCAAAACCAATTGCAAAATGGTCCAAATAGTTGAATTCCATCCATCTTGCAACCGGTAAATGAAATCAGATTTTTCTAAGAAGATGTTTTGTAAAATATATTATCTAAACATCAATACTATTTACAATTATGTTGACATCTTAATGTAACTCAAAATAATGTCACCAAATTTCGGTGACATTTGGATATAATTTTAGAGTAACTATTTTGTAATTTTAAATAGGTCATCAAATCAAATAATCAATTTCTCCAACTGATTTGATATGACATCACAAAATCATTGAACCAAATTCACTCTAAATGACAAAACTCCCTCTAAAATTAAAAATATTACACCTCTAGCAAGAATATTCATTAACAAAAGGATTAGATTTAACTGCAGAATAGACAAATGGACCTACAGAAAATAAATTGATAGCTCAAGGACCTAAATGAAGAATTTAAAAATTAGAACCTAAGTGCAGTGCAACTCAAATCTCAGGGGACTGTAAACTGCAGCAAATAGTTACCGTTAAAGTTAAATTTTGATTGCCAGTGCAACTTGCTGCAATTGATGATCCTGGTTGAATTAAAGTAAAAGATGGAGAAGCAGCCTGTAAACATTTTGACCAAACTGTTAACGAAATCTGCAAGTTAAAGTGAATTCATCTGAGAATAAGGATTGTAGATAATTTGCAAATCTACCAAATAATTGTTAAGGCTGAGACGATCGACTTTTTTGAATTTATCGGACGTCTTCAATGGCGATGATGGAGTTTCAGGGCGGCTTGTTGTCTACAATGAGTTAGGTTTACATGCAGTGAGATTAACAACTATAAGGTCAAACTAATGGATGAGCTTTTGGAACTTACTCTGTTGCTTATTACTACATCAAAAAGGCTGGATCTTCTCTTTTTCTTGTTGGGATTACTTTGCCTAAGGAAATACTTTTGTGCATGGCTGGCTACTTGAGTCGGAGTTCTAGTTGTGACGAAATTTCTCGAGATTCCCCGCCAATCACCCTTCCCCAGCTTTTCCAGTCCGGCTAAGAAGGTTAGATGCTCTTCTTCGGTCCATGGCACCCCTGAATACCAAATAAGAAAAGGGAAATTACATATGCACCCCTTGAATATTAGCAAATTCACATATAACCTCAATTTCTTTGATATTGCATGCAAGCCTTAGCAATAGCACATTCAACCCCCAGTTCTTCCATGAAAGAAGAAAGTTCTGAATTTGGATGCCCATTTCATAGATTATAGACAAATTACAAGGCTAGTATGCAATTAGCTAAGATGAAATGCACATGTAACTTCCCTAAACCAAAAATGAAAGAGAGAATTTAATCTAAACACAGTGTAGGTCTTAGGCTGAGAACAGCTAACAAGAAGTTGTTCTGTGCGGCGTAAAACAATTAATGTGTTAAAATCAATGGTTAAAAGTGTAAGGTATTACATATAATCCCGTGAGCTTACGCCCCCCCCAAAAAAAAAAACAATAGAGAAAGATTCGATTATCCACTGAAAGAGTTGATGTGCAGAAACCATTAAAAATACGTGAGATATGGAATCAATATCTGATTGCAGATCAGGTCAATAGCAGACTGACTCAACATTGACACATCGATCTGTTAGATTATGTTTACAGCTCCCATCATAAGACAATATTTTCTCCAACTTCTTCCATGAAGTGGGTTTTAAATGTAGGTGTATTGCAAATTGGTTTAAAGAATGGAAGAAGCAGATAATGACGGGAAATGATGTGAACTATGCAATTAATGGTTGAATTATGGTAATCATTGTTGAATTAAAATTGAAATAAAGTTACCGATGAAATTATAAGCTTGCATTCAATAGTAGTTTCTCAAAATATGTTCTTTAATAGCTGAATAAATAAGCATTACTTTAAATAAAACTGAACAGAGAAGAGAAATCCATCTAGGCAACCCCAACTAGCTTGGAATTAAGGCTTTGCCTTGTTGTGATTTGTGTTTCTTAAGAATCTGCAGGCTATAGAATCTGTGGGCATAGTGATGTAATGTTTTTGGAAGTATTCTAGGAGATTATAAAAAAGATTTCCCCATTGCTGAAGCAAAAGAAGAAAAAACTAGGATTTAATTAATAACTGGAAGAAAAAAAAATCACAACAGACCTTTCATGATGTCTCTTCATTAAATATTTTCTAATCATAAACACAAACGACAAAGAAGCTTAATTCTCCCAAAAGCTGCGGAAAAAATCCCGCAAACAGCACCCATATAATCCCATAAACCAAAATAATAGATGATCACAGTAGTAGATGAAAATTTCAATCTAGTTTATTAAACCCCTAATCCTTTCCAGACATATCTATCCATCACGAACAAGAAAAGAATCAGGATTTCCTTAATAAGATTCCTTGAAGTACGTTTTAAGGACGATTCAAAACTAAAATCTTTACCCTATATTTTGTTTGAAGAGTTACCTTGGGGGAGGCCCAATATGCAATTAACAGGCCTATTAACCAAAAACCTAAGCCTGTGGGTAGGAGCCCTCAATTCTATATTATCATCACAACTTGTGTTGAACATCCAACAGGACAATTCTCCGTGAATATCCCAAAAAATATTTCGACTCTATTAAACACCCTTTCCAACAAAATCCCATATATCTAATACGGAAAACCAGTAAAAATTAAACGATAACAATGAATTTGTGTGAAAAAACTTCATGAATTTCTAAACCTATTGACAAACCACATAGAAGCAGGGATACACAACATGAGAAGTTAGCTACCAGAAAAAATGATTCAAAATTTTGGCAGCTTCAATTCCTAATGAAAATGCAGGAGAAAATCCTTCAAAGAAATAAGCCATTTAACATATGATTCCACAAAACAGAAGAATACAAACAGAAAAAAATTAGTGGAATAAACATAATTCAATCAAGTTAAGGAAATCCTAATCCCATGCAAATACATACATCATGAACATAGAAAGGACAATGAAATCATAAAAAAAAAAAACCTTTAGGAAGCAAAATCCCAAAAATTTGATGAAATTAGGGTCGGCCAATCACCTCGCTTCCTTTCGTGCCCTGCCCTCCCCCTCGATGACTGCACGAGCCCGCCGTCGGAGAGATACCCGTGATCGCCGGCTCCCTTCTCCCCCGCCGGCGACCCCGCGCAGGCCGCCAGGTTCCCCATGCTCTTGCTCTTCAGCATGCTCTTCCTCACCGCCTCCTCGTTCTCCCCCTCCACCGCCGCCGTCCTTTCCTCCCTCCACCTCCGATCTCCATCGACGATCCTCACCCCGAACAGCTTCAATCCCCTCTCCCCTCCCCTGCTCCCATCCATTCCCCTCCTCCGTCGGCTCAATTGACGAGAAGAGAGAGAAGAGCGAGACAGCGCCACGGTTGGTTCTCAGTGCTCTAAAATTTATAATTTTTTATTATCCGAACGAGGGACGAGGAATTGCTCTTCAACGAAATTACCTAAATACCCTTTTCTTTAAGAAAGCGTGTGGTAATTGCTCCGAATATGGGCACCGCCGGTAAGACTAAGATCATAATCTTTAGACAGTTTACCCCCTTTACAGATTGCATTTGCTGCCATTAGGGCCGTTAATCACTCAAAAATTGAGATAAACTTACCTTATCCTTTTTATAGCTCGTTATTTTAATCAATTTAATCTCTTATGATAAACTCAAATCTGTTCCAAATGAGTTTGATTAAAAAATAATAAAATTCATATAAATATATATAATTACCTTTATTATCTTTTTTTTTCTTTTCTGCTTAACTATAAGATTAGATAACCAGTCAATATTTAGATGATGAAATAAATAAATACATACATAAATACTTAAGATTCTGAATAAAAAATTAAAATTAATTAAAAGTAAAATTAATCATCAAATTAATAATTAAAGAATCAAATTTAACTCGAGTCAAGATTTATTATACTCTTATCATCTACATCTTAGATCAGATTGAAATTAAATCAAAAATTTTAAATTTAATTTTAAATAAAAATTAGATTAATAAGAAATTTTTATATTTAAAATATTTTTTTTAAATGAAAATATAAGTATATGATGTGTGATCATCCAAAAGTTTAAATTTATGTGACAAAATGTTTGACTTAAATATCCTCAACTTTTAAATAATTTTTTTTATATTTAAAAACGTGTTATCCCTGCTAATCTTATTTTTGGGGCATATATGTAATTTACTGTTTAGTTTGCTAAACGGTTAGATTATCAGATATTTATGCTACCCATTTTAAACATGATTCATATTAGTCGATTAAATTCAATTTTATTGATATTTATTTAAAAGGATAAATAGTTCCGTGAGATTAAGAGATAATATCAACAATAAATTATCAATAAATTTCTATAATTTACTTATAATTATATTTTTAATATCTAAAATTTAAAATTAAATGAATAGAATAAGAACCTAAATGGCATATTAAATAAAATAAAATATAATTATAGGTAAATTAAATAAATATTTTTGTAATTTGCTCTGATGTCAAATAGTTATATAATTTTTTATAAAAAACTAACATTAATGTTTTTGAGTTTCAATACATTTATTAAATGTTCTTACTATTAGAAATTCCATAAAATAAATTTGAAAAGGCCATTTTACTTTATGTTCGTATATCACATTACCTCAATTGCACCTCTGTCTCTCTATTTGTCGGAACAACTGTAAATCATAGATCATTAGAGGACATATCTCCAGACCATCTCCCTCTCTCTCAGCCAGAGTGCGGCCGTCGATGCTAACTTACCGGCAAAGCATTGGTCTCTAAAAAAAGAATAAGAGAGTGAATGAAGGTATTTCAATAATTATTAAATTACTAATAATATTCAAAAATCAAAATTTTTATCGTTTCAATATGTTAATGTAAAGAAAGCCACCAACATAATCCTACTTGTTATATTTAATTTATCTTTTGGGATCTCTTTGAAAAACCAGAAGGAGTTTAGAGATCTAGATGTTAAATTAAAAAAAAAGTACAATTCTATGTACGGTGTTTGCCCAATTTAAAATATAAAACAACAATAATGTTGGACCTAAAAACAAATGAGGATGACCCAATTTGTTCATATGATATAAAGAGGAAATTATGATAAAAATAAAAAATAAAAAGATAATTACATATAAGTCCAATAATTATAATTTAAGTACTCATCAACCATAAAATATTTCACTCAACTTATTTGATCTTTTGTTAAAGGTAGAAATCCAGACAATAGACAGGTTAAACTCAATAAATGATATGGCATTGAAATACTTAAAGCAAGTTGGACCAAGAAAATCTTTCGTTTTTATCAAAAAATAAATAAATCTTTTGGTTACTATCAAAAAAAAAAATTAAATCTTTTGGTTAAAAAATAGGTCAAATTTTGTACCTTTATAGAATCAAACACATGACGTTGTAATATTCTGAAAGATACTGACAAATTTAAATAAATGGATTAATGTGCAATTTAAGTTTTGTTCTGTAAGTTATATGTAATATAATAAAAAATGTGGAACACATTTATAACTGCCGTGAGAAAATAGAATTTGGTCACTAATGTGATTCGGGTTGACCAAATCTAGCTGAATGTGGCCATCTATATTTAAGCGTAGCTTATATTATTATTGGGGTAAATTGCATATTGGACCCTAAGGTCAGAAAAGTATTGTAGATTAAGCCCAATTTTAAAACAAATTTCCATTTTGATTTATGAGGTTATAAAAGTGCTAATCTTTTAATTTTTTTCTAGGATCTAATTTTTTTTTATTTGTCTTTTATGATAATATAAAATTTTGATTATTTTTAACTAATTTAAGCCATTTACATATTTTAACAAATCATTATACTTATTTTTTATCTTCACCACTTTTTAGAAATTTAATTAAAATTTAAAATTTATTTTATCACATCGCTATTAAAAAATTTGTAATCATATTTTAATTAAAATTAAATAATAGTTTTTTATATTCTCAAAAAATCAGATTAAAGTTTTTAAAAAGTTATGACTAATTTGCAAAGCTGTTACAACCTCAACATCTTCGATGCAATTTTCTCTTATTATTTTTTTATTTCGAAGGCCAGCTTATTATTAAGCAAGCAGATAGAAAACAGAACAAGTACATAATTACACTTTTATTTTATAATAATACATAAATACACTTAAATGCCATTACAGCAGTTAAAGTTTTTTTTATCAAATTTTTTTAAATATACATAATATATATATATATATATAATATGTACTACGTATTTCACTCTGAAATAATTTTATAAGTTTTAAATGTTTAACTTATATGTAACATGAGCATTTATAAAGAACATTGTCTCTCATGCCAAAAAAAAATTTATTATATGTGTCATCCTCAAATTTATATTATTATATGTTATATCTGATAATATTTTTATTTCATATTCCACTCCCAAATTAAAGATAAAGCATATGATAAACACATCAAACTGCAAAGAAATTAAATATTATGTGCATGTTTTTAAATAATATTTAACTTATGTGCATCATAAACCTTTTTAGATTATATCTACTACTTTAAAGATAATTTTATTATATAAATATGTATAAATAAATATACCCTCAAATGTAAATTATTAATATGTTTGTTTTTATGATATTTTTTTGTAAAAATTCTCCGATTAATTTTAATAGCTGAGTCATGTCATTCACAAAATTTAATATTATATAATAATATTTTTTATTTTTATTTAAATTTTATTATTAAAATCAACTTTATTTATGTCCTATATAAATTTTAAAATAAACAAATAATTTTATATTACAGTATTTTAAATAAAATTAATTTTAATATTTAATAAATATTTTTTTATGAAATATTTAATAAATCTTGAAATAAAATCATCAGAGTTATATTTTACTTTAATTAAAAATATTCTCATAAACTGAAATACACACATCAGTGAAGGTGAAAGATGAAACCCAAAATAGGATATATTATAAATATCAATTAACTCATAAAATTTATAATCTAAATATTTTTAATAATAATAATAAATTTAAAAGGGACTGATATAAATGCCTTATCATTTCAACACATGACATTTTCCCGTAACCTATTGAGAATGCAATTGTGATCAGAGAAAGGACTCTGAAACATCATCGAAGTCCAATGATGAGAAAACCTTGTCGAAAAACTAAAATTTTAAATTATAAAAATTTCTATTAGAGTAAATAAGAGTAAAATATAAAAACACTCCTGTAAAATCTTATACAGCTTGAAGACGAACTTTTATCGGAACAGAGTAAGAGTTTGCAGTCGTCAAAAGCCTAACAACTAGCTTGATATCAAATTTGATTTAGGTAGCTCACTTTGGTAACTCGCGCAAGTTATAGGAATATTTTAGAACAACCTAATTAAATGGAAACAGGAACACATCTGTTCTTCTCCTCCTTATCTGACAATGGTTGCAATGAACACTGTTAATATTCATTCTTCTCTTGTGAAGGATTTCGTATTGTTCTCCTACTAGCCTTTTAAAAGTAGTTTTGGCAGTGTTTGCTGTACAAATTATTCAACTTTTATGTTTTTCGTTTATAGAAAAAGAAAGGAGCAACGGATTCTCCTGATGAATTGCCAAGAGTGACTTGCACATTACTGTCCAGACTACAGACACTTTTCTAGATAGTTCAATAATGAGTTGATGTAGCTACTACTCAATAATGGCTTGACAGGTTAACTTTGCCGCTCCTTGCAACTACTTGAGATATCCTAACATTGAGAACAATTGCCCAGTGGAGGGGATCTCTTCTCAATGAATAGCCATCAAATAAGTTGCTTCACTTGAATCATGAGTTTGTCGAACCTTGTCTGGATTGTCAAAGTTTCAATCAACTGCGGTTTGCTTCTTAATAGAAATTAAGTTAAGAATAGCGTAATTAACTAAAAATGAATAGGTAAGGCATAAATAAAACTAAATTGTATGACATATAGGTAATTATCTCTTATAAATAATAATGATAATCTTATTTTTTATAAATAATAATCTTACTTATAAATAACAAAATACAGCTAAACTCATAGCGTGCATTACCCTAATGGAGACCTTTTGTAATATCCGTTATATCATATAAAAGTTTTATTAATTATGAACATGGTTTACATATTATTAAATCTTCTTTTCTTAATTTTTTCTTAATTGTTCATGATAACAATTAACATTCTATTGAATTATTACACTAATAATAACATTCCCGATCTTCACTCTAGCTTTTATTGCATCTAAATAACACTCTTTTTATTTTGTTGATATTAATTTGATTTATAAACATCCCCATCTTGGCCATTAAAATATGACCAAAATTGTATTAATTTAAAAATAATAATAATAAAATAATTTTTTAATTATTTTACTCAAATTTTAATATAAAAAAATATTATTAATTTCACATAATTAATAATTTTTAATTAAATTAGGAGAGATCTACTCAAATTGGGGGTCCTTACCAAGTTAACTTTAGGGATAAAATAAATAAAAAATTTAACTTTAGAGGCGACATATATAAATTTCTCCTAATTTTTTTTGAAGGGAGAGAAAGAAGAAATGCGATGTGAGGATAGAGAATAAGGGACATGAGAATGGATATCTAGGGCCCTATTTGGCGCGATGACCAAAATCAGAACCAAAATGATACTAGTTTAAAAAAATAATAAATAAATTTATTTAATTATTTTACACAAATTTTAATAAAAAAATATTATTTTATTTTACACACTCAATAATTTATAATAAAAATATCAATTTTACTCCACATCCTACACTAAAATATTCAAATCAAATATTTTGATCTACGATGTGAAATAAAATTAATATTTTTATTAAAAATTATTGAATATGTGAAGCAAAATAATATTTTTTTTATATTAAAATTTGTGTAAGATAATTAAAAAAAATTATTTATTATTATTGTTATTATTTTTTAAACTAATATTATTTTAGTTCTGATTTTGGTCCTCGCGCTAAACATAGCCCTACAAAATAAGAGCAAAAAATGTTATTTAGACATATTTTAAGAATAATTACCTACATGCCACACAATTTAATTTTATTTATGCCTTACCCATCCATTCTTAATTAATTATACTATGCACACTCAAAACATTACAAAATCTTACGTACATACATTTGAGTTAAAACTTAATCAAAATATATTTGAAAAAAAAATATTTTGTTAGTAAATCATTAAAATTATATTTTTACTCTTAATAGTATATATTTTTCTCTTCCTCAATACCACACTAAAGCGCTGATTTGTCTTAAAATCAATTCACGCCGCGAATGTCTTCTTCCTGTGCCGCCACCTAAATATTAAGGCTTTAGGATTTTCACTCAAAATATATTTAAATATCTTTAAAATAATATGTTGAACGGCTCAGATTTTTTGTAATTTAATTATAGTTAGGTTATTGAAAAAATATGATTACTCATTATAATAAAAATAAGTTAAAATGTGTGTATGTAAGATTTTATAATATTTTGAGTGTGCATAACGTAATTAACTAAGAATGAATAGGTAAGACATAAATAAAACTAAATTATATGGCATGTAGGTAATTATCCCTATATTTTAACGGTTCAATCAACAATATTGGGACCAACCTGTAGCGCATAACACAAACTCAGGGTCCTAAATGAAATCTTTTAAAAAACAATCCTCGGCCAACCTCAGGGGCCAGATGCAATTTATCCAAGAATTGATATAAGGCTAAAGTTGACGGTTGATGGGGATGTTTATTAGTATTATGAGGTCTAAAAGCAACCATACTTGAAGGAACAATTACCAGAGTTACTATTAAAATAATTGTTATTCCAGTTAGCCCAACTGAATTACAATTTCAATTTCAGCATTTACCGAATCGGTGAAAAGCAAGGTTACGACTTCATGATTTGTAATATGTCTGGACTCCTTGCAAACGAGGCCTTATTGTACTTCTAATTACTTTAAGAAGGAAAAGTATTTGAAAATATATACGAGTTCCATTCCTCTTCTATTTGATATAAAGGTTACAGAAAATTAAAAAAATTATAGTGTTCTTCGACCAAACTTTAGAAAACATGCAAGTAGTTCAAACAAGAATAGGAGAAGAGTTGAAGTCGAGAAATTAGCTGAACCTAGTAAGGCACGACATAGCGATATAATTACACGTAGTACTTGTGAGATGTATTATCATAACAAAAAAGCCAACTAAGGATTATCAACTCATTCAAGTATTAGGAGTCACATTCTATGAATTAATCTCTATAATTTATACTATGTTCTCCACTGCAAAACAAATATTTAAGTGAATTTACTTCCTCATGAACAAGTTGTTTCAAAATTTGTGCATGCTTTTTTAACTTTCATAATATGTAAATGAAATGTAAGACGAGTCTTTTGTCGTAAGAGATTAACTGGGATTTAAAGTCATTGTCAAGCGCTTTCAAGAGTAGTCGAACGACAAGGAAACGGAGATTTGCAACTCAATGAGCGAGAAAAGCATACCACTTTAATACACTATCAAAACTAAAATGATATTAGATTAAAATAATAATAATAATTTTTTATTATATTTTATATAAATTTTATTATGAAAAAAAAAAATTATTTCACAAACTTAATTATTTTTAATAAAGCTATTAATTTTATTTCACATCCTAAATTAAAATATTTTATTCGTTAAGAATATGAAATAAAGTTAATAATTTTATTAAAAATAATTGAATATATAAAATAAAATAAATTTTTTTATATTAAAATTTATGTAGGATATAATAAAAATTTATTTATTTTTTATCTTAATCGAGCATCATTTTTGACCTTGAGCAGGACCAAAATGATCCAAAGACCAAACAGACCTAAAGGCTAATTTTTTGGTTGATTATGTGATATCGTTTTATATTGAGAATTATATTAAGCCTGGAATGTATATTTTTTAATTAACTGTGATGCTATTCAGCATCAATTTGAATTTATGATAGTGTTTTGATAGTGAAATTATTTGAAGATAAATACAATAATCATTGAAGTTCAAAAATTATAATGACAATGAGAAAAGCTAAGATCACACTTTTTGTCAAATTGAAATTATTGGAGAACTATAGACAATGTTTCAATTGCGCTATGGTCTTCTTAGTGTCTTTTAACTCGTTAAATAATCGATTCGTATTCTGCAATACTAATTCATACATTTGATCCGAAAAACTTGAGGTAAGTTGTTTTTAATCTTAACATCCTCTGAAAGTAATTGCACTTATTACCAGCACAGGCAAAATAGAAGCAATTACGATTTGCCATAGTATCAAATACTCGAAGATGTCAAGTCCATGGATCCGATGAAGCTCATGATGGTCGTAACGACAATAAATGTTAACATTTTTAGCTATAGTGTTAACATGAGTTCATTTTGATATAAGCAAGCAAAAAAAAAATTAAGTAAATGTTCAATGACCTAGGTAGGTTGGGAATCATAAGATTGAGGGCGCCCAACGAACAACGCCAGCACAATTTAGCTGCGATTTTAGGGATACAACATAAAACATATTAACCCAGACTTACTATATATATACGAGTCTTTTTTTGTTCTGGATAAACTAAATGTCTCACTCAAACCTAACCAATTAAGTTGCCATTCACACAAATCTGACCCAAAATATTGCTGAAGACTTATGCATATATTTTAGTATGACGTACAAATAGAGAAATAATAAAATACAAGTAGTCCATGATGTTATTAATTAATCACTAATTTGCTTATTAATAATTTCGTGAAATGAATAATTAAACAATGTTTATAACTCATGTCAGTGAAACGATTAAAAAGGGTAAATTATAATGAAGTTACAAACGTGCGAAAAGAATTTAAAACGTACAGAAAACATAACTCGAAACTCATAACTCATATGCAATTTAACCACATAATTCCAAGCTGGGAAATAGTTAATATAATATATAGGTGTGACATCAATTATTATTATATACCTCATATCCAGAATCCTCACTTTCAAACCCACTAGCAATGATCAATCTCTCCTTGTTCGTAGCCACAGTATCTTCCTCTGTCTCCGGTTCCTCATCGCAACTGAAACATCCACAGTCATTTATTACACGATGCTACTAAACAGAAGAAATTAACGCACACGATCGCTAAAAGAAATTCAATCTGTAGCACAACTGCAGTATTGATATAGACCTCAATGTCGTTACCAACGAAGTGATGAATGACCAGCACCGAAGCAGAATGGGTGAAAGTGGCGAGAATCGAGGTGGGAAGGGTGGAGTCGACGAGGACCGAGCTAGTGAAGACGAAACTGGCGACGTTGGAGGAGGCGAGAGCGGAGGCAAGCTCCAAGAGGGGTCAGCAAGGTCCACGAATAGATTGAGGGCTAGCAAGTTGGATCATGAAAGAAGAATCTAATATATAATAATATTAAAGAGTTATGTTATGAAGAGGAGCAAATCCAGGGAACAGATTGAGGGCTAACAAGTTGGATAAATTTACTCTCAAATTAAAAAACATCATGCAGATTTACAAGTACTGTAAGTCTGAAAGTACTAATCACATTCACCACCATGCACTGAATAGTCTGAAAGTACTCCTAGTTGCAAGAACAACAGTTTATTAAATCAATAATATTTCATTATCATTAACCCCATGGAAAGATTGATGATGAAAACACATTCTTTATAGCAGTTGCATTAATAACTTAGCATACCCCCATCAAATGACTCAAAGGATATGAAGAAGCATCAATATTTTCAGAATCCATCCTAAGCAATAAAATAATGTGTATGTTTGCCGTGACAATGACTTCCCGCATAGAACCATTTTTTTATTGGGATAATTACCTACATGCCACACCATTTAGTTTTATTTATGCATTACTCATCCATTCTTAGTTAATTACGCTATACACACTCAAAACATTATAAATCTTACATACACACACTTGAGTTAAAATTCAATCAAAATCTATTTGAAAAAAAAATATTTTGTTAGTAAATCATTAAAATTATATTTTTACTCTTAATAGTACATATTTTTTCTTCCTCAATGCCACACTAAAGCGTTGATCTATTCTAAAATCAATTTACATCGCGGATGTCTCCTTCCCTTGTCGTCAACTAAACATCAAAGTTTTAGGATTTTCACTCAAAATATATTTAAATATCCTTAAAATAATATAATGAACGACTCAGATTTTTTGTAACCTAACTATAGTTAGGTTATTAGAAAATTATGATTACTCATTATAAGGAAAACAAGTTAAAGTGTGTGTATGTAAGATTTTCTAATGTTTTGAGTGTGCACAGCGTAATTAACTAAAAATGGATGGATAATGCATAGATAAAACTAAATAGTGTGGCATGTACGTAATTACCCCTTCTTTATTTGGAACCAAAGTCATGTCGGTAACGTCAAGTAGGGACCATAGATCGGATGGTTGTTGTGGTATCAAGAAAAGATATACCATATTGTCTAATAGTCAATCCAACTTACAAGTCATTCGACAATTTCCCATCAATTCGAGTAGCAAATAACATTATCTAAGTTTTGACTGCTTGTTTCTATTACCCTTTTATGACTTCAATCAATTGGGAATAAGCAGTCTCTTATGTTAAATTTTTTGCATCCTTTCACATATGTTATTTCATAGTTTGGGTGGCATGCTCAGCACCTCAATCGACCCAACCTACTAAATTTGTGCTTGTTCAAGTTTTTTAACTATATGTTTACCTGACAAGAAGCAATTTTAGTCTGGTTTTGAATAGAAAAAAACAAATCTGAATAGCAAGGCTCAATATTATTCCCTCTCTTACAATCTTTTCGTTTCTTTTTTTCAACCAAATTGAATATTCCTAAACCTAGTATATTTCAGTGTGGACACTAAAAGGCAGCTTTTCGTTTCTTTTTTTCAACCAAATTGAATATTCCTAAACCTAAGTATATTTCAGTGTGGACACTAAAAGGCAGGCCTGAATAGTGAATGAAATAGACAAAGAACACCCCCCCCCCTTTTGACCTAATTTTCTTGAGATTAATTATGAATAATTTATGCTACAGAGAGAGTATTTCGGGTTGTTAAGTAGCATAGTATCCATAAATATTAGTCTACACAAGATGAGAATAAACCTTAGTAGTTTGAATTGTAAGAGAAATGATTGGGAGGGAGGGAGGGAGCGGTTGGACATGACAACTACAGAAAACTCTATTCATAAATTCAGCCATCACTTCTTGAAGAAAGAGCAACAAATGAAGAAATTCATGTTTCTCCAATCTTTGTTGGGGAACATTCCACTTCGTCGTAAGCTTGAAATCCAGGTATAAACTTGCTAGTGAATATGTCAAATTTTGATCTGAATGAAACTTGACAAAATTTGAGATTCTACGATGCGTTGAAATTACATACCTATCAACTTTAAGAAGAAAAGCAATAATACTGTTGCACTGTCAGCTATGTATATAGTGGTTGTTTGAAAGCACATATAAAGCCGTTGCTCTTTGGTCTTTTACAGTGATTTTAAACCGCTATAAAAGGCCTATCTTGTACTAATGAGTTCACTATCGTATAAGCTTATGAATTTTTCTCTGGTCACTGAGCTTTCCATACAAAAATATTATGTTTATAATTTTTCTATTTTAATACCCTACAATACCACAATTTCCCTCACCCTTTGGAAATTGTAAACATGTTCAAATTTGGAACTCTCTAATACTCAGGCAAGCTCATTTTCCCACAAACTATTATGTCTCTTGCTTCATGTTGTCTTAAATCTCCGAGAAGAAATTTCTTCGCTGCTAGTTCTTCTTGAATTCCCAAAGTTCGATAACTTTAAGTTTATTTACTTTGAGAGTGTATGTTGAAAGCTTTGGTTTATTGGTTTCATCGCATTAACAAGTGGTATTAGAGCATGGCATAAATATGAAAAAGGTGATAAAAGTATAAATAAAATGATATGACAACTTGAAACTGTAGGATAAGGGGATAACAAGGATATGACATGCAACTTATAAGAGTGCACTGCAGGTATAGCAAACATGATTTGCTTAAACTCCCAGGTTTGATTCCTCATATTTTGATTGATTTAAATAAGTTTGTAGCTCATTTAGTAGAGTGCATTTTAATCATTACTTTGTCAATTAATGAAAAATTTATTTAAAAATACACCCTAAAATATCCCTTGAATTTTTTTAATTATTTTTGATAGTCGTTGCATCCCCTGTGTATGTCACTTATATCTAAATTTTTTTTTTTGCAATTATCTATTTGAGAGTATTAGTATCTGATGCAGATATGACATCCCTTTAAAAATATTTTTGTCTCCTTGTCTATAAATAGCAGGAAGGATTATGAGAAGATATGGATGGTGATGCCACAGCTATGAAGATTGGTCCATAATGAATCATTATGAGAATCAAGATTGTCGATGAGGCTCAATGGTGACGAACAAGTCAATTCAATGAAGTACTTAACCACCTAAAGCCTCTAGTGTGAATGAGAATTTCGGAAGTTGAAATGTAAGATTAATCTTCTTCTATCCACCCAAATTTAAGTGAAGTAATCTGTAATCCTCCAAAAGAGTGTTTCAAAAAAATACCTAAAATCCATATATTGTACTATCTGAATGAAGTTTATTTCAGTTTTTGGCCATGGTTTTCTACTAGCACTTGTGTTTCACATAAAATTTTATTGTGTCCCTATGTTTAGTGATTGTCTGCATTTTCCTTTGTGTAGATACATTTTCCTTAGAGTTCTAGAAGAAGCTTCTTCTGCTGTTATTTCTTCTCGAAGACCCTGAGTCGAAAAAGTTTAAGCATGCAACATCAAAAGTGATTGTCAAAAGGTTTAATTGTTCGGCATCTTTGCACCAATAGGAGGTACCTGAGCATGCCATATATACAACACAACACAGGAATATGGATATTATCATACGATATATATTAAAAATATAGGATAAATGTAGTACGGATATAACATAAAAATTGTCAAATATATTTGTTCAATTTCCTGTACTATAAATATATTATACAACATAAATTTGCATACATATTATCACATTAATCTACTTACAAAAATTATATAATGTAGTTCGATTTCCTGTACCATCAATTGGTAGTACAGTGTGTTTCAATCTCTATAAGTTAAATTGAAGTAATTATTATGTTTTTCATGCATAACACATGATAAAAGAAACAACTAGATGCATATATTTTACCAAATATATGCATTGATATAAAAGCATCATTTATATTATAGAATTTGGTTTTAAAAAAAAATTAACTGCAAATTGAACCAGAATTCTCCATTTTTCAACTTAATTTTCAAGCTACTACTGTATTCGTAAAGTAACGAGTGTACCTACCTAATTGCCTTTTTTTCAATCACACATGATGTGCTATGTTTGAGATATATGTGTGAGTATTAATATTTGATAATAGTACAACAGATCTTTAAAGATGTTTATACTACTTGTCATTCTTCAGTGTCGCAGTATAAATAAACTAGCTAGATTTAGTAGAGCTTCTTCTAGCCTAGTGGGGAGGTAGATTGCTTGCAATCAAAGGATTTTGTGTTCGAATCCGTGCCACTACAATTCTCAATTAGGGTAAGAAAAATTATGGTAATGTTTAGGGAAAACAATCAAAAATAAAAAAGAGAGAAAAACCTAGCTAGATTTTGGTGAAGTAATCTATAGCTCTCTAGAGAGTGTTTTGAAGAAATAAAAAACAAGACTTATAAGCGATTGAATGATAAAGTTTATTGTAATGTTTAGATGTGAGTTTTCTCTTAGCACCTGAGTTTCTCATGCAAAGTATTTTGTCCTATGTTCTTTTGTTTGTTGGCATTTTGTTGTGTCCAAATCCATTTTCTCGATGTTTGATTTTCACTTCTTCAATAAGTGTGAGTATATTTGTAGAACATTTAGTAGACATTTGAATTTCACACATTTATAGCACATTTAGTAGAGTGTAGCTTGCTTCTTCATATTTTCGATTAATGCAAATTATCTATTTAGGAATATAAGGTATACCTATATACTGTTCGGCCAGAAATGATGAACATCAGTGTCCAATCATGTCCATGATAGTCGTATACCATCGCCTCAAATTCTTCTAGAGTCATCCCCTATTCAAATAAATCTTCTAGATAATGAACCATGCTGCAAACTGAAATTCATGATAATCAGGAATTAAAAGGCAACTGTAAATTAAGGTCCATAAGTTGGGTTCATGTTTTAATAAAAACTGAAGCAAAATGGAACAAGTCAACTTAAACTTAACTTACAAGTTTTTTTTGGTTTTGGTTGGATTTAATGTCTCACCCGAACCCAACCTAACCGAGTTGCCATCCACACAAATCTGACCCAAAATATTGCTCGAGACTTATGCATTCATTTTAGTAAAAAAGGGAAATAATAAAAGATAAGTACTCCATCATATTGTTATTTAAGCACTAATTTGCTTATTAATAATTTTCAAAACATCAATGAAAATTAAGAAATATGTATAGGCATAGTATATAGATACTGTATGTATGTATCATGCAAGTAGAATAGCAACTTTTGGGTTAACTATCCAAAAAAAAAGCACCAAACTGGCGCCAAAATAATTAAAATAATATGTGCTTAACCAGGTGGTCATGCAAGCGTGTTGATTGAGTTTCCATTTCTATGAAGCATAACTTGCTGAATTCACGAATGAATACTTTTCCTTCGGATGAAATTAATGCTTTGGTGAAATAAATAATTATACAATTTCTGGGACTCATGTCGGTGAAAAGCTTAAAAAGGGTAGATTATAATGAAGTTACAAACATGTGAAACAAAATAAAAACGTACAGGAAACATAACCTCAAACTCAAAACTCCGATGCAATTTAACCACCTGATTCCAAGCTGGGAATTACTTAATATAATATATGGGTGTGACATCAATTATTATCACGTACCTCATATCCAAAATCCTCGCCCTAAGACCCACTAGCAATGATCAATATCTCCTTGTTCGTAGCCACAGTACCTTCCTCTGTCTCTGGTTCCTCATCGCATCTGAAACATCCACAATCGTTTGTTAGCCGATGCTACTAAACAGAAGAAATTAACGCACTCGATCGCTAAAAGAAGTTCAATCTGGAGAACAACTGCAGCACCTCGTATGTTCATGATCGTTAATGGACCTCCAATTTCTGCAGCCGAGGTTTTCATGCTTACTCGACTTGCGCCTTCAAGAATGAAATTAATTACAAGAAAATCAAGAATGAAGAAACATTAATTATTAATTGTTTTCAGGTTACACAAAAACAATAGATTAATTACTGACAAGTAACCGGATTTCTTGCCGCCAAGTTGATATCGATCTCCCCTGCGGCCTCGGCGATCGAAGTGTGCTCCCCGCCGAGCAGGCCCGCGATTGTTTCCCCAACGAGATTTGCAGTGGAGATGCTCGTGATATCTAAATTGATTGGGCAACAGGAAATCCAGATCTTCGTCTACTAATAATTCCTCCATGTCAGACAGACACTGGAAGCCTTTTACCGACGCATTTGTTCTTCTGACGAACCCTCTCTGTTCCGAAGATTCATCAAGTTCGCAGCCTCCGGATCTGTCTATTCTGTTAACTCTCGCTGTTGGATCGTAAGAAATGCTTCAGCGAGTATGCAGCTAGATTAAGAAAATCAATGGAGGTGGATATCGGAAAACCGACCGGCAAGATGAGCAGGGGGAACAGGACAGGATGGAATTCCGGATCCCTTCAATGCGGCAGGCAGTGTAGCATTCTTCACTGCGTGATGAGCGATGAGCGCCAATGGATCCCCCAGCTCGTTGTCGCCGAGGAGATAAAATCTGCTGTGTTGAGCCATTGCTCTTTTTCTCTCCGGCGGGGTAGCAGCCATTAAAAGGAAAGGAAATACCTAACGGCGGCGAAAGAATGATGAAAAGCGCGCTAAAATGGCAGGAAGAAGAAGCGAGACAGTGCTACTCGTCGTAGTCTCATCTCGCTGATATAGCTAGTGGCAGTGCCTATGCTCTCCGCTCCAGCTTCAAAATCATGCCAAAGTCACGTGACATTTTTAAAAAATATTATTTTTTATTTTTTAAATATAAAAATTTATTTCATTGTTCTTTTTTCTATCTTCCTTCAGGAGACCGGACCACGTTAAAAATTAAAATTAAAAATTCTCAAAAATTTAAAATTAATCATATTTCTTTATCATACATCATGTTAATAAATAATAATATTATATTTTATGACATTTTTTATAAATATGAAAATTTATAATTATATTTACATATAATATTCATAATAAAAATTACTACTCAAGTATAAATATGATTTTAATTATGAAGTACAATTTTTACTATATAAATAAGATTTAAATATTTTTAATTTATTAATTAAAAGTATTTTATGTGAAATATTTTATAAAAATATTTTGAAATATAAGATCTAGTAACATTTTTATTTTTCCTAATATACTAATGAACTTAGGCAAAATTTTAAAGTATAAAAAAATTTAATATGATCTAACAAAGGTTTTGTGTAAATTTATTTTAGTATTAATTTAGTATTTTATTAATTAATTATTGTATTCTATAACACATTATTTGCAAAATAACATAATTATAACTTGTTTTGAATAAATTATTTCATAAATATTTATATTATTTTATTAAAAACTAGTTTTTAAATTAATATTTTTTGTGTAGTTACTGCACCAAAAAAATTACATAAATATTTTATAAAAGCACTTTAAATAATGTAAATAAGATAAACTGATAAAAAATAAATAAATATTTTATAAAAGCAGTTTAAATAAACCTTTAATTTAAGCTGAAAAACAACCTTATTATTAAACTGCAATTAAATTTATAATGATTTTTAAAAAATATAATCAAAATATTTATTTTTATTAAAAAAAAACCTTTTAATTTTGGTTTGTTTGTTATAATATTTAAAATCAAAAATTGAAATCCTAAATAACCGCAAATTAATCTCCGCCTAATTTCTTCTCGCGCAGCGGCTCGTCTGACTCGCCGCCGCAAAGCCTCCCGCTCCCTTTGAGGCCGCCGCCGCCGCCGCCGAGAATCCCATCTGCACGCCTTCACAAATTTCCGTGCTCTCTCCCAACAGCCTCCAATGACATATAAAATTAATCTCAAAAAATCATGAAGAAAAAAATATTCATCCATATATAGATTTGCTAATATATAAAAACACTAGATTAATTAAACTACATATAAACTGTTCCAATAGGCACGAAAGAAGCAAATTCAATTAAATAAAAATCTATAGACGCAGCCAGCCATTATTCAAAGCATGCCATCAAGATTTATCTTCAATATCCGACCTGCAAATCGGGCATGTGCTGGTCGTTTCAAACCACCGGCTGATACACTGGGGATGAAATCTATGTCCGCATGATGTACGCAGCACTTTCAGACCCTTCGAGAACTCATCCAAGCAAATCCCGCACTCATCTCTTCTCTCATCATAGTCTTCCTCACAAATCTTCATTTTCATCCTCCTCTTTCTTGTCAACCACTCTTCCGGAACAAAAACTTTCAGGTAGAACTTCACCCTCTTGACCTGGCCATTATGCACTGACCGCTCTACTACTTTTTTGATGAATGTAGCGATTCTCTCCCTTTCTATGATTGGTATGTGATGATGCTCATCGTTGGCCGAGTAAAAGAGCTCTGCCTGCATCACCATCTTTACGTAATCCTCCACATTGGTGAAATTGGAGATCAGATCATCCAGGGTATGTGAAATTGAGTTTATCTGTAGTTTTAGATCTTTTATGTGATAGCCGACATTCACGATGAGCCAATCGTCGGTGAAATCATCGGCACAGTTCGGCGGGTAACCCCGATAGAATAATGCAACACTTTTGTGGATAATCTGTGCCATCTCTCTTTGAGAATCAAACCTGAGCTTTCTCTTCCTCTTTATATAGATTGCAATGTGGGAATAAATAAGTAAATTTTTAAAAAAATTTAATATATAAAATACATAATTAAAAAAGAAAAATTGTACAATTAATTATTAAAATTTCAATGCAAAGACAATATTACATTACATATATATACAGATTATCCTCAAAAAAATATATTAAAGCTTTACGTAAATATCAATCAAAACTTATAACATTTATTTTAAAGCTGATATTAATCATTCTCATAAAAAAAAGTTATTTATGTGTTTGTTTTCTAATAAATTAAGAAAATATATTTTGTTTTTCTTTTTTATGAACTAAGTAATTAAGACATCATCTTAATTTCATATAGTAATAGATGTAAATTTGTGGAGTCGTGCCACAATTATTTCGCAAATTTGGATGAAAGATAATATCAAGATAACAAAAATGGATGAAGATTTCCGTTTTTATCTTTTGAGTTCAAATTAATATTAAAGGCTAGGTAAATAAATATATAAATCTGCTAATTTTATGTTAAAATATGATTCAATTTAGCACAAATTTTAATTACGATCAATTTACATTAACCTTACCATTTATATTTTGCTCAAATTTATTTAAGTAATTTTTTTAAAGAATACAATTGATTTATATCTATTTTAAACCAAACACAAATTTAGGCAATAGTTCATAAAAAAAAAAGCAATAGTTTGATTGGTTTTTAATAAAAATTCATAATAGCCATGATGATTAATTACCATTCAATTCATACTATTTAAAGTCAGCAAAAATTAATTGCCATTCACTTCATAGCTAAAATTTAAACAAATTTGATATAATTAATTGATCTTTCTAAAATAAATTATTTAACTTAATCAATGACCAATACATACTTTAAATATGCCATTTAAGAACAACACAAATTAAACTAATAGCAATGATTAAATCCTCAAGGTTGTTTGGCAAAATTACCAATTTAATCTCGACATTAAAATTGTGAGTTTGCCTTGACCTATGTATGACAAGAAATAAAATTAATTATATTAAAATAATATATAATATTATTTTAAAAAAAATTTATACATGATATAAAATAAAATTAATTAATATATTAAAAATAACGTATAGTATGAAATAAAGTAAATTTTTTATATTTAAAATTATATATAATAAGATAAAAATTAAATTAAAATTAACTTTTAATTTTTTATAATAAATAAAATATTTTACCAAACAGAAATTTTAATTATTTTTCTAAATAGTGGGTAAATAAGATTTTTTTAATGAAAGATGAATTCTATTGTGCTGCAAATTAACATTAAAATCTCCTGATTGGTGAGTCGTTAGGATTAAGAGAAACATAAAATCTTTTCAAACAATAGTGTTTTTCTCCATACGAGAGCAAAATTAATTGATTTAAGCAAGTATCGTCATGAGAATCATCTCACTTACATCTTCGACAATTATTGCTTTCAATGCTATATAATACTGGTGCTAGATTAAGATGGCTCTATTAATTTGCACAACGCATCCGAGTCAATGCACCATTCCTTAAAATCAAATGCGAAAAGTAGTGAAAAGCTAGCCTTCCTCGATAGCAACATATTCAACTAGATGGGATGAGAGGCGTCCCGAGTAAATACATATGGATTCCACCAAAATGATTTCCCTTGTGATCACGAACTATTATGCCTATACCTAAGTGGTCAATCTCTATCTTTGACGACAACATCTATATATGTTGCCCTTAATAGTGCCAGTGGAGCGAGGGCACCAATGTTTCAGGTGGTATTCAACCTAATTATGCAAAGAAATATAGTAATCTAATAAAACATATATGCTCTTGCAAGAGTCGTCACCTCCCTCGTTCCAAAAGGGAGTACCTTCAAAGGCTACCTAATTCTCTAAACTTCATGCAATAGTGCAAAACGTTTTCACATCCTACCAGCTACATTTCTCAGCCAAGAAACAACACAAATCAATGAAGAGCCTGGCTCTGAAAGTTTACACATGGGTCAAACAAATGAAGATAGCCAAATTAACCTCTAGAATAATCGAACATTCCCAGAGAGTGTGAATAGTGCTTTTCTCCTCCTTAATGCATCTTAGGAAGGTGATCGGAATTATGATGTCCCATCGTGCATCATGAAAGACCCACCAAATTGGTCATAATTTTGATATCCCATAGTCCAAGGTGACAATTTATTCTTTCTGTGATAATACTTACTTGCTCTGGTAGTACGGTCTATTTAGCAACTTTCTTTTTAATGTTGTGAATATTATTGTTCTATATATGTGGTGAGTCCTACTAACTCATGTGGTGACTGCTAATGGTGAAGTGTGACTGCTTGGAGAGTTTGATAGATGAAGTGAGATGTTTGAACATCTGTTATATTCATGCTTTGCGGCATATAATACAAAAGCAAAACAGGGGTGTAATTAATACTCAATTAATAATTCATAAAACAAGAATCTAATTATATATAATAATATTTAAGATCAGTTATGTTATGAAGAGGTGCAAATTCAGGGAACAGATTGAGGGCTAGCAAGTTGGATAAATTAACGCTCAAATTTAAAAGAAAACATCAAGCAGATTTACAAGTACCAAAAGTCCTAATCACTCCTAGTTGCAAGAACAACAGTTTATTAAATCAATAATATTTCATTATAATTAACCCCATGGAAAGATTGATGATGATCTAAAACACTTTCTTTATATATAGCAGTGGCATTAATAACTTAGCATAATGCGATGACTTTCCACATATATAGTCTTTTTTTTACCTGAAATCAAAGGCATGCAGATAGGCTCACGTAAGGACCATTGATCGGATGGTTGCATATACTGAGAGGGAGGAAGGGATTGGACTTGACAACTATAGAGAACTCTGTTCCTAAATGCAACTATCACATTTTTAAGAAAGTCCAACAAATGAAAAAAATTCGTGTTTCTCCAATCCTTGTTGGGAAACACTCCTTTTCTTCACAAGCTTGAAATCAAGGTAAACTCGCTAGTGAATATGTCAAATTTTGATCTGAATGAAACTTGACAAAAAATTTGAAGTTCTATGATGCGTTGACATTACATACCTATCAAGTTTAAGGAGAAACGTTATAAGACTGTTGCACTGTCAGCTATGTTTTATAGGAGCTAATGATGAGTAGGTAATGGACAAAACATTTTGAAGTTTACTGTAATAGAATGCAGATGTTCAACTGGATGATTAGTTGCACTGCTCAGTCACCCAATAAAATGGCAGCCACCAAGCGTTCTCTAGAAAATAAATAACTTTGTAAGGCTGGTGATGAAAACTAGGAATCAAATATATCATTCGTAGAAAACTATGAACCAAAAATAACTCTCAAAGTAATAGTACATGCATATGAGGAATCGAAGTACCTTTGCACATGGTGTTCTGGTTTGTGCCAAGAAACGATGTACTTCACATTGCCGAGCTTTAGCAACTCCTGATAGCTGACAGAACAAAGAGGCTGCCTGCAATTATTTCTATATGTAAGTTATTTTTTATTTTAGTCACTTAAATTTTCAGAAGATAAGAAAACTTAGCTAAATGGCCATAACAAACATAAATGGAAATATGGATACTTGTTAACTTGAGCTAAATGGCTGTGAATTGTGAGTGCAGATATTAACTTAAAATAATTGAATTCCCTCAGTGCCACAAGGTGAACATAATCTTAAGTAGAGTATAGGAAATTATACAAAACATGCAGAACAAAACTAGAACCAAATCAACACAATGAGTTTGAGTTAGTTATGGTAGGTTCAAGATTAGTTACAGTTCTTAAATTACCTAGAATCAAGTAATTCAAGTTGGATCCTGATGCGAGATAATATGTGAATTGTACTCCTAGTGTGAGATCAATAAATAGCTTTAGTATATGATTATAAAATTATTCAAGAATATTTGCAGATGATAATTATGTAATAATTAAGAAATTATAAGTTCAAAAAGCAAATCTATTTTAAATATATAGAAACAAGTCCAAATAATATTTAGTTAATTTATCAAATAATTTAAAATAATTTTATCTCAACAAGTCAAAGCTAGGGTAATCAGTAAAAGGTATTCTCACAATAAATTATTACCTAAAATAATTTAATCACATAATAATGAGCCAGGTCTTGAGCAAATCAAGAGGTCCCAATAACAGACATCACCATAAGATCTCACAGAATATTTGAAATATGCAGTAGGTTTTAGGGGTACCTAGGTTGGAGATTCCAGAGTCACCGTAATGAACCACAATAGACGAAAGGAAACTGAGGAGGGATTATCGTGATGCGGGTGCTGCAAGAGAAGGATACGATGACGCAACAAGATGTGACTGATGAGACTAAGCCACGAGTAGGCGAGGATCTTGCCAGTGTACAATGTGGCAGCAAGCGGGCAACAAACATTGTAGGCAGACAGCACAAAGGTGCAGGCACTCAAAAAACGGATGCAGAGGCACGGGTTTTGTGGGGGTGGATGACTGCAGCGATGAGCGAACATGGCAGGTAGTCAGAGCAAGGATGGTTAGTTCGTCGGCGCTTGTCGGCAAGTGGTGAGCCACCCGGAGGTCGAGGAGGAGACAGACGAAAGCGAATGATCGGGCCAACACTGGGGTGGTCGAACCCGCAGATGAAGGTGATCAGCAGCAACAAGTCGCGGCCAGATTCTGTTATAGACCTTGGGAGGACCGCACCCCAAAAGCTAGCTTATGGGGGTGGAGAGCTCAAAGTTCATATAAACCCCACATTAGAATCTCATACTTCCAATATGGGACTCAAGTACCATACCTTGCAATTGGATCGTAACAATCCACCAGCTCCGCAGTCCCGGTGCCCACGACGGCTGGCTTTGTGCTAGCTCTTTCTAGCCTCGGGCGAGTACTGCAATACCGGCATCACCACTGGCGCTGCTTGATTGCAACTCGGACATGTAGTGGATTGCTCTGAAACCAATTGATATAGACCTTGGGAGAACAACACCCCAAAAGCTAACTCATGGGGGTGAAGAGCTCAAAGATTATATAAACCCCACATTAGAATCTCATACTTCTAATGTCGGACTCAAGTCTCTTACCTTGCAATTAGATCGTAACAGATTCACTGGTAGCAGGGGAGTCGCCATTGACTGGCAAGCTTGTCGGCTAGCGGCGAAGTCGCTTCGGGTTCACGATGAAGGGGTGGAAGCCAGTAGAAGGTGTCGCGTTGGGCTCTCGGTGGAAGAAGCGCCGGGTGAACAATGTGAGGTGAATAGATATCTTCAATTAGAGCTAGAAATTACGTTGGAGTCCCTAGGTTTAATTATACTTGAAACAATATTATTGGTTAAGAAGAGTTGGAAAAATACCCTAAATTATTTAAGGTATTTAGGGATTTTCATCTAAGGCCCTAACCCTTCCTTTCATCGAGATGTAACACACTAATTCAAGTACAAAGAAATTTCATTTCCAGATAAAAAATAAATAACACTAGTTCATGCCTTTATATAGGCCTATTATAATCGAAATTCAAATTACTAAAATAAATGCGAAAATAAAAAGGAATTACAACATGTCAAATGCAAACATCTAAAAATAAAAGAAAATAAATGAAATCAACTAAAATTTTGAAATATTCTCATTCAAATCAATAAATTAATTTAAATAAAAAATTCTAATCTACTTATCAGCCACCGATTACGCCTGCCACTAAATATACTGATATCAATCTTCCATCTAGATCGATGTCATGTGGTGAGATTTCGAGCGCCGATTGTACACCTTGCCTAGAATAAATCGACAGTCTAATGACGTTGTATCCCACCAGATCCATTTTTCAATATTTAAATAAAAAATGACTCGACTCAATATGCACGGCTTATGCAATAGAGATAATGGGAAGAAAAGCACAGACATTGATTGCAAAACTTTTATTTTGCTTTTAAAAAAATAAAGACAATATGATTGACGTGTATGAAGAAGTATGTTTAACAAATCACTCTCCAATTTAGGGCTATTATTGGACTAATTTTAAGTGATCTAAATGCAACTCTAAATTGAAAATTTCAAGCTCAGCTCGAAATCAGACTTGACTCGAATTGATTTGATTCAGAGTTAGCTCGAATAATGATTCGAATTGAATAAATATGCTAAAACATATAAGAATATTGTGTAACCGAAGGAACTTGATCCTTAGATTTTAGGGAAAGCAAACTTTTATAGTTTTATCCTCCTCTGTTCTAGCACTAAATCATTAAGCTAACTTGTACTGAAAAATAATTCATATATTTATTATAAGTATTAAAATTATTTGCATTACATACAAAATTTTAGTCAATATGAATCATATTTTGAGTGAGCTCGCTAACCCGAAATCGGCTCGAAATTAACTTGGGGCTAAAGGCCTTAGCTTATGATTCGATTCAAAAATTTCAAGCCGATTTTAGGTCGATTCAAATACTAAGTGATTTCTAAGTTTTGGGTATTATTAACACCCCTGCACCAATGCTCAAGATTTTCAATTGGCAGTCTTGTTCAATTCATATAAAACTCAGCTTTTAGTTATAGGTCTATTTAGACTTACTCATATGCTATGCCTTCTTACCTTTAAGTTTACATCCACTGCATGCAAATTGTAAGTATTGCCAAATGAACATTTTCATCAAACTATCATCACCAAGTGGATATTTCCATCAAATTATCATCTAGTAAAGCTTAACAACAGTTCCTTTTTCTTATCATTCATTTTAATCTTTGAAATTTGATCATACCTACTAAAATCCATCTCTCTTTACTCGCACTCCTTTATCGACAATGTTGTCAATATGGTGGCGCCAGATGGTTTGTTGGGATTTAACCAAAACATGACAATAGTTTTACCATAGTTGAAAAATTATCGGTTGGATTTGTATGCTGGATAATCTCCTTATTGTGAGAGTAAAGGAGAATGCAAAATATTTTGATAATCAGTTGCTAAAAATGCTTATAAAGAGTTGTTTGGGGAGTGAGCTTCACGCAATGGTGCAAATTACTTCTCATGGTGCCTTTAAGATGGTATTACATTGGAGGATGAAGTCTAAGGCAAAAATGATTGTCCAAGATAAAGTTTTTTTTAACGAGGATTGAAACTTGTCAAATTATGGTGTTATTTTTTTTGTTCTAAAACGGAAAATTGAAGAATGTTTTCTTGGATGATGACTACTATAGTCATGATTTCTCGGGAAGTACTAACGTCTAAAATTGGCATAAACATGTGAACCAGTGATGGCATCAATCATGTGAACTAGTCCAAACCCTCATTTAGGTACTCTTCCATAATTAACGGAGAGGTTAATAAGAAAAAAGTTATTCTATTGTTGAAGATTGATACATAGAGAAGCTTAAGGAGATCCACCAATATCGATAAGTTTCAATGGTGAAGAACAAGCCAATTTCGTGTGGTACTTAGCCTCTTCAAGCCTCCAAGAAGTTCACTAGCTTAAGAGAAAATTATTATGAGTTTTCTTGTATTCAATTTTGATCATATAATTGCTAGACAAAAAAAAAATCATGGACACTTCAAATGCCTTCCTATCACATCCAATTTAATTTTTAATAATGCAAAATTAATTTATTTCACATTAAATAGACTTGTACATAAAAATTAATATATTCTCAACTCCTACATATTTTTTAGTATAATCATCAACTTTGTTTTGTATATAATATAATTCTATTACTAACTTAAATTCACATCTAATACATTAACTCATACATGACAAATTTTGCCACAAAGCTATCATTCTACCAAATAGACTAGGTGAAGTAATATGTAATATTCCAACTCTAGAGAAGTAACAAAAGAGTATTGTGATCCACAATATATTGATATTTATTGTTTGGTAAGCCAATGGACTATTTTCCTGGCACTTAGACTTGCCATATAAAATATGCTTTCTCTGCTTTTAATATTCCAGAACACTACAATTTCTTCACCTCTTAGAAATTATAGTGGTGCGGCTTAAATATAGAATCCCCAGTATTTAGGTAAGCTCTTTTCCCCCAAAATATTATTTCTTGCTTTGTGTTGTTTGCATTTTTTTGGTGTAACTTCATTTTCTTAAATCTTTCAGAAAAAGTTTCTTACACTACTAGTTCCTGAAGTCTAGGAGTCAAATAACTTAAATTTATTTTACTTTGAGGGTGATTGTCGAAAGCCTTGATTCATCGGCATCTCCGCACCAACGAGCGGTATTAGAGTATGCCATAAATGCAAAAATAGTGATACAGGTTTATGAATACAATGCTAAAACATAACTTGAAAATATAAGATAAGGAGATAATAAAGATTTGGTATGCAAATTTTATGTATAATATATTTTCACTTGATTTACTTAAAGTGGGAAGTAGTTTGATTTTCCATGCCTTCAATTGTTGAAAATGAGTTTATAGCTCATTTAATAAAGATTGTTTCAATCTTTACTCCACTAATTGATGTAAAACTTTCTTAAATATTACATATGTTAAGAGGAACGATTGGATATATATGATAGAAGCTAAGAAGCTCTTAACTTTTGCATGGTGGGTTACTTTTTTTCATATAAAACCCCATTTTTAAATCTTTCTCAAAATTACTTATAAAAGCACTATTTATATTCTAAATTGTAATATTTTTAAATTTACTTATGAAAATAACACCCCAAGTTATTTTCAGAAGTCTTTTTTTAAAAAAAAAGAATTTATAAAGTCTTGGTATCCCAGGGTATCTCTTTTGTATATTAGTGATTTTATTTTTTGTAATCATATATTCTGGGTTTATTTCAGAGTATCAATATATGATACAGATATAGCACCTTTTAAATTATTCGTGCTTCCATGTCTATAAATTGCAAGAAGGATTGTGAGAACATATAGATATTCATGCTCCTACTATGAAGATTGGTATATAATGAAGTCTTATGAGATTCAAGGTCATCGATGAAGTCCTGTGGCGATGAACAAGTTAATTACATGAAGTACTTAACCGCCTAAAGTCTTTATTGTGCTATATGAGTCTTCTTGTATCTACCCAAATTTAGGTGAAGTAATCTATAAATTCAAAGTGTAATTTAAAGAAATACCAAATAATCCATATATTCCATTATTCGGTAAAGTTTAATACATGTTTGGCTACAGAATTTCTCCTAACACTTGTATTTCCCAAAAACTTTATTGTGTCCCTATGTTTACTGATTGTTTGCATTTTCATTTACGCAAATCCATTTTTCACAATGTTTGGAGAAGAAGCTTCTTCTGCTACTAGTTCTCGAAAACCCTAAGTAGAAAAGTTTAAGTATGTCACTTTAAGAGTGATTGTCAAAAAATCTCAATTGTTTGATATCTTCTCACCAACAAGTGATACCAGAGTGTGTCATATATAACAATACATCACGAGAATATGGATACTTCCATACAATATATTTTAAAAATATAGGATAAATATATAGCAAGGATAGGATATAAAATTTATCAAATATATTTATGTGTGCATATATATTTTAAAATTAATCTACTTAAATAGAAGTAGAATGCAGTTTGTTTTTCAATACCATCAATTGATGTAGAGCGTGTTTTGATTCTCATGTTAAATCGATGTGATTGTTATGTTTTTACCCATAACATATGATAAAAGAAACCACTATATTCATACATTTTACTAGATGCAACCATTTATATACAAGCATTATTTGTATTATATAAGTTTGTTTTTAAAAAAAATTGCAAATTATATCTTGTGTATCAACTAATTATTATTTTTCTCCAATCAGATATATCTCATGGTATATTTGAGGTGCATATGTATTAAAATATTCAATAATGGTATGACAACCTTCTAGAGGTATCCATACCCTTTTTTATGAATAGCAAAGTGGGTTGTGAAAAGATATGATTATGACACTTAGTAAAGATTGTTCCATTGTGGTGCTTAAGGAGATTCGCAATCCTCGAGGAGGTTCTGTGATGAACAACAAGAAAATCATGTGATTAGCTACTAGAAACTTATAGTATAAAGAAAAGAACAGAAGTTTAAAAAAAATTATTATGTAAATCTTCTTATTTCAACCTTGTTAGATTTACGTGAAACAATCTATAACTCTCTAAAAAGTGTATTAAAAAAGCAAAATATGAGTTTGGATATGAATTTTTTCCTAGCACCTGGGTTACCCATGCAAAATATTATGTCCCTACATTTACTGCTTTCTGGCATTTTATTGTGTCAAGACCCATTTTCTTATTATTCCAAAGAGAAGTTTCTTTTCACTACTAGTTATTCTCGAACACCAAGAGTCAGAAATAAGGTTAAGTTTATTTTACTTTGAATTGAAGGGGATTGCCAAAAAATTTTATTTCTCGACATCTTCACTTCAAGTTATTGTATAAGTGTCTATCATGCATACAATGACGTGAGATATAGATACAATATCATATAAATATGACATAAGTCATCAAATATGTTTTTGCATATGCATGTGCGTGTAAATGTATATTGTGTATATGCACACACACTCACACACACATATAAATAAAGAAACACAACATATATTAGATTTCTCACGTCTTCAACTGATGTAAGTGTATTTGTAGCACATGAGTATGGAGTAGTTCGCTTCTCCACAATTTCAGGCGATATAAATTGGTAAATTAGGAACTTAATGCTTACCTATGTCCATCTGAGCTGAAAACAAAGAACTTCAGGGTCCAGTCATACGACTCACATCCATGCCTGTTGTCTTTCATCGCCTCAAATTCTTCCTGAGTCATCCCCTATTCAAATAAATCTTCTAGGTAATGAATCATGTCTCAAAATAAATTTTATGATAATAAGCAATTCATGAGCAATTGTAAACTCTAGTCCATCGATTGGGTTCAAGTAAAAATGTACAGAATATGGAACATATCAACTCAAACTTAGTATATATGCACGAGTCTTTTTTGTTCTAGCTAAACTCAATGTCTCACCCAAATCTAACCTAACCAATTAAGTTGTCGTGCACACAAAATCTGACCCAAAATATTACTTGAGACTTATGAAGACATTTTAGTATGATGTATAAAAGGGAAATAATAAAATACAAGTGTTCCGTGATGTTATTAATTAAGCACTAATTTGCTTATTAATAATTTTTATAACATTAGTAAAAATTAAAAAATATATATATCATGTAGAAGAGCAATTTATGATGGTGCCAGTTTAGTGTCAATTTTTTTTTTTTTAAGAGTTTGGTGTCAAATTGAATCAACCCAAAAGTTGCTCTTCTACTTGCATGACGTAATACATTTATTATACATATAGGATAAATTGCACCCGGGCCCCTAAGGTTGCACGGGCATTGCAAATTGGTCTCAATTTTTTAAATGCCTTGAATTAGGTCGCTTGATTTTAAGAACTAATAAAAGCCTTGATTTGCAAAGGACTATAAAAGTACTATAGTTTTGATCCATCTTTCATAATCTCGCTATTTTCACTAGTTTTTCTCGATATAAAATATTAAATTTGATCATTTTTTGCTACTTTGAACTATTTACATATTTTAAATGAGCATTATATCCCTCTACTCTCACCAATCTCTATAAATTTAACAAAAATTAAAAATTCAAATTTTCATATCTTTTATTCTCTATGCATAAAAGTTTAAAACTAAAAATATAAATATTAATATTTTAAAATTAAAAATGCAAGCATGTTGATTGAGTTTTATTTCTATGAAGCATAAATTGTTGAATTCACGAATGAATCCTTTTCCTCTGGGTAACATTAATGATTCCGTGAAACAAATAATTAAACAATTTCTGGGACTCATGTATGTGAAACGCTTAAAAAGGATAGATTATAATGAAGTTACAGACATGCGAAAAGAAATAAAAACGTACTGGAAACATAACCCGAAACTCAGAACTCCGACGCAATTTAACCACATAATTGCAAGCTGGGAGTTAGTTAATATAATATATAGGCGTGACATCAATTATTATCACATACCTCATATCCAGAATCCTCGCCCTCAGACCCACTAGCAATGATCAATATCTCCTTGTTCGTATCCACAGTACCTTCCTCTGTCTCTGGTTCCTCATCGCATCTGAAACATCCACAATCGTTTATTACGCGATGCTACTAAACAGAAGAAATTAACGCACTCGATCGCTAAAAGAAGTTCAATCTGCAGAACAACTGCAGTACCTCGTATGTTCACGATCGTTAATGGACCTCCAATTTCTGCAGCCGAGGTCGTCATGCTTACTTGACTTGCGCCTTCAAGAATGAAATTAATTACAAGAAAATCAAGAATGAAGAAACATTAATTATTAATTGTTTTCAGGTTACACAAAAACAATAGATTAATTACTGACAAGTAACCGGATTTCTTGCCGCCAAGTTGATATCGATCTCCCCTGCGGCCTCGGCGATCGAAGTGTGCTCCCCGCCGAGCAGGCCCGCGATTGTTTCCCCAACGAGATTTGCAGTGGAGATGCTCGTGATATCTAAATTGATTGGGCAACAGGAAATCCAGATCTTCGTCTACTAATAATTCCTCCATGTCAGACAGACACTGGAAGCCTTTTACCGACGCATTTGTTCTTCTGACGAACCCTCTCTGTTCCGAAGATTCATCAAGTTCGCAGCCTCCGGATCTGTCTATTCTGTTAACTCTCGCTGTTGGATCGTAAGAAATGTTTCAGCGAGTATGCAGCTAGATTAAGAAAATCAATGGAGGTGGATATCGGAAAACCGACCGGCAAGATGAGCAGGGGGAACAGGACAGGATGGAATTCCGGATCCCTTCAAAGCGGCAGTCAGGGTAGCATTCTTCACTGCGTGATGAGCGATGAGCGCATTGTCGCCGAGGAGATAAAATCTGTTGTGTTGAGCCATTGTTCTTTTTCTCTCCGGCGGGGTAGCAGCCATTAAAAGGAAAGGAAATACCTAACGGCGGCGAAAGAATGATGAAAAGCGCGCTAAAATGGCAGGAAGAAGAAGCGAGACAGAGTGAGACAGTGCTACTCGTCGTAGTCTCATCCTGCTGATATAGCTAGTGGCAGTGCCTATGCTCTCCGCTCTAGCTTCAAAATCATGCCAAAGTCACGTGACATTTTTAAAAAATATTATTTTTTATTTTTTAAATATAAAAATTTATTTCATTGTTCTTTTTTCTATCTCCCTTCAGGAGACCGGACCATGTTAAAAATTAAAATTAAAAATTCTCAAAAATTTAAAATTAATCATATTTCTTTATCATTCATCATGTTAATAAATAATAATATAATATTTTATGATATGATTCATAAATATGAAAATTTATAATTATATTTACAAATAATTTTCATAATAAAAATTACTACTCAAGTATAAATATGATTTTAATTATGAAGTACAATTTTTATTATATAAATAAGATTTAAATATTTTTAATTTATTAATTAAAAGTATTTTATGTGAAATATTTTATAAAAATATCTTGAAATATAAGATCTAGTAACATTTTCATTTTTCCTAATATACTAATGAACTTAGGCAAAATTTTAAAGTATAAAAAAATTTAATATGATCTAACAAAGGTTTTGTGTAAATTTATTTTAGTATTAATTTAGTATTTTATTAATTAATTTTTGTATTCTATAACACATTATTTGCAAAATAACACAATTATAATTTGTTTTGAATAAATTATTTCATAAATATTTATATTATTTTATAAAAAACTAGTTATTAAATTAATATTTTTTTGTGTTGTTACTTCACCAAAAAAATTACATGAATTTTTTTTACGATTTTTCTAAAATAAATATATTTATTATAAATTTTAAATTAAAATTATAAGTTATATATTTAATTTTTTTAAAATATAAATCAAATTTGATTACAACTCAAGCTAAATTAAAGTTAATTAAAATTTTTTAATTTTAATTAATTTTTAAAATAAAATAAATTAAAAATAATTATTTTTATTAAATATTTAATTTACATTATCTGACCATTGATTTAGTTTTGTATTTGTCAAAATATAAATATTTTTGTAAAATTATAAATTTATTTATTGTAATTAAGTTTCAATTAATATTTTAATATCTTTAGATTTTTATCTTTAAATATTTATATAAAAAATTGATGTTTATTTTAAAAATAAAATAATTAAATACATAACTTAAATTTTTTTTTAAATTTATAATAAAAATATTTATTTTAAAAAAATATGAAAATTTTTATAGAATTTATATGTAGACAGAATATTAGTAAAACAGAAGGTTAGGGTGGGACTTGCAACCACCATGTATGTTAATAAAAATATAATTCAAAATTTCAATTAAAATTATATTAAATGTATTTGAAGTTGATCGAAACAGATTAAGATTTTTTCGAGTTGACTCGTGATAGAGGCTCAATTGGATTACTATCCAAGTGTATTAATATTGAATGATATGAAAGCAGGTGAATGATCAGTGATGAATAGAGAGTAATGTAAAAAAGATAAATTGATAAAAAAAAATTATGAATATTTTACAAAAGCACTTTAAATAGATCTTTAATTTAAGCTGAAAAACAACCTTATTATTAAACTGCAATTAAATTTATAATGATTTTTAAAAAGTATAATAAAAATATTTATTTTTATTAAAAAAACCTTTTAATTTAGGTTTGTTTTTTATAATATTTAAACTCTAAAAGTTGAAATCCTAAATAACCGTAAATTACGCCTAATTTCTTCTCGCGCAGCGACTCGTCTGACTCGCCGCCGCAAAGCCTCCCGCTCCCTTTGAGGCCGCCGCCGCCGCCGCCGAGAATCCCATCCGCACGCCTTCACAAATTCATGTGCTCACTCCCAACAGCCTCCAATGACATATAAAATTAATCTCAAAAAATCATGAAGAAAAAAATATTCATCCATATATAGATTTGCTAATATATAAAAACACTCGATTAATTAAACTGCATATAAACTGTTCCAATAGGCACGAAAGAAGCAAATTCAATTAAATAAAAATCTGTAAACGCAGCCAGTTGTTATTCAAAGCATGCCATCAAGAATTATCTTCAATATCCGACCTACAAATCGGGCATGTGCTGGTCGTTTCAAACCATCGACTGATACACTGGGAATGAAATATATGTCCGCATGACGTGCGCAGCACTTTCAACTCGTTCGAGAACTCATCCAAGCAAATCCCGCACCCATCACTTCTCCCATCATAGTCTTCCTCATAAATCTTCATTTTCATCCTGCTCTTTTTTGTCAACCACTCTTCTGGAACGAAAACTTCAAAATAGAACTTCAACCTCTTGACCCGACCATTGCGCAATGACCACTCTACTATTTTCTTGATGAATGTAGCGATTCTCCCCCTTTCCATGATCGGTATGTGATGATGCTCATCGTCGGCCGAGTAAAAGAGCTCTGCCTGCATCACTATCTTCATGTAATCCTCCACGCTGGTAAGATTGGGGATCAGATCATCCAGAGTATATGAAATTGAGTTTATCTGTACTTTTCGATCTTTCATGTGGTAGCCGACGTTCACGAAGAGCCAATCGTCGGTGAAATCATCAGCGCAGTTCGGCGGGCAACCCCGATAAAATAATACAACACTTTTGCTAAAAATATGTGCCATCTCTCTATCAGAATCAAGCCTGTGATACTCTTAGCCTTCCCATTACTCCTCTTTATATAGATTGCAAAGTGCAAAATAAATAAATAAATTATCTAAATATTTTTAATATACAGAAAAAAGATTAAATTAGAAAAAAACTATATAATTAATTATTAAAATCTCAATGCAAAGTCAATTTTACATTACATATATGTACAATATCCTCAAATAAAATAATAAAGTTTTACGCAAATATCAATTAAAAATTTAAAACTCATAATATTTATTTTATGGATGATATTAATTATTCTTAAATTAAAAAAAGTTATGTATGAGATTTTTTTCCTAATAAATTAAGGAAATATAATTTATCATAATTAATTTCACTTTATGAACCAAGTAATTAAGAAATCTTTTTTCATATGGTAATAGATGTAAATTTTATGGACGTGCCATAATTATTTATCAAATTTGGATGAAAGATTTACATATTTATCTTTAGATTTCCAATTAATAATAAAGGCTAGGCACGCAGACAAATATATAAATCTCACAATTTTTTAAAAAAACATATAATTTAACCTGTCTCAAATTCTAATTACCATCAATTTACATTCACTTTATCATTTATATTTCACTCAAATTTATTTAAGCATTTTTTTAAAAAAAAAAATACTATTGCTGACTAATTTCATGTTTAATACCTATTTTAAACCAAACTCAAATTTAGGCAATAGTTTTGATTGGTTTTTAATAAAAATTCGTAATAGCTTTGATCATTAATTATCATTCAAGTCATATATACTTGCTTCTCTTGGAATTAAACTAGCTTTCTAATTTGTAGTACTTTTAATATTTGAATTATCCATTTAAATGAACAAGCAAATAATTATTAAGATTTAAATATTATCATTACGTGACTTTCAAAATTTGAATTATTTTAATTAATTTAAATTTCCTTAAAAATTGAATAAATTTATTAATACGATCTTATTCATAAAGATTATTAATAGTAAGGACAAGTCTCATCCATTCGATTGGCTACTTAATGAGCGTAACGAATTTATTGGATTCTCTATAAATAGGTTCTCTCCCCGCCCATATTTAATATGCGATATTCCATTTAATCGGTGTATATATAAAGTAGTGGTAGGATGAAAGGAAAGAAAACCTATTTGAATTTTAATGCTTATTTTTGGGATGGCTTCTATATCGGCGAAACTGAGTATATTTTTAAATTATATAATTTGTGAGATTAATCGGTTCAAAGATCCATCATTTTGACTCGATATTTGATTCATCTTTTGAATAATTTTTGATCTTTCAATCAAAATATTAAATATAAATGTCTTTATTTATCCAATCAAATTAGATCATATTGTCCATCTAAATTTTGAGCCGATGCAGATCTTATTCAATCTCTATTGATTGTAGAGCAATTTTTTGTTTCTATTTTTAAGTTCTAATTATAAAAATATCTTGCAAGTCACTTGCTTGGATCGAGTCAATCTAAAATTTCATTCAACTTAAAATTAATTTTCGATCTTCAAGCCAAGGCAAGTTTACAACCTAAACTATATTGCGAACATCAAAGTTCCATAATGGGTAAATGCGAAAAGTATTGAGATACCTTGCTTGATAGCTACATGTTCAACTTCAGTTATATAGAGTGAGGAGCGTCCCCAAATATATTTGGATTTTGCCAAAATGACTAGTCATGTGTGATCGTGGAGTATCACCTCTATACCTTGCTGGCCCATTTCTTCTTTGATTGTAGCCTCTATGTTGGCCTTAATAGTGCCAAGGGGATGTTTGAATATAATTAATTCTATGGGCATGTTTATTTATAAGGTAAAATTTAACAAAATTAAAATTAAATTTGGATGAAATATTTTTTATTAAAAATTATGAATAATGTGAAATAAAATTAGTTATTATGTTGAGATATGTGAAAGATATGATATAAAGTTAGGTATGCATTAAATTCCTAATTTACCAATTTATATCACCTAAAATTGTGGAGAAGTGACTACTCCATACTCTTGTGCTACAAATACACTTACATCAATTGAAGACGTGAGAAATCAAATTTATATTGTGTTTCTTTATTTATATGTGTGTGCATATACACAATATATATTTACACGCACATGCATATACAAAAATATATTTGACGACTTATGTCATGTTTATATGATATTATATCTATATCTCACATCATTGTATGCTTGATAGGCACTTATGCAATAACTTGAAGTGAAGATGTCGAGAAATAAAACTTTTTGGCAATCCTCCTTCAATTCAAAGTAAACTAAACTTAACCTTATTTCTGACTCTTGGTTTTCGAGAATAACAAGTAATGGAAAGAAACTTCTATTTGGAACAATAAGAAAATTGATCTTGACACAATAAAATGCCAAAAAAGCAACAAATGTACGAACATAATACTTTGCATGGGTAACCCAGGTGCTAGGAGAAAATTCATATCCAAACCCATATTTTACTTCTTTAATACACCCTTTAGAGAGTTATAGATTGTTTCACCAAAATCTAGCGAGGTTGATACGAGAAAATTCACATAATAATTTTTTTGAACTTCCGCACTTTTCTTTTATGCTATAAGTTTCTAGTAGCTAATCACGTGATTTACTTGTTCTTTATCACTGAACCTCCGCGATAATTGCGAGTCTCCTTAAGCACCACAATGGAAGTTTTTATAAAACAAAAAAAATAAGTTATAACAGCATATGGTAGCAGTTTAAATCACTGCAATAGCTTCAATATTGAATATTTTAATACTCCCATATGCAGCTTAAATACACCAAGAGACATATCGGATTAGAGAAAAATAATAATTAGTTGATACATATGCGACAGATTAGACGCACAATTTATAATTTTTTTTTTAAAATAAACTTCTATAATACAAACAATGCTTATATATAAACAATTACATTTAGTAAAATGTATGCATATAGTGGTTTCTTTTATCATATGTTATGAGTAAAAACATAACAATCCAGAATTCTAATCCGTAGCCCCAATATCTTGAGTGCAATCAACCAAATTAGGCTTTGGATTGTCTAATATTTTGCAAAGAGATCTAGTAATTAATCCGATAGAACTCGTTTGCTCTTGTGAGAGTTAGCTCTCTTCGAAATAGAATATCTTCGAAGGTAAAACTGATTCCTGGATAGCCATATATTTGATATAATAGTGTAAAAAGGCTCCACACCTTACTGACTGCCTTTCTCCACCAAAAAATAATAGAGGCCAATCATAGGGTTGCCCTAAAACTTCTAGAGTGGGAATAAAATAGACGAAGATAAGCGAACCTCCTGTACAATTGGGCATTCCTAGAGAGGTAGACAGAGTTTTGATGCCTCGTCTTGCAAGGTTGATTGAGAAGGGGAGAGCTCTGTGCTCTCTAATTTGCTCCTCTAAATATAAATAAACATCTTTATATTGTAATAACAAATTAAGTCATTTGCATAGATGTCATATAAAAATTTAAATAAATATACAGTAAATAATAGTATTTTGCCACATGAAGGTTTGAGTACTTTCAAGTTTTGAATATAATTATTTTTGGGCGTGTTTGTTTATAAGGTTAAATTTAACAAGATTAAAATTAAATTTGGATGAAATATTTTTTTATTAAAAATTGTGAATAATGTGAAATAAAATTAGTTATTATGTTGAGATATGTGAAAGATATGATATAAAGTTAGGTATGCATTAAATTCCTAATTTACCAATTTATATCACCTAAAATTGTGGAGAAGTGACTACTCCATACTCTTGTGCTACAAATACACTTACATCAATTGAAGACGTGAGAAATCAAATTTATATTGTGTTTCTTTATTTATATGTGTGTGCATATACACAATATATATTTACACGCACATGCATATACAAAAATATATTTGACGACTTATGTCATGTTTATATGATATTATATTTATATCTCACATCATTGTATGCTTGATAGGCACTTATGCAATAACTTGAAGTGAAGATGTTGAGAAATAAAACTTTTTGGCAATCCTCCTTCAATTCAAAGTAAACTAAACTTAACCTTATTTCTGACTCTTGGTTTTCGAGAATAACTAGTAATGGAAAGAAACTTCTATTTGGAACAATAACAAAATTGATCTTGACACAATAAAATGCCAAAAAAGCAACAAATATACGAACATAATACTTTGCATGGGTAACCCAAGTGCTAGGAGAAAATTCAAATCCAAACCCATATTTTACTTCTTTAATACACCCTTTAAAGAGTTATAGATTGTTTCACCAAAATCTAGCGAGGTTGATACGAGAAAATTCACATAATAATTTTTTTGAACTTCCGCACTTTTCTTTTATGCTATAAGTTTCTAGTAGCTAATCACGTGATTTACTTGTTCTTTATCACTGAACCTCCTCGATAATTGCGAGTCTCCTTAAGCACCACAATGGAAGTCTTTATAAAACAAAAAAAATAAGTTATAACAGCATATGGTAGCAGTTTAAATCACTGCAATAGCTCTAATATTGAATATTTTAATACTCCCATATGCAGCTTAAATACACCAAGAGACATATCTGATTAGAGAAAATAATAATTAGTTGATACACATGCGACAGATTAAACGTACAATTTGCAATTTTTTTTTTTAAAACAAACTTCTATAATACAAACAATGATTGTATATAAATAGTTGCATTTAATAAAATGTATGCATATAGTGGTTTCTTTTATCATATGTTATGAGTAAAAACATAACAATCCAGAATTCTCATCCGTAGGCCCACTAGCAATGATCATTATCTACTTGTTCGTAGCCACAACATCTTCCTCTATCTCCTGTTCCTCACCATATCTGAAGCATCCACAGTCGTTTGTTACACAATGCTACTAAACAGAAGAAATAAACGCACTGGATCACTAAAAGAAGTTTAATTTGTAGCACAACTGCAGTTCCTCATGTGTTTATGATCATTAATGGACTTCCAATTACTGCAGCTGTGGTCTTCATGCTTACCTCACTTGCGCCTTCAAGAATGAAGAAACATCAATATCGATCTCCCCTGCAGCCTCCGCGACCGAATTGAACTCCTCGCCGTGCAGGCCCGCCATTGTACCCTAACGAGATTTGCGGTGGAGATGCCCATGATATCTAAATCGATTGGGCAATAGGTAATCCAGATCTTCATCTACAAATAATTCCTCCATGCCAGACAGACACCGGAAGTCTTTCACCGACGCATTTGTCCTGCTGACAAACCCTCTCTGTTCCGAAGATTCATCAAGTTTGCAGCCGCCAGATCTACCTATTCTCTTAACCCTCGCTGTAAGAAATTTTTCAGCGAGCATGCAGCTAAATTAAGAAAATCAATGGAGGAGGATATCGAAAAACCGACCGGCAAGATGAGCAGAGGGAAGAGAACATGAAGGCATTCTGGATCCCTTCAATGCGGCTGGCAAGGTAGCATTCTTCATTGTGTGATGAACGATGAATGTCAAGGGATCCCCCAGCTCATTGTCGCCGAGGAAGATAAAATCTATTGTGTTGTGCCATTGTTCTTTTTCTCTCTGGCGAGATAGCAGGCAAAACAACGATGAAAAGCTTGCTAGAATAGCAGGAAGAAAAAGCGAGACAAAATGAGGTAGTCGTCGTCATCGCCGCATCCCATGAGCTGATATAGTTAGTGGCCATGCCCAGGCTCTCCGCTCTGGCTTCAAAATCATGCCAAAGTCACGCGACATTTCAAAAAAAAACTATTTTTATTTTTTAAACATAAAAATTTACTTTGTTGTTCTTTTTTTATTTTTAAAAATTTCATGTCATGATTGATTCGATAAATTTTACGCTGGCTATCCACTGCCTAACAAATGATTCATGTAGCCGATCCTACCTAGTGAAATTAAAGTTTGGTTGTTGTTGTTGTTGTTCTCTTTTCATTTTGTTTTTCTATCTCCCTACAGGAGACAAGACTTCAGTCAAAAATTAAAATTTTTAAAAATTTAAAATTAATCATATTTCTCTTATCATACATCATGTTAATAAAAAATAATATTATATTTTATGATATTTTTTATAAATATAAAAAATTATAATTATATTTCAATATAATTTTTATAATAAAAATACTACTCCAGTATAAATATTATTTTAATTATGAAGTACTATTTTTACTATATAAATTAGATTTAAATATAATTTAATTTATTAATTAAAAATATTTTATGTAAAATATTTTATAAAAATATCTTGAAATATAAGAGTAACATTTTCATTTTTTCTAATATACTAATGAACTTAAACAGATTAAGATTTCTTCAAGTTGCGCAAATTAATCTCCGCCTAATTTCTTCTCGCGCCGCGGCTCCTCTGACTCGCCGCCGCAGAGCCTCCCCCCTGCCGCAGCCAATGATCAGCCGCCGCCGCCAAGAATCCCGTCCGCACGCCACAAATTCATGAGCTCTCTCCCAACAGCCACCAATAACATACCCTGTTTGGCGCGAGGACTAAAACAAGACTAAAATAAGATCAAAATGGTACTAATTTAAANAATTAAAATAATTTATTTATTATTATTATTGTTATTTTTTAAACTAGTACTATTTTGGTTCTGCTTTGGTTTTAGTTCGATCTAAAATATGAACGAGAAGAATTCAATTCAATCACGATTCGAGCTAATTTGACTCGTTAGTTTATTATTAATTCAAGTTTGATTCGAATCGAGGTTGATCCATCTTTTGCATAGATTTTAATCTTCCGGTCAAAATATTAAACATAAATATCTTTATTTATCCAATCAAATTAGATCATATTGTCCATCTAAATTTTGGGCCGATGCAGGATAAGATCGAATCAGCTCAAAATTAGATTGACTAGTAAAATAATATATATAACTTGTTTTAGTATATTTGCTTTTTTACAGTATAGATGATTACATTAAAATTTTCTTCATGTTCTTTATTCAATCTCTATTGATTGTAGAGTAATTTTTTGTTTCTATTTCTAAGTTCTAATTATAAAAACATCTTGCAAGTCACTTGCTTGGATCGAGTCAATCTAAAATTCCATTCAACTTAAAATCAATCTTCGATCTTCAAGCCAAATTTACAGCTTAAATTATATTACAAACATCAAAGTTCCATAATGAGTAAATGCGAAAAGTATTGAGATACCCTGCTTGATAGCTACATGTTCAACTTTAGTTATATAGAGTGAGGAGCGTCCCCAAATATAATTGGATTTTGCCAAAATGACTACTCATTGTGTGATCGTGGAGTATCACATCTATACCTTGTTGGCCCATTTCTTCTTTGATTGTAGCCTCTATGTTGGCCTTAATAGTGCCAATGGGGGGGAAGGCCCCAATATCTTGAGTACAATCAACCAAATTAGGCTTTGGATTGTCTAATTTTTTGCAAAGAGATCTAGTAATTAATCCGATAAAACTCGTCTGCTCTTGTGAGAGTTAGCTCTCTTCGAAATGGAATATTTTCGAAGGTAAAACTGATCCCTAGATGGCCATATATTTGATGCAATAGTGTAAAAAGGCTCCACACTCTACTGACTGTCTTTCTCGACCAAGAAATAATAGAGGCCAATCATAGAGTTGCCTTAGAACTTCTAGAGTGGGAATAAAATAGACGAAAATAAGCGAACCTCCTGCACAATTGGGTATTCCTAGAGAGGTAGACAGAGTTTTGATGCCTCATCTTGCATGGTTGATTGAGAAGGGGACAGCTCTGTGCTCTCTAATTTGCTCCTCGAAATATAAATAAGCATCTTTATATTGTAATAACAAATTAGGTCATTTGCATAGATGTCATATAAAAATTTAAATAAATATACAATAAATAATAGTATTTTGCCACATAAAGGTTTGAGTACTTTCAAGTTTTGAATATAATTAATTCTATGGGCGTGTTTGTTTATAAAATTAAATTTAATAAGATTAAAATTAAAATTTGAATGAAATATTTTTTTATTAAAAATTATGAATAATATAAAATAAAATTAATTATTATGTTGAGATATGTGAAGAATGTAGTATAAAATTAGTTATTATGTTAGGATATATGAGAAATATAATATAAATTAGTTATTATTTTAGTAATATATATAGAATTTAAAATAAATTTAATTTTTAATATTAAATTTTATATATTACGTAAAATTAATTTTTAATAGCTAAATAAATGAAGTCTATATATATATATATATATAGAAAAAGATTATAATTAACTCTATCGTCTGTTTCCATTAAAAAAAGGAAATGTAGGAAATTTAAAGTTTTTTATGATATTTAAGGTTTTTTTTTTTTTTTGATAAAACAAAATTCGACGATCTGATCTGCACTCTTGCCCGAAAATCGCCTTCTCCTTCGCTTTCACTGTCCGTTCCGGCCATCCGTGGCGATAATGCTCCGAATCCGAGTCCTACTTTCACGCCGTCCTCTCTCCTCCGACAACCGCAGCTTTGCCGCGGCTGCTCGACTTCTTCACAATGGCAGCCATTGGAGATGTCAGCCGTTGGCTCCCACCGCCGTGGAGACGCGGTGTGGTTTTCACCTCTTGATTCGAAGGAATCTAATTCTTCAGACCGCCCCGGGTCCGGTGAGATTGGAGAGGCTATGCGATTCGGATTCAGGTAAAGATCTTACGATCTCGCACAGTGGTCGATCTCTTTCTTTATCGAGGGTTTCTTTACAGGGATTGTGGACCTGAAGCTGGAGAGGGCTGAGGCCAAGAACTCAATCGGGAAGGAGATGCTCTGGAGATTGCGTAGCGCTGTAGAGGAGATTGATACGGACTCTTCGGCGAAGGTTGTGCTGATCAGAAGTTCCGTCCCTAAGGTTTTCTGTGCTGGTGCTGATCTCAAGGTGAAATCATCAGCCACATTTGGTGATTGTTGTTTGTTTCATGCTGCCGATAGCTGTTGGTTTCAGTCAGTAAAAATATGATTTAGCTGGCTTAGATTTCTGCTTTGAGTGTTCTAAATAGGTTATCAGACAAAGCTTAGTAAGAAGGGTAGTACATAACGTGACATGCTTTAAAATTTTGCCAGTAATGTTCTTGGTAACTGCTATAATTCTCATTTTTCTTCTCAGTAGAAAACTTCTTTCCGGAGCAATTTTGGAGCTAGGAATAGTTTGCATGACACCTGAAATCTCAATTGCAAGTGGAAGAACTTGTGCTATCCTAAAGCCTGTGGCTAAAAGCTTTCTGTGCGGTTTAGCTCTTCAGCAGTTAGATACTTATGGGAGCTTTATCGATAGTTAAGTTTAATATTACAGTCGCATTTGGGGATGATTATACACACAGCGCACAAAATGTTATATTTAAATGCTGAAGTCTCAAATCTTTTTTTTTGTTTGTTTGTTTGAAGAATTGAAATCCCACATCTTTTTCTTTTTGTTATATTATGCTTGTAATAAAAAAGTTAATTACCCCAAAAATGATACCCCAATTAGCTTCTCATTAAAGATGATAGAAGTATTGTGGCTTTGAGTTCAATTCATTATCGTAATTATCAAATCTATCAACTTTTGAGGTTATATATCTTGTAAGAAGATTAATGGTGAAGCATGCAAAATACAGTTGTTAATATTAGTTTTCGATATAGGAAGGGAATGTGACAAAGAAGAAAACATTGAAAGAAAGTTGTGTCCATAAGATTAATTAATGTCCTTAGGGACATATGGTGCGGTTACCAATTGAATGATTATTGGCATAATTCTAAAGAGTTTACTATTACGATTCGAACTGCACCTTGGTTCCGCTTTAAGTTCTCTTTTTTATGTTGGTGAAGAAGGGGTTGGCTTAGCGTATTCAAGGTGAAAGTCTATGTTGTATGCTTTTTGAGGATGTTATAGAACCACTGGATGAAATTCATAGAGTTAATTAGAAATTGAATTCTTGCAAGATTGTTGTAGAAGTGACAGGATTTAGATTGAGCATCAATATATGATATATGCATTGTAGGATTAATGATATTGAAAAGGAAGTAGCACATGTTGTGGGACTAAGCGGGACAACAGTCTCGACAATAGTCTCACTGCGAGAGAACTTTAAATGCTTCGGGATTGTCATCCATTTTAATAAGTATAGAAGAGGATGCCAACTAAAAATCAATGCAAGATGGTTAAAAAGGAGGTGCGGTAGAAGTGCTATACTATAGCAAGATATCTATGAAATTAAAGGGAAAGTTTGATGAACTATTATCCAACCAGCTATGCTTCATAGAATGAATGTTGAGTAGTTAAGTGGTAAAATATCTATATGGTCAATGTAGTTAAGACTTAAGATGTTGATGCTAAGTTAGGTAATGGCTCTACTAGAGTGAAATACATTAGGAAAGATTATAATAGAGAAAGTTGGCACTCCTGTAGAACTAGAAAATAATATGGAGGAATATTTAAAATGGTTTGGTTATGTTCATTATGACTTTTAAAGCTCTATACATATATGTGAGTTATGTCGTAGATCCCAACTATTTCATGATTAAGGTTTTGTTTACTATTGTTGTGTTTTACATAAATGTGATTTATAAAGCTATATACATAAATGGTTTGGTTTGCTATTGTTGCTTTTTCACTTCTTGTTTTATGTAAATAAGATCCAATTGTATCTTCATGTCATTCATAATAGATTTGTTGGTCTATATGTTATGACGACCCCCTCCTTGTCTCTTAAATGCATACATTCTTATTTTGGTTAGGTTGTAACTCATCAACTTGAACATTGACTTATTGAAGGCTTTGTTGACTTGAGCATAAATGAGCTTGCTATTGTTTGAGCTTGGTTTCAATATTAATGGCTTGATTACTAAACAAACTTCAAGAGGTATGTAATTCGATGAAGGGTATGACTGATCGTTGGAGCCTAGAGTTTGAATAATATGCGGCTCATGTCAGGCAAGTAGGTTAATAGGTGCTAACTAGAATTAATCGGACCCACATTAGAAAGGAACGAAAAGTTGCTTGGCTGTACATGTAAGGTCCTATTTTAGTATGTTGAAACACGTTTTGCGAACAATACCTTGTCACGTGGCTTGATATGAGCTAGACTAAAATGGACAATAGCTTGATAGTGTTGAGGCGAACCGTAATAATTTGTATGAAAATCGAACTTTTGTGTATAATGTGGTTCGAGGATTGGGGGTGATCGTGGGAGCCTAGAGCTTGCTCAATATGCGACTCCTGATTGGTTTTTATGGTGGTGTAGGGTATGAACAATGGGACACACATTAGAAATGGTGGAAAAGTTATTGGGACACGAGTGTTAGATCCTATGCTAATATATCAAGGTGACGTTTGACAAAAATTGTGAGGCTCGATTTGAAATGGGATAAAGTCGATAGTTTTGTACCTTGACTGTGTTGGTATGGGCCTTGACAAGGTTAATAATAAGTTTAGCTTGTCTATTTTTGCATTGGGCGACTTTAGCATAATTTAAAAACATGGAATAGAGCTCACAGGTGGTGCACATTTCTTGGAAGTGTGATCTACATGGTTGATTATTGTTTTTCTATTATTTTTAAGAACTCTTGTGGTTGACTCGAGGGTTGGTAGCTTTCAATGAGATGAATGAGAATGAGGTAGATGTCAACTCTATCAATTGCAGATGGTCTGCTACTTCTTTGTCTTACTTTTTTTCTAGTACTTGAGTTCTCAAGTTTAGAGAACTTTGTATCCCAACTTATTGCTACAATGTTTCATTATTTTAAATAGTGTAGGTCCTTAGGATGCAATGCTTCTTGGATTTTTTTTTTCTTTATTGCTTTAGTTATTTGAAATATTATATTTTCTTATCATGCTCGACGGTTTTTATGATATTTTGCACATGTTTTCTTCTACGTTTGTTGTAGTGGATCACTAATCTTGTCACTATAATGGCAGGAACGCAAGCGTATGAGTGCAACAGAAGTTGAACAATTTGTTAACTCTCTGCGCTCAACTTTCTCTTTACTGGAGGTATGTGCGCTTATGCCTTGTGTGCTTTAGTACTTTACTGGCATTTCTTTCATGAGGGTTGCTTGTCTGCTCAAGAGTTTTTATAGGTTTTCATAAGTGTGGTCATCCTTGACGGCACGTGATTGATAGACTGTTCAAACCTATTTTTTCCTACTCTTATATGTTTTTTCTTTAGCGCTCAAGATGGAGAGGGAAATTTTTAATTCACCTCGTACTTTTATTGCTCGTTTTTCTTTCTATTTGTGACGAAAATGTAATTGTATGAGGGTGCCCATATATTGGTATGCATTTAGAACAAAGGGAAAGAGGAGAAGAAACAGGAGTTAAGAGAAGACGAAAATATGATAAAAAGAATTGAAAAAAATGAATAAGATGCAGTATTGTTTATCAATTCATTTAAGTTCAACAATTTCAAAGTAATGGATGATGTACTGTTGCACATGCAAGAGAAGGAAACTTTAAAAGTAAAAGGGTTAATTATTTAATGGTCTTTATAGTTAACCCCTACTTACATTTTAGTCCACATTTTTTCAAAACTTTCTAATTGGTCCTTATTCTGAAAACTTTGTAACAATAAAGGTCCATGCAAATCATGATTATTACATGAAAGGTCCAAATTAACGATTTTTATCATCTAAGGAATATTTTGTTTTTAACTTTTTCAAATTCCAATTTTACCTCAACTCTCTCTTTCTCTCTGCGTGTCTTCCCCTTTTCCTTTTCTTCTGTCCTTGTTGGGAAGCTAGTGGCGGGCAGGCTGCCCTTCTCCTCTCTGTCTTCTCTCTCTCTTTTTCTTCTCTCTCTTTCCCTCTTCTCTTTCCAAAGCAGAAGGAGGGGAAAGAGGGTGGGCCGTGCGCTTGCCCCCTCATTTTTCTCTCTTTTTTCCTCCTCCCCCCCTTCTCCCTCTCTTTCCTCTGTTGCGGCAGGGGCTTGTCACCTCCTTTTTCTCTCTCTCTCTCTCTCTCTCTCTTGCCTACTTCCGTAGTGTAGTAGGCTGAGCCTCTCTCTCTCTTCTCTCTCTTTCCCTCCCTCGGAGGAGGGTGATGACAGAGGAGGCCAAAGAGTGGGCCAGTGGTGGCCAGGCGACAGTAGATAGGCGATGATTAGTGAAGAAAGAGATGTGAAAGAATATACAAGAATGACAAGTTTTTAAAAATTTGAAGACATATGAAGAGTAAAATTGAAAATCTGTTAATGATAACTGAGGAGACATTTTGTTTGTAATATTAGGTAAACTGTAGGGACCTATCAAAAAAATTTTAAAAATTATAAACGAAAGTGTAATTAGGGGTTAACTATAGGGACTTTTCAATAATTAACCCAAATAGTTATCAAAATAATAAAATTAGAAGTATCTCAAATAACTTTTCAAAATAGTGAAAAATTCCACTACATTAGTAATTAACTAAAAATTTATATTAAAACTTGAGCTCCTGTTAAACATATAGTACCAATTATGGTGCCGCGCGAGAGTCGCTAAGCGAATCACACAACCAATAAAGACATGTGCCTAGGTAAACAAGCCGTTAAATATTATAGTCACGATAATTAGATCAAAGATACGTTATTCAATATTTTTAAATTCCTTCTTATAAATGCAATTTGAATGCAATATTAAGCTGTAAATTTGAGGAGATTGAACTAAGTCGAATAAATTATACTATTTAGCAACAACCACATATTCACATAAACTTTAATAGGTTTTTAAAAGGAATTTATAATGCCCAGGAAATTTCAGAAAAGCATAGGCACATGAAAATAGAAAACTATCAAATTAATAAGATTAACCACCAAGCATTAACTTAATTCCTTAATTTTGGGAATCAAGGAGTTTTCAATCTATCAAAGTTTATGCCATGGGTTTCAGCAAACAAAGAAAAATTACTTCAAATAATTCGGCTTCACTTGAAACCAAACCCATGATATTTGTAACTTAAACCCATGATATACAGTAAACTCTTCAACTGCAGAGGGCAGGTTAACATAGGATCTGCAACAATCTGAAGCATGTAGAACATAAACATAGTAAACTAGATGGCCTGAATAAATATCAAAGCAATAAGACCTTCATACTCCCATGAACACAGAAATTCAATAATGGCGCAATTGGGTAGATCAGAAATTTCAACAGAACATAAACACAAAATCAATATCCAAGGTAAAATGGAAATAGAGTTGAACCCAAAAACTGAAATAACTACGGGAAACCTGCAGCCCTCTGCGTTCCCGAGCCGAATCCGCGCCGCTTGCACAGGTCAACAAAGGGAGAAAGCTCACTCAGCTCAACTATGGTAGAAATCTCATCAACATCAACCGCCGCCTTAACTCCAAATCCCCCCATTTTATAGAAGAGGAAGATGGACCGGAAGTTGCCGGCCAAGTGCGAAGACGTGACTGATGTGCCGAGAAGCCCGTGGAATTCGTTGGACTTGGACGTGACTGGGTGAAGCCGGAGCGGTCGAACGAAGCAAAGCCTCCGTCTGGTTTGGCGCGACGCAACATCGACGGAGGTCGCGGAAACTGTTGGACTCGGACGCGGTTGGGCTGCGTCATCGGCGTTGAGGCCGAAATTCGCGAAGAACGGGGCCGGGGACGCCGCTGTTTTGGTGTGATTGGGAGAAGCGAGACCCGATCCAATTTTTAGGGTTGGGTGTGATTTTTGAAGGTGAAATTACATCCAGGTCCTTATATTTCAGTTGCTTCATAAAAAGTCCCAAGCTTGACCCACTTTTGAATCAAATTGGTTCAAGATGAACTATTTTTGAACCCAATTTGATCCGACCCACACATAAGACTCAGACTAACTCACTACATATACATGACATCAAAGTGGGCATTCCCACCGATATAAACATAGTGTATGAGTCCGAATAACATGAATAAAATGCAGAAATAAAGATAATTATGTACAAGCAAATAAATTGTTATAATCTACACTTGAAGTCGTAGATTGTAACAAATTGCTGGCGCTGATGATCTGGCTCTGCATCAAATTACTTCTGGCTTCCTTAGGTTGGGTGCCATTTGCACGCATATGCCAATCTTTTAATTTGAGATAATTTGGTCCTATGCAATTTTTTTGAATATTCAATTAGGCCCTTCAATTGAAAATGGTGTTTCAACCATGTCCTAAGTATCGAAAAATATTAATTTTCAAAGCCTCTCAATAATGTTGAATTTAACAAATATCATTTTCATAAAAATTATAACTATTGCTTTCTCTTATTCATCTTTTGTTTTGATCCACTGAGATGAATTTACTCATTTCCTTTCCTCAATCAATTCTATTCCCCCTAAATCTATGGCTCAAAGGCGGCAGCAGCTGTACTAGTCACAGTGATGATCAATTTGATTTCATTGACGGTGACATCATTTAACATTGTAATGTTGTCTTTCAACAGGGAATTCTTGCCACTATTGGGTCGATAAAATTGGAACATTATCCACTTCAACTACTGTAGTGGCATCCATTTTGTCGACATGTTTTTCAACTAACTTGTAGGTTATGGATTGAGAATATCTTTCTATTCTTACACTCTTACTCACATTTGCAGCATGGATTTCAGCATAAGTATTTTTTTTTCAACATTATGCTAAAGATAATAGAGGGTTATTAGTGCTCGAACTTAAGATCTCTAGCTTTGATACTATGTTAAATATCTAATTACCAACTAATTTAAATGCTTAAGCTTTCAGGTATTGGTCCAAGATAATTTTATATTTTTACAGTTTAGCTGTGATTCCTTTTTAAAAGTAGTTCTTTTGGGGTATTTATTTTTTCAATAGAGAAGGTTTAGGGTTGAAAATAAAGGATATTTCAGTAAGTACATTCAGAATTTATGATTATTGTGATGAAATGACCCGATTGCAAATTATTTTGAAGTTGAGGAACCCTTTTGTATTATATTAATATTTGGGATGTCAAAGTAAATGGTGCCTAATCTCAGTGAACTTGACGTAACTAACACAATAGTAAATATAAAATGCTAGAAAATAAATTATTTTATCTACCTCATCATTGTATCTATGCATTTTTTGTTGTCAGCATATTACATTTCATGTATGATGATGTTCCGCACAGCTCATACTTTGAACTAATCTTGAATAAGATGTTTCAAGTTTTATTTTCGTATCTATATACATCATAATGTTGTAGACAGGTGCATTATTCCAACTAAACATGGTATACGATACTTCTCTTTTTTGGCTTTCTTAGACCTCAAATAAATAAGTTTTTTGTGTAACCATGTTTTCGGTGGATTTAATGGGTTTTTCCTTACTAGGCTCTTTCTGTTCCTACTATTGCTGTTATTGAAGGAGCCGCACTAGGTGGTGGGCTAGAAATGGCTCTCTCATGTGATTTACGTATATGCGGTAGAACTTACACATCCGTATTGAAAGCTAGCAATAAAAATCAATTATCACGTCATTTACGCATTTGGTTGACCTTGTAAATGCTTTTGCATGTACTGCAGGACAGGCTGCCTCATTTGGCTTGCCAGAGACGGGACTTGCAATAATTCCTGGGTGAGTTTTAAAGTTTGTTATTATAAAACGCATTCATGCCAATATGTTTGGTATCAAGTTTAATTTGAGTCAATTATTGTTTATTTGATTTCGAGTCAATATGTGAGTTGATGTGATCTGCATTATCACTCTTATATCTTGAATTAATAGGTGCTTTACATTTTTTATGTATTATTCATGTAGTGTAAGTGATTCACTCTACATATATTACAGGACTATCTATAAGTAATCTCTTTTACTTACATTCTTCAGACAACAACCACACCAAGTCTTAATCCCACTAGGTGGGGTTGAGCGCTTGTGTTCTACGTTGAGGTTTTCATTTTTAAAGTTTGTTTTGTTTATTATCATATACATTTTTGTTATGCCATTTGGGTGTTGAATCTTACTTTTCTGAAACCATGCCTTCATACTATTAGCTATTCTTAAAGCTTGAACCATTATGCTTCTTGTGCGTACGGATTCTACATATACATCAACATGCACACACACACATATATATATTTATGTATACTGTGGCAGGTTAGTTTTGAAAATATCCTGTTTTTAGTTTTTTGTTTACAAAATAATTCTCATGCTAAAGAGAGAGAGAGGGAGAGAGAGAGAGAGAGAGAGAGAGAGAGAGAGAGAGAGAGAGAAATGTTTGTATTCTAAACATCTTGCTTTTGAAACTTTTGTAAAATTTTGTAATGTTAAATACAAATTCAAAAGTCATGTTTGGCATATGACATATTGGAGATACAATCTATATTATATACTAATCATCATAATTTGATATTACATTTAAAACTGTTCTTAATGAAAAAAAAAAACTATTTTAGAATATTCCTATACTCAAACATTGCCTTCTCCACATTCTGGCAGAGCTGGTGGCACCCAACGCCTTCCACAAATAGTTGGAAGATCACGTGCCAAGGAGCTTATATTCTCTGGTCGGAGGGTCCCTGGAGAAGAAGCATTGTCAATGGGTAAAACATTATTAATCTTGTTTGTTTTGAGTTCTTTCTTAGTAAACTAAGTAATTCTTGGTCAGAAATTCAGGCATTTTTTGTTCATTTGTAAAGGCCTGGTCAATTACTGCGTGCCAGCAGGGGAAGCTTACATCAAAGCTCTTCAGATTGCAAGAGACATAAATGAAAAGGTGAAGACCATAATCAAAACTATAAACTTGATATAAAGCGGCTCAATTTTAGCCAATTCGAGATCGATTATTATTTCGAGTCATACCTTGATATTGAAATTGACGTCATGTTCACTATATATCTGCATTTTGATTTTCAAAGTAAACACTTGGCACACTAGGTACCTACTTTTTGGGAGTTTATATACATAGCTGAAACTTCTTAATTTGTATTTGACACCTGAAATGCAAAATGTGCATTCAGTACATACTAAATGCTTATGCTCTATCTAGCACACTTCCGTTAACTGTTTGTTTTGTCTAGAACTATGGTCAAGTTTTGATTAACTTTGATTTGACCTGGGCAAATTTGACTGTTATACATGATAGGTTCAATTAGGGTTGTAAATGAATGATGTAGGCGCATTATACCATTATTTTTATTGTTGTCTCCACCTGTTGTTTTAGTGATGGACATTATTCGGACTCAACCCAATTGAGTCAAGCCAGCTTGAATGGATCCCAATCCTATTGCGACATATCTCTATTGGATAAGCCTGCAACCATTATTTAAATATGTGTGTGTGTGTGTGTGTGTGGTTACCAATCCTATTGCTAGACATCTATATTGGATAAGCCTGCAAATATTATTGAAATATATATATATATATATATATATCTGTGTGTGGCTACCAATCCTATTGCTACATATCTATATTGGATAAGCCTACAACCATTATTGAAATATATGTGATGAGTGATTGTACTACCTAGCTAGATTCCTCTAAGCAAGGGATCAGCGTCCATTAGGAAGGGAATAAAGGCCAGATTTACTTGAATGATAATTTAGGGTTTAAGCTATTATTTAAGTGGGATTACAGTAAAACTAGAGGAGCTTTTGATGATTTTGAAATTCCATCTCTGACAAATTGGCCAAGACTAAGAGAGTGGACATGGAGCACGAACAAAACATATTTTAACCAAACTATGACAAACATGAATCAATGTCTATCAAGAGCTTACCAAGCTGGATGGATCACATAATCAAATACCAAACAATCAAGAAGCTCCTTAAATGCAGGAAGGAAAGCCAAGAGGCTTAGATGCAATTCTTCCAAGTGTTTGATGCACAAAGGTAAACTCTACAGACGCTGCTATTCGAGACCACTTGTCAGGTGTCTTTGATTAGAGGAATCTTAATAGGTCCTCAAAGAAATCCATGTTAGTTTAGGATGTGAAATAAAGTTAATATTTTTATTAAAAATTATTGAGTATATGTGAAATAAAATAATATTTTTAAATATTAAAATTTGTGTAGAATGATTAGAAAAATTTATTTATTATTATTGTTGTTTTTTAAACTAGTACTATTTTGTTCCTGATTTTGGTCCCCGCGCCAAACAGGCCCTATAAATAGTGGAAGAGATAAATGACAAAGTTGGAGATCTCAATTCCACAGATTCCTATATATCAGCCCTGTAAGCATTCTCAGTGTCCAGACTCGATCCCCAGAGTTTATTCAAAGCTCCTCGACCTGGGGCCATTTTTGTACTATTTTGTTTTTTCTACTTTCTCCACCTGTAAACTTGTACCCTCACATATATAGTGAAACTTTAAAAACCGTTATAAAAGAGCATTGTAGTTTTCCTGGCTTCATTTAGTTTTCACGTAAAAGTACTCCCTAACTTTCTCTCAGATACTTTTGTTTATTCCTCTTTCATTTCTGCATTATCTGATTTACTTGATAAAATTTTTCGTGAACATAAACAATACATGTGGAGATAGTGAACATGCTCATTCAAAGCACAAGTTTAGGCGGACTTGATTAATATTAGTTATTTTAATATGATATGATAGTAATGCTAATTTGGTGTCATTGTCTCAAAGAATAAACTATTTATTGTTATAGTTTTTTTTTTTTTTTCCTTTCATCATCGGTTATCCAATTTAATAGTTGATAATTGTTTCATAAAAGAACTTGATTATTGAGCGTGATATGAGATCCTTTATAGATAATTACGAAGATCAGTTGCTAGTAAATGAATCAAGCTTGAACGTAGCTTCCACTCAGCTCGTTATGAACATGCTTGAAAAATGAAATCTGAAGTGAGCTTGAGGAAGCACATAGCTAAGCTTGCCTCAGCTTGGTTCATTTACAACCCTAGACTTGGGATTGATTTGAGAAATTGACTCTTAAATATCTATTATAACGGCTGGTGCTTGTGGCTATTTGCTTTTTTAGTTGTTTGTTCTTTTTCAGATTTATAAGTAGGTTTGAATTAATTTCAAACTTGCTTGATCTCTGCCTCATGCATGCATCATCGAATACAACTAAAGTACCTAGATGATTAAACAATTGATTACGTATTGATGCAGGGTCCATTGGCTATAAAGATGGCTAAAAGAGCAATAGACCAAGGGATGCTGCAGGCAAAAATGTCTTCAGCCTTGTCAGTTGAGGAAGAATGCTACGGGCAGCTTCTTCACACCGAGGATCGTCTTGAAGGATTAGCAGCATTTGCTGAGAAGCGAAAGCCTGCTTATACAGGTAAGTAGACCAATATTGTTTCCTACATTTGTTGAAACATCGTAACAGATTGCTGTTTTTTATGTAAAATAATCATGTGAAGGCTGTTTCAGTGTTTTGTTAAGCCTGGAAATCCTGTAAGAGCATGGGCTTAACTCTTTTGGTAACCAGGTTTAGAGGTGTTTGGTTCGATGTTATCTTGATGCTATGTTATCTAGATGTCATGACATATAGATGTCATCTTTTGAGTCATAATTTTATAATTTTTTCGAAGATTATCTAAAGATGTTGTCAAACCAAACAATTATTTTCTTTAAATTACACGACATAACATCAAGATAACTTGAACCAAACTCCTCCTTAATCAGGTTAAGGCTAGATAAAACAAAGTTTTTGATTTTAGTTATTCTTTTTGTAATTATTTTTAGTGTAATTTGAATAAAGGGAATCTTCAAACATTTCAATTTCATGTTCCATGGAACTTTTTGTAAAATCTGAAGAAACTAGAAAGGTTTCCAATTTCTAAATTAAATTTAGATGTTGCAAGCTCGCTTGTAGTTGGACTTCAACTAGCTCAGATTCATTGGAGTGAATGTTCGGAGACTAATTGTGTTATATTGGAGTGAATGTTCGGAGACTAATTTTTTGGGTCACAGATTGCCACTTAAACTAACCAACGTTCATTCGTAACCAACTAATTGTGTTATATTGGAGTGAATGTTCGGAGACTGGGATCCACCGTAGAGTAGATGGGATTGTAAAACATTTTAGTAGATTGAGTGTGGAGAAGGCACTATATAGGTTTAGATGAGGAAGAGCTATATAAGGTGATTTGATCACATCCATCGATCTATTCGGGCTTCTCTTGATAATGTGAAGGGGTTAAACTTGTTATGTTATGGAGAGGAAGATGAATATATGGCAGAATCAAATTCCTGTTCATATTTTTGAGGCTTCAGTTCGCTATGTTCCTCTCTTGGGGATGGCAGTGATCACATTTTCTTTCATCTCATTGTCATTTTATTTTTATAAACTTTATTTTTCATTCATCAAACTGCCATCGATTCATTCAAGATGCACCGTCCAACTATTTTATTTTTCCACAATATTGTATCTTATATAGTTTTGTACTCAATAGGTGATCTTATTACCATCATTTGTCTGTCATGTGACAATCACTTTTATTTGGCAGATTAAAATCAACTCAATTTAATTTTAAATAGATATATTATAGCACATCACATAAATTTTAATATAACAAATTTTTTTATATTATATTTTACATAATTTTTAATATATTATACTTAATTTTTTTATTATTATTTTTAATAAAATAATTAGAAGTTATTAGAAATCATTTGGGCCATGGCTTGGTCTTCAATCAAATAAGACCTATAGGCCAAGTAAATGAAAATGCAAAAAAAAAAGAAAAAAAAAATTAAATGACTACTACTGCTGGCAATCACACAACCTCACACGAGTGGACCTCACACGGCCTAGCGCACAAGGGCTGCCCAAGGCGTGCAGTGTCATTGTCATCCTGTATCGCTAGTGCTGCAGTCCGAAGAGTTGAGTGATAAAAATGAACATGGAGTAAATTTATAATTTAAAAAAAAATTAAAAATAATATTATTAAAATTTTGATAAAAATTTATCAGAATTCATTGAAAAGAGCATGGTTAAAGTATTTGTTTCTACCTCTACATGATGTTATCTTAGTGACTTTTAATGATAGATTTTCAAATTCATAAAAGTATATGATATTATCCTCTAAGGTTAAGTATCTAAGCGATATTTATTTTTTTTTACAAACATTCAATTAATTTCTTTTATATATTTTGCATTAATGTAAATTTTAATATAAAAAATTTATTACATTTCACATATTATATTAATTATGTCTCAATATATCCAAAGAAGAAAAAGTAATACATTCTGATTTTAGCAGTACCCTCTACTTTATTACTTCATGGCAGCACAGTATCCAACCTTCATAATACCTATGTATAAATATAAATAAATATATATATTCACTTATTATTGAGTTAATTTTAAATTTTATTGCATTTTATTTCGAATGAGTTGATTAATGAAATTAAGATGACTTTCAAAATTATATAAACTTGAAATGACTATTGAGCAAGCAGTCAACTTTCAATCAAAAGTTGCCAGTCATTAGGCCAAATACCTTATTCTTCTTTTTATTCCAAATAAAAAAAATTATGTATCTCTAACAATTAAATAATAAATTAATTAATTAATAGACTAGGGCTGTGACGGGTTGATTCCGTTTGTTTCGGGTCCGCACTTATTACATACTCAACTTGAGTTAAATCGGTTCTACTATATATAAAATCAGATCCAACCCGTGTACTCATGACCTGATTTAGACTCGAACTATTGGGTTTGGGTTGAGTTTAAGTCCAATGAATAATATTTAATTTGAGAATTATACTAATTTTTAAATGAGTATGAATGTGTATGATAAAAATTAGAGATTATGATTCTGAAAGAGAATGAAATCCAAATTGATGTAATAAAACAAATGTATAATCAAATATGTAATTATAAATTTCAAAAATAATTAATATTTTACATCATTCGTGTAGAAACAATAATAACAATCAAGTCTTAATTCCAGTAGGTGAGGTTGGCTACATGAATCTTTTGTTTTCATTGCGCTCTATCAATTTTCTCACTGTATTAAAATAATGCAGCGCAGCGCTTCCAGAGAACACCTTAGATTTATTGTAATTTTCTAAAGAATTCATGTCATGATTGATTCGACAAATTTTACGCTGGCTGTCGACTGCCTAACGCAACCCTTTGAGTTTCGTATCCGGACCTTGGAACCCGGCAACGACGCGTTAATGATAGTAATAGAAGCAACATAAAGAAAAAGATTGGGGAGAAATCATAGTAACAAAACAAAATGAAAAATATAAAATAATAATTAGAAAATATTAGAATCAAATTATAAAGAAATTAAATTGAAGTGATTAGTGAAAATTATTTTTGAGTTTTATATTTTACCATGCATTTGAATTGTGTCAGTTTGGTTCTACTAGAAACATACATTAGACTCAAGAACTAGACCATATAATCGGTTTTGAATATTTTAAGAACCAAAATAAACTCGACCCAAATTTATCAGCTCGATTCGGTTCCGGGTCGGTTCTCAGATCTTCAGGAATTGTTGCATGCGCCTAGTAATAATAGAGATCTTTAGTTTTAAACTGAATTATTCGGAATTAAAACGTCTTAAACAAGTCAATTTAGTGATAAATAATCACAGCTCTCTTGTGATTCACTCTAACATCATCTAGAAAACAGCTTAAACTTTATTTTTTTTATTATTTAAAAGATTGGTGCAATTGCTAACACACTATTTTGAAAGATTATTTTTAGATATTGACTGCCTTCCCTTCTAATTTTTAATATTTAATCGTTATAATTCGTTAACCGGAATACTTAGGCTAGACTAACTCAAACGCCCATAATGATAGCCAGTAGCAGCAACTGGCTATGGTCAGTAGCAGGTGGCGTGATTGTTGGTGGCTATTGCATGATAGTGGTGGCCAAATTATAGCAACGGGATTTTCGGTAGCGACTAGCTGGCGATAAGGTAGTCATCTAATGGTGACAATCGATGGGGCAATGGAAGATCAACAGTGACAATGGTGTTCGGCTAGTATGACTGTTGCGGGATAGTATTAGGCTGACGACAACCTATGAACAAAGCATGCCTATTCCTTTTTTTAATGAATGTTAACTTTAGTAATGTATATATAATATTTAAGGTTACAATATGCACCAGCATAATATATAAATACAATCTCACAAAGTAGTATGTCTAAGTCAATTACGAAGTAAATCACTTTTAATTTTGAATCAAATAAAATACGAGTGAATTTTGAATTAATCGGTGAGTTTCGGACATGATACTCTGCCCTAGGTTTGATGATGACTCTACCAATCAAATGATAAGTTGCAGTGCAAATAATCATTATTGAGAGGTTGTTTTTGAAAATTTTCCCAACACACACATTCCCCTCACATCCCTCAGCCTTTGCTTGGTCAAAGGCAGGGAAGAGGAATAAGGAAAGAGAGTTTGTTTCAATTTCAAAAGGGCACAAAGGCTGCAAACACTGAATTTTTTTATTTTAGTTCAAAAATTTGAAATAAATTTGATCTTTTTAATTAAAGGTGATTTTTAATATGTAAAATAAAATTTGTGTATGAATTAGGTTTCAATGTGAGGATTTCTAGGAGGGTAAGATCCTCTCAAAATAAAATTTAAAAATGATTAAAGGTGACCAAATTTCATTAAAAAGCAAAATATAAAACCAAAATCTCATTCCGAAGATTTTACCTTAATCTGTTTACCAATATATTAGTTTAGTTAACCGAATATTTTCAATCTTTAAATCTATTATTTTTACCGAGTTCTAGTTTACAAATAGTAAGAATTAATAGTACTTGAGTTTCTGTAATTTACTCTCATATGCAATTAAATTCTTATTATTTGCGACTAAAATTCAAAAAAAAAATTGATTAACAAATTAAAAATCATAATTTTTTCAAAGTATGAATTATATATATATATATATATTATTGATTCAAAAATTCATCACTCTTACATGAATGAACTGAATCTGTCACTTGAGAGAGATCACCACCCAAAGAAATATACATAGAGAGAGAAATTGAAAGATATACGATAACTGATGTATATAATTATTGTATTTGTATTGAAGAAATTTTTGTGATGTGAATCTAAATTTTAAACTCGAAGTAGTTTTCGTTGCTTCTATGATCCATAATGGATGCGCTAGCTAATTTCGGGGTTAAGAAAGTGAATCAATTTTAAAAGTACGACCTTAGTAAATGCACTAGAAGTATTTGGAATCTGTAAGTAAAATTCCTAATTATTATTTATGGCCCCGTTTGATAGTGGATTCGGCCCTAAAATAAATAGAATCGGATTTGAAGTTTGAAGCGGCTTTAGATAAGTGAAGCGGTTTCAAATTTAAATTCTGTTTGGATGAAAAATAGCTTGAAACTAATTTTAAATCTACTTCAATTAATTTCTGTTTGGATGAATATTAATTTAGAAATCACTTTATCTTACAATAAAATCTCAAAAATAATAAAAATCCTTCAAAATTTTAATAAAAATAAATAAAAAATAAGAATATATATATTTAATAAACAACAATGGCTTAGTAAATGACCTCTATCTTTTAAGAAGGCAAGAATTATTGTAAACTCTTGAACATGACAACAAAAGTTTATTATAATTTACAGTTTGTAATACTTTTGCTTGTGATTTTTGCCACTGAAACAAATAAATTAAAAGGATTAACTCCTCCATTTCCCGCCTCTCAAAATCTTCAGACATCTCCGTTTCTCTGATCTCATCCCAGTCCAGCTGTGTAGGGTATTCCAGTGATAATGAGTCACTGACTGGGGAACCTATTCCAGAATTACCAGATAGTTTTTCCTCAAGAATATCTATAATGCTTTGTCTTTGCATTGCAGGGCTATCTTTTAAATCCATGATTTGTTCAAAGCCACTGCTTTGATCATTATAATCATCATCAAACAAATTCCAAGCCCATGTGTTCTGTTGAATCTTAGAAATCGGTTCTAGAAGGAATGAATCTCAAGGAAAGTAAAGCATATTTTCAATAAGATTTGCAAAATTAGTGAGAAACTGTCACTAGCAAATTCTCAGCAAGTAATATTTCTTGATGAGACATTGAACGAGCCACCACGAGACATTAAACTCTATCATATTTTAAATATGCAGGATTTGCAAAATTAGTGAGAAACTTGTTCAAGGGTGAGTTTACTAGTAAAAGAGGAGGAACATTCTGCTCCTCTTGAAAAGATCCGTATAGAACTATATCAGCCATTCTTAGGACACCATTCACGTCACCATCCAAGCCATAATGCCTTACAGAAATAATGGGAAAGCCTACACGAGAAGCAAGTTCCTGGTGATATAGAATAGAAGCAGTGAGGGAAAACAAAGACGAAATATTGCATCTTATGTTCCAATAAATTCATCTCATAAGAACTAGAAATCAGAAGGGTACATATGAGCCTTCCTCATCATCAATACCAAAAATTTCTTCAAAGAAATGAGCATCAGGTAAAGTCCCAACTAATAAGTATAATATGATCTGTTTTACTTAAAATAATATGATAACAAGTGAGACAAAGGGAAAAGGAAAAATCCATGTAGCCAACACCATCTAGTTTGGGATTAATAGTTTGAGAAAATCCATGCAACCAAAAAAGGACATTAATGATTTTGCAAACAGGATGGATTGATGAGCATAAACCAATCTGCAAGGAAGCAAGTACAAAAATTAAAGAGCCCTGCTCAAACTCAACCTTCAAAATTCTTTGTATACCTATATTTGAACAATGGTTCATTTGATACCCAACTCATATATAAAAAATAAAAAATACAGATTCTTAATACAAGCAAATGACAAACATTTCTTCATATATTCAAATCTGAAACAGATCATAAATTTAAAATCTAATAAGGAATCCCCAAACAGATATTGCAGATCCTGCATATTTAAAAGTAACAGCAGATATAGCAGATCCTATATATTTCAAGATTGTCTTCTATATCGAGAACCCTGCAAATGACAAACATTAATGTGTTAAATTTAAAATCTATTGTGCAATTTTATAGAAAGGCTTACAAATTTAAAGTAGTTACTCGCATCAACCACATTTCATTTTTTATTTGTGTTCTTAGCAATGCTCCCTTGTTAGAGTCTCCAACACTTATCATTTCTTCAAATATATTTTCATCAACACTTTGAGTAATCCCATAAGCTTTTTCTTCAGAATCAACATCAACATGCAAATACGCATCGGTCAAATGAAATCGTGCTATATAGTTATGTATGATGGCACATGCCATAACTATATCTGCTTGTACATCAAAAGAAAATGATTTCATATTTTTTAGTATAGGAAAACGTTTTTTCCAAATACCAAATGTCCGCTTGACTGTATTTCTTAGTTGGGCATGCCAATGATTAAACATTTCTTCAGGCCCAGTATAATTCCTATGAGCTTTAGGTCCAAATTCACCTAGATGATATTTTAATCCTCTATATGGAGAGATAAATTTCTGTGTGTTCGCATAGCCGCTGTCAACCAAATAATATTTGCCTATTTCAAATAAACAAAAATTTTAAATGATAGTCTCAGTCAAATACATATGTGTACATAAATATTTGTTAATATTATTAAATAATCAACTTACCATTAAAAATAACCCTAGCCATAGATGACTCAATCTTACCAAAAATAAATAATTTTTAAACTTCACATTTAATTAAAAACAAAAGCAAAAACCCTTGTCACCATTATCGCAGATGGCCGAGGAAAGACACCGGTAAGTTTTTCCCTGCAAATTTTCTCTACTATATTTCTTGTGAAACAGGGTTAGGGCTGGAGGAGGGGAAGGATGATTAAAATGATGAAGAAGGGGCTAGGAAACTATGCTGAGGAGCAAAGAAGGTACCTGGAGCAGCGATATGGAGAAGTCAGCGTGGATCAGCTCTGAGCCTTGAAGCCGCTGTCAAATTTTTGTGATTCTCCTCCACTGCTCAACAACTCGGCAGAACGGGAAAGAAGCACAAACTGAAAGATGAGGAGAGTGTTGAACAACGGGAGGAAGAAAGAACTTGCTCACGAGAAGAACGGATTCTCTCACGACCACGCGAGAAAGAGAGGAGAAAGATTCAGGAGGTGCCTATAAGTCCTTGAGAATAGATGGCCTTTGTAGGTCGGTGCACGTCAGAGTACGATGTGTAGCAAGGAAAAAAAGTAGTAATTGTAGACGAGGGGGATGTCAAGCAATCGCGAATCTGAAATCACGTTTACGGTGGTTTCGGATTCGTGGCCTCGAAGCCGTTTCACGCTCTTAAAACGGTTTCACATTCATGGAATGAATCCTCTCTGTTTGGCTAAATAATTTTCTTAAATCCGCTTCACCCCGCTTGAAATCGCTTGAATCAGTCAATCTGTTTGGCCGGGCCCACTTGAACGGCAGATTACTGGGCCACCATATAATAAAGCCCGTGGCATGCGATCCATTATCGAATTGTTTTATGAAATTTTCATATGTACTTCAAATCTAAAGTAAATAAAGTATTTGATAAATTATGTTTGGGTCCTGTAGTTAGAGAATTCTTTCGTTGAGGAACATATTTTTAGAGTTATTACACAGGTATCTTTCCTTATCAATTTTGATTTAATTTAAATCCAGGGTTTTAATTTATTTCTTAAAAAATTTCTAAATAATATTAAAATCAATATTTTTATGGAATATTATAATATTAAAACCAAAGTTAATTACCTCATCCTAATATCTCTCACCTTTCTCCTTTTATGACACGTTTGAATTGTCACGTTAATCTCACTCATTCACATAGTAAAATAATAAAACTTTAATATGCCACACATATTTTATAGTTTTAATTAGTCTAACCCCGAGTAGCATACCAACATTGATAGGTAAGCTGCGAGATATCTTAGGGATAATCTCCTGGGTCACAAATTTCCTGTAATGTAGTGTAGAGTATTCATGATGAATTCCTGATGAATTTCTAAGCTCAAGTTACATCTACATGACTCCAAACACATTTGCTCAAACTAAATATGTATACCTTGAAGTATTTTCTTCAATCGAAGGTTACCTGCCTCACAATTTTACTTCAAAAGGTACCTCTACTATTTGCGATCACGTTATCTACTTATACACCTCAGGATCTCTCCTCTTCTGATGTAGGACGATTCATTCTTATGTCCCTTTTACCACTTTTTATCAGCTTAAAAACCTGTCAGGAGCTGTACTTTGCCTCAGTGATTCCTTTCTCTTAGAATATCACCCAGCAATCACTCTCCGCTGCCCAATTTTTCTCTCTAAATAATGTGCAAATCCTCTGCTTTCTTCTTCTTCATCTTCTTCCAATTCTTAAATCTTTGTTGTGCCTATTGATGATTGCCACATCACTATATACAAATTTTGTTAAGTAAAACCTACATCATGCATCATGATGATCATATTTTAATGTGAAATAGTTATTAACTTATTTTACTAAATAATTCTACTTTGAAACAAAGAATTTATTCTCAACCTGCATCTTAGCCATCTTTTCCTTAATGAGCCAGCTAAAAAAAATTAATTAATTTTAAATCAATATAATGGGGACAGCTCAAAAAAATTCAGCTGTATGATAACATATACAAATTCTTTATCAATTTAAAGCCAAAGGGAGAATTACACATTTTGCAAAAAAAAATCTTTTTTTTCATTTAACTCTTAAAATTATATATATATTATCTCATATTTTAAATATACAGCTATAAATTATATTTTCTTTATGATGCTACCTCTGTTTGGTAATAAGAAAAAAAAAATTTGATTGAAATTTTTAGTCATTTTTGAAAAATATGTATAATATGAAATAAAGTGAATTAGTTATATTAAAAATTATGTAGAAAGTAAAATAAAATTAATTATTATATTGAGAATTGTGTTAGATATGAAATAAAGTAATTGTTTAATATTGAAATTTGTGTACGATGAGATATAAAATAATTTTTTAAGTTTTTTCAAAATAAATTTAAAATTTTGACTATGGCTAATTTTAGTCATGTTTTTCAGTTCATTGCCAAACAGGACCTTAAAGAATTTTTTTTTTTTTTTTATGATTATATATTTCAAATATAAAGTATTTATATAAATAAATATATAATTGTCAGAGTTAAATGAATAAAAAATATTCTTTAAAGTACAACGTAATCCTCCCTAAATTATTTAAATTATTCAACATATAAAGGTGGCATCGGCCACCATAGATCTCAGTTTGAAATAAAAATTATTATTTCAAATTAAGTTTTAATAAAAATAAACTTTAAATGACTCTTCCAATTAATTCAAGGTGTAATACTAAATGAACTAAGCATATAATTAGTGTGTCATAATTATTTTAAAATATTTAAAACTTTACTTTTGTCTTCATATATTTTAATTAAGGGATGATAAAGAATTACATATAATCGCATTTTAAATACATAAATAAAAATTACACTAATTTATAATAAATAGTTAAATTTTCTTTCTTTAACTAAAATAAAGTATTAGATCTTCCTCAATTTAATAGAAAAGTATAATTTATAATTATATAAATATTTAATTTTATTAATTAAATAAGTAAAAAGGTTTATTCATTTTTTAATAATTTTTTAAAATATGTATTCAAGATAAAAGATAAAAAAAAATTAAAAGCTTAACTCAAGTAAAATATATTAAAAATAAAAATCAAAAAGTACTTTTTATGAAAGAAGATATCAAAGATAGATGGATGAGTTATTTTCAACAGCTTTTCAACGAAGATTGTCTTTTATATCCGACATATCAGTAAAGCTAAAGTCTGAAAAACTTTAAATAAGATGAAGCATAAAAAAACAGTAATATCAGATAATATCTCAATAGATATTTGAAAGTGCTTAAAAGATGAAGGAGTTTTTTGGTTTACTAGATTATTTAATATACTTTTAAAGACTAAAGAGATGTCAAATGAAAGGAGAAAGAGTATATTGATGCTTATTTACAAGAATAAAGGCGATGTACAAAATTGTACTAATTATAGAAGAATTAAATTAATGAGTCATACTTTAAAACTTTGAGAGAGAGTGATCAAATATAAATTATGTCATAATACTAAGGTATTAGAAAACCAGTTTGATTTTATACAAAGTAGATCTACTATAGAAACTTTTCATTTATTGAGAAGTTTAAGAAAAAAAAAGGAAAAATTACATTTGATTTTTATTCATTTGAGAAAAACTTATGATAAAGTCTCAAAAGAAATACTTTGGAGAGTTTTAGAAAAGAAACAAATTTGCACTACTTATGTGAAAAATCGACTAAGCGAAAAAAACCACGACTCTTTTCGAGAAGGCTTCTAAGGTTTTCACTGGAGTTCAGTTTTCGTCAAATTACAAAAGTGGTTGAGAAGTTGGAAACTTGAGAAGAAGAACAGAAAAAAAGATGTTTACTCCCAGTTACAATGAGGTTTTTATACCCAGGTCTATTCTATAGAGTCTCTTCAACGGTGTAGATTTTAGCTCCCGTGTCAGTCTATTACTGTCTGTAACGTAGCCGCGCTACGGCTTTAGCTGTACGATGTACGAATGTCTCAGCAAGGTAGCTGTGCTATGGCCTCTACTGTACAATGTACGGACAACACAATCTGAGGGCGGGGGGATCCTACCTCCTAAGGCAATAGGTTTCCCGTTTTCGCCATGTATCCGGTCAGTTCGACATGGTTTCTTTGGCATGTGCTGTTCAGCGTACTACCTTCTCTCTTCGGCGTCGAATGACGTGACGTCAGTGCCACATAAGCTTTCACGTGTACGCTTCAGATTAGGTGGCACGGATCCAGACGTAACAGTTAAACATCATTTGCTCTCGTAGAAATATGTAGGGCTGCAACGGCCATGCAGCGCAAGCCATTCAAAATTAAAGACTTGCTTTATATACTGTACATTTTGTTACTATAATCAATATAATTAATCAAATAAAAAAATAAGAATCAAATCAGCTAAATAAAAATATAGAAAAAATTCAGTAATTTAATTTAATTTCATTAAATTATATATTTATAAATTATTTATCTTCCAAAATTTTAAAATTTTAAAATAACTTAAAATTTTTGTAAAAAAAATCTTCAAACTGTCTTATAATAATAAGTGCTATTATTAGATATCATAATCACAAAATAAGAATACGATTATAAAAATAAGGGTAAATTATAATGATTTTTGAGTCTATAATATATTATTATATTAGTTCATATTTTTAAAATGTTAATATTTAAGTTCCTGATTTTTATCTTTTTTATTATTCATTTTTTTTTTAATTTTATTCTACCCTCTCTACCCACCTCTCTCTTCTCCCTCTCTTTTTCTTATTTCTCTTTACTCTCTCTTTGACTTTGGCGATGTGAAGTGGGGGATCGATGCTAACCAGTGGAGCGGGCCGCCTTCGCCCTCCTTTCTTTGTGTTCTCTCTTTGTCTCTCTCTATTTCTCTCTCTGTCTCTCTCTATTTCTCTCTCTGTCATCGGCGGAGCGATCGCCAAGTTGGGGAAGGGGCGGAGGGGAGAGAAAAAGAGAACATGGAGAGAGGAAAAGGGGAGAGGAGAGAGTCATCTTCATGACCATCGCCGGTGACTTGACAGGAGGGGTGGAGAGAGAGATGAGAGGGGTAGGATAGTAATTTAAAAAATATAATAATAGTTTTAAAAAAAACTCATTTGTTGATTATATTAAAACTCAAGTTTGATATTAAAATTTTAAAAATATAAATTTGCATAATAATATATCGTGAGCTTAGAAAGCTACGTGTAATTTATCATAAAAATAATAAGAAAATATAATGTTATAAAAGTATGAAAATATCATATTATTGTACAACGACAAATCAAACTTTTATACCATTATATGTGGTATTTATTACATGAATCTATTGTTCCTATTGCACTCTACCATATAATAAGTTTTTATTTAACTTTATATATGTAAGATTATTCTTTATAACTTTTGTCGTATTTTTTTGGGCATTTATATGCATGCCACACAATTATTTTAATATTACATTATCACATTTCTTCACAAAATTTATACAATGAAATGATAGATTTTTGTGAAGAAAGTGTATATGATTTAATTTTCTTTATTAGAATTTTTATTGATTTATGATTTATATGTCCAAACTAACTAAGCTAATTCTCTCTGAGCTTATCGTTAATTGGGATCACTCTAACTTTAGCTCTTTTTGAGTTTATTGTCAATTGAGGTCATTTCAACTTTTTGGAGAATGTGCATATTTCTCATGTTGTACTTTCCTGTATACTCTCTCATCTACTTTAGTATTCACATTTTTATAACACTTAATCTTATTTATATATTTTATTTTATATGCCAGCATTCAAGACTATATAACATTATTGATTTTATAATTGCCCTATAAAATTTATTTTTTAAATCTAAGTGAAATTTTTTTATCATACAATATTTCATATACATTTATTCACTTCATTTATTCTACTAATAACATTGCCATTTATTTCATTATTGTTATATATGGTTAATTCAAGATATATAAATATTAATTATTATCTCCCCACTTCATAAAATAAATCTAGACATGCTATTTAGGGATGAAGTGTAAATATTTTACTCGGTCACTTGATCATATGCAACATTTTAATTAATCTATTTTGGTCAGTTTTCAAATATTTGAAATGAAATGAAATCATATAATGAATAAATTTAATTTTTAAATTATTGAGTAGTTTATCAAATTAATATATTTTAAACTGTACCCCACTGATCAAACTTAATCGATTTAAATCAGTTTTTCCATATAAAAAGTTTAGCGCTACACAATTTTAATAATTTAACCAATACATAATCAAGGAGATTTTAATTAATTTAATGTGTTTGAATTATTTACTGAATATTCTTTAAATTATCAGATAAATTATGCATTAATATAATGCCATCACATGAGAATTTGAGTTTTTAAGCACAAATGTTATCATTCGATGCATTAGATTAAGACTGCAAATTATATTTTTAAGGTTTGCAGACGAAAAAGAAAAAGAAGAAAGTACTGTTGATTAAAAAAATCCTGCAAAATTACTTGCAGATTCCTAGAATTTAGGTATTTCAGTTATGAGTTTTGAATCATTTCTTATGCGTTTTGGCAGTGAAAATTATTATTTATCTATATATATATATATCATCCTTTATCTATGGTTTTATGCTGTGATTATCATCATTTTATTATAATGTTTTTAAAAGTTTTGCGCTTTATTATTTGCTGTTGTCATCAATATTATATTTGGTGATAGTATAAGATCAAAAAAATAATAATCTGTACCTAAGTAAAATAAAGAGTTAATGTGAGGAATTGATACGCAATTTACCCAAAAAGAAAAAGTACCCTCTAGCTTAGCTTATGCTGTTCCCTCACAGTCATCCCCTGCTACTTTCTGCTCTCCTCGCCCTTTCGCTTTTCTCCGTTCTCCGAAGAGGAAGATGGAAGTGTGAGGGGCGGACAGGAGAAGAACCGAAGCTGCCGAAAACCCTAGCTAGAGATCGAGAAGCCATAGAATCCGAGCTTTTGGTGAGTTTGTTGATTGATTCTTTCGTCTTTTGGGCTGCCGAAAGTTTCCTGCTTGGATCTCGGATGTTTCTTTCTTGGGGTGGATTTTACTGTTTGGATTGGCTGTTCGTATCTCGCTTCTGCAACGCAGATGCCAGGGATCTGAATCCGGACAATGCCTGTCGATCGTGCATACCGGGATTATCGCTTGCCACTTATTAGATGTAGAGTTAGTGGTTTCGGGTGTTTTGAGGTTGGTTTCTTTGGAGGAATGAGCTGCGTTTGATCCGACGTTTTTCTTCCCTCATTCTTCTTCGAGAGATTTGGAATTCCAATGCATTTTATCGTTCTTTGACGGATTTCAGGTCACAGATCTGGGGTTTCCTTTGTTTCCAGTATGGCATTTATATTGCATTTGTTATTATATTGTAAAGAACTTTGTTTCCATGGTGCGTGTGTTAGCTGTACTCATGAAGTGGAGTTTAGGAGCTCCAATTTATCTCATGAGGGATTCATTTGAAATTGCTTATGCTCATTAAAAGGTAGTCATTGTAAGAGTATCTTTGTCCTTGCAGAGCTTGAATTCCTGTTGAGAATCCTGTGCTTGATCTTCTATTACCTGGCTTATGAGATAATTGGTTGAAGTCACCATAGATTCCTCTTATGTTGCGTGAATCTGCTGAACTGTGATCAATGTATTGAGGTGAATTTAGAGAAATTTATCGTGAAGCTTAGCTCTCTTTGGCACTGAAACTTGGTGATGTTGGAAAAATCCCAGACATGGATATGATTCCTCAGTCTGGGAATGCAGTTGATAAGGTGCTTGCTTTGAAAGAGGAAGAACTTATGCCTGGTATAAAGAAGTGTACAAATTCAGAGATAATCGCTCTTGTGAAGGAAGTCAAAGGAAAGGGTTCGTTTCAAGAGTCGAAGGAGTTATTGCCTGATATATTTAGCTCTAAGAGCAGTGATTCTTATGAAGAAGTAGGAAATACTTCTTTCTCTGGAGCAAGCCATCCACCAGAACCTGTTGATGTGGATCTTATGAGAACAGTTTATGTAACAATTGACGGAAACAAAGCTGAGACAGGGTGCTTAATGAAAGGGCTGGCTGTGAAAGGCCCTTTTATGGAAGATCTTTCACTTCGGGTACCCAGCCTAAAACCTAACTTTGCAAATCTTTCTCCTATAGAGAGTTTGATTGAGGAACCTCGCGCTTCTGGTACACTTCCATCGCCTTTCTCCATGGATCGAGCAGCACAAAGTTCAGAAAATGCATATTTGCCACAGGATTCGGACGAGAAGGAATGTGTGTGGGATGCTTCTCTACCACCTAGTGGTAATGTGAGTCCACACAGTAGCATTGATAGCACAGGTGTTGTAACTGCAATGAGTGTGGTGAATAGTTGCACTAGCACATATAGGAGTGATGGAATTACCAGCGATGGAATGCTAAGTGTTGAAAGAAATTTCGAGAGTACCAAGGGGAGTGTTAGGGGAGAATCGCTTGAAAGTGAGAAGACCAGTATGAGTCGAGCAAGTGACAGCAGTGGGCTTAGTGATGATAGCAATTGGAGTAATGTAACAGGTAGTGCTAATAAGCCTCATAAAGGAAACGATCCAAGATGGAAGGCGATTCTCGTTGTAAGGGCCCGAGATGGTTTACTAGGTATGAGCCATTTTAGGTTGCTCAAGCGACTTGGATGTGGTGACATTGGAAGTGTCTACCTGTCAGAGTTGAGTGGTACAAGATGCTATTTTGCGATGAAGGTGATGGACAAAGCATCCCTTGCAAGTAGGAAGAAGCTGACTAGGGCTCAGACTGAAAGAGAGATTCTTCAGCTATTGGATCACCCATTCCTTCCAACTCTGTATACACATTTTGAGACTGATAGGTTTTCATGTTTGGTCATGGAATTTTGCCCTGGTGGAGATTTGCATACACTGAGGCAAAGGCAGCCAGGGAAGCACTTTTCTGAGTATGCTGCCAGGTAAAATTTAATAACTATAGAGCAGTAGCTTTGCCTAAGCTCTCATGTGCACATTTCTGGATCCTGTTCGTCATGCTCATCCCTAATATTTGAAGCAATAAAATTCACTGTCTTTGCTGATTTCTTACAAAATTTAATTTGCTTTTGCAGCATTCAGTTATCTTTTCCTGTCCTCATTCACATGACAAAATCTTGAAGGTTAATTTGCTTGCTTGACCAATCCTTGTAAAAATGCAAATAGTCGGAAATGTCAAAATCAGTACTTGAGATGAACTGTAGCTCATTTACCCTTTCTAACAAAAATGCTTTGGCATCGAGAATGTCATTATATATTATTGTATTTTGGCATCTCAACTTGTGCGAATGTTGTTTTTCTAATAGTTTTAGTAGTGTTCAAAATTATTTCATACAATGCATTTACATAACCTGTGCATTTGGTTTAATTGGTCGGTTTAGTGACCACACCAAAATAAAAATCGAGTTCGGTTTTAAATTTTTTTAAAAAAAAAATCAATCAAATTAGATTATAAACCAAACCAAATCAATCAAATAAATATCAGTTTGATTTGGTTAAAATCATTTTTTATTCAATATTTTATCTAAAACTTGTCTAAACTTTCTCAGAATGATGTTAAATATTGTTATTCAAATATCTAGATAATAGCCTTAATGTAAGAGTAATGTAGCATAAGAAATAGTTTAACTAAATGAAACATTCACCTTGACTCTTAATAAGATTCTACAAAAATTGTTCAAGCATATGAAATAACTGAATCGTATCACCATAATAGACTTAATAAAAAAGGTAGTAAGAGTTCAGGAGTAATTGCATAATCAACTTTGCAACATAATCAAAATTATATAATAAAATTATATTTATATGTAGGGTTATTTAATAATCGATTAATTCTATTGGTTTGGTTTCCAAACATGTGAAACCGAATCCAAACTGATTAACTAAAATACTTAAAATATCAAATCATCACCAAATCATTGGATTCTAAACCAAACCAAACCACTAGATTTAAATGGTTCGGTTCGGTTTTTCAGTTTAAACTATTGTTTGCACCCTCCTATTTCCATAACAAAAATTGATGGATCTTAATCTCAATATCTTTTTGTTACTTTAGGAAGCAGCTAAGGTGCTTGCATAAATTTTTGGGTAATTTTCATTGTATGTGTTTATTGATGAAACCATATTGACCTCTGAATAATACGTTTTTATGAAGTTATGATATAGAAACATTTATGCATTTGGTGTTTGTCGAAGCAATGCTTAATCTTTTTAAAAATCTGTGAACTTAATTTTATTTATTCAATTCTCTGGTTACTATTCCCTGTTAATTCAGTCCCCATGTTTCACTTGCGCTTCTTTAGCTCTTTGTTTCACAATAACCATACAATTTATATCTTGCATAGTTTGGATCATGCTTTCGAGGACAAAAACACTAGCACTACCTTCATATACTTGTTATTTGTTTTGTCCTTTGAGGTTTCGGCACAAACCTTCCTTTTGAATCTCTTCAACCTTCAAATTAACGTTGGCCTTGTGCGATTTGATGAGGAATCTGTAACATAAGAGTATTGGAAGGCTAAAAAATAATTATTTTTTGTAGTTTGGCATTCAACTAAGTTCAAGCGAGTCATTTGTAACTCAACATCGAAGTTTCTGCTTTCAACTAAAGTTCTATTTGAGTAGATTAAATTTATTTTATTTCAAGTTGATTCAAATTAAGTTCTCATCCTTTTATCTTAATCTAAATATGCATTATAAGTTTTTTACATTGTTCATATTAGAATGCAAATATAGTACATGTCCATCTAGTCTATACCTCATTCTTTCACATAAAGTATTTAGAGCATGTGTATATATATAATGCGCGTGTGTGTGCCTGTATATATACAGTAATTTTAGATGCATATGTTTTATCCATATGTTAAGTACATATTGAGTTGTATTGGCTCCGCTTCTGGCGTTAAATTTGAGTCAAGGACATCCAGTGAAATTTGAATTGATATTAAAATTCGATCTGCCACTTCTTTGCATCATCAACGTTTTAAGAATGTGACTGTGAGTCATGATAAAAATTCATTAAGCAGATTAAACTAACTCGTTGAACATAGCAATGTTTTATGTAAGACATGAAAATAGCTGTTGTGAAATAATACGCAGCAGAAAATTCGGATCGTCGGACGTGTAGTTAGCTAAATAAATCGTGCTACATAAGTATGAGAAATAATGATAATAAAAGAACGAATCAACCACAAAAACACCAGATTTACGTGGTTCGGAGATATTCCTCCTACATCCACGGGGAGAGCAGAGAGAGACTTTATTATGTAGAAAATCAGATAGAAAGAGAATCTTACACCAATCATCTGGTTCTCGACCTCAGACGGGATACAGAAATTGGATCTTTTCTTCTTTCAGATTAGACAATCTAATTGCTTCTCGAGCCTCAGATGATTGCCTTCAGATTCCTACGAAATCACCTCTGTAGCCGATGAAGGAGATCCAAGAGAAATCACTGCTGAAAATATCCAAGTGAGTCACTTATTCACGTTTCCCAAGAAGAAGCTTGAGAACTTGTAGTCTTCCACCAGAAATCCTGATAATCCCTCTTATTTCAGCTTATCAGATCATCCTGTATCTATAATAGTAGCTTATGACAAATCTTGTATCTGATTCGCATAAAAATTTCAACAGCCTAACAAATAATTCTTATAATTAGGATTATTTAATTATTATTCAAATCACATTTTAAAAAATAGCCACATATGTCAATTGCCTTTTTGGCTGTGTTTTAGGCATCCTTTGGAAATTCTTTAACAGAGCTGTTGATCTGCAACCATGTCAATTGACAGTATGGTATGTTACATTATATTTTAACATGAGTATTCATGCTAATGATGCAGTTGCAAACACACATGATTTTGATGAATAGACTTCTTAGAAACCTTAATCATATCACCATCAATCTTATTCCAACTATTTGGGATTGGTTGTATTAGTTCATTTTCTGTTAATCTTGTCAAGTGGATGATACTGGCATTATTCTTTCTTTTTAGAAAAATTTTCCATGCTTGAATTGAGTTTACACAATTAAATCTCAACGCCTGCAGTTCCATTAACATTGATGATAAGAAAACTGATAAGAACAAGTTTATAGTTTTTTTGATTGTCTGGCTCTAGCAAGGAAATAGCTGGGACTTCATATGCAACAGTAATTTCTGTAATCCTAATTTTTTAGGAATTGATTTCTTGCTAGGTTTTATGCAGCAGAAGTGTTATTGGCTCTGGAGTACCTTCACATGCTTGGGGTAGTTTACAGAGATTTGAAACCAGAAAATGTTCTTGTTCGAGATGATGGCCACATAATGCTATCAGACTTTGACCTCTCTTTACGGTGTGCAGTCTCACCAACACTCATAAAAACATCATTGTATGATTCCGATCCTTCGAACCACGCATCAGGCATGTTCTGCGTTCAACCAGCTTGCATAGAACCATCATCAGTGTGCATCCAGCCCGCTTGCTTCATGCCCCGGCTCTTCTCTCAAAAGAGCAAGAAGTCATCGAGAAGACCGAAGGATGAGCTTGGGCAGCCGTCCACCCGACTTGCTGCATTGCCTGAGCTCGTGGCAGAGCCCACATCAGCCCGCTCTATGTCTTTTGTCGGCACCCACGAGTACCTCGCCCCCGAGATCATCAAGGGTGAGGGCCATGGCAGTGCTGTGGATTGGTGGACCTTTGGAATCTTCCTACATGAGCTCCTATACGGGAGGACACCATTCAAAGGGTCTGGCAACCGGGCGACTTTGTTCAATGTGGTTGGGCAGCAATTACGGTTCCCGGAATCACCATCAACTAGCTATGCTAGCCGTGATCTGATTAGGGGATTGCTTGTGAAGGAGCCGCAGCACCGGCTTGGGGTGAAGAGGGGTGCAACAGAGATCAAGCAGCACCCGTTCTTCGACGGCGTGAACTGGGCGTTGATACGGTGCAGCACACCGCCGGAGGTGCCGAGGCCTGTGGAGGCTGAGCTGCCGGTGAAGTTCGGGACGGTCGAGGGGATGGGAAGCAGCAGCAAGAGGATAGTTGGGAGTGCTGACATGAAGTCTGGAGGCAAGTACTTGGATTTTGAGTTCTTCTGAGTAAGTGCTGAAGCTCTCTGCTCATACTGATTATTAGCTGTTGTGCTAGGCCGATATTTGTTCCTTCTATTGATTCCATCTCTGCAGCCTTCACAGTTCAAATTGTCAAGAGACCTATTAATTGCAACAAGCTTCCTTCAGTATGCTACTCAAATCAAATGCTAATATTGGTTATATGATTTTCTTTTTTTTTTGGGTAAATTGCTTATAGGTTCCTGAAGTTTTGGAGGTTTAACATACTAGTTCATAAAATTTGAATAATTATATTTAAATCTCCTGGGACTAACATTTTATTGCCACAAGGGTTCCGATAGGCTCAATAAATTTTCTATAAACAGAGGGATAATTACGTCTGTCTTCCCAAAATATCTTTATTACATATTTGTCCTGTAAAGTTAAATAATTTTATTTTATACATACATATGACATATAAAATTTTAAATATTATATTCTTGTTCAAGTATATGTTATTTTTTAATTTAAATTTTATGAAGATAGTGATATATAGATAATATTTAAAGTTCTTTATACTGTGTAAGTAATTGTCTTAAATATAAAAAAGCATTTATATATATGACACAAAATTTTAAAAAAATATAATATTTTAGATCATTTAAAAATTAATTTTATTTTTTCTCTCATCACACACATTCGGAGATAAAATAAAAATTATATATTTGAATATTATGAGAGTGTTTAGCTAAAATGATTGTTCGAACCTTATAACAGTCTAAATACAGTAGACAAAATTTTGAATTGGATGTTAAAAAAAATATAGAATTTTTATGACAAACAATTATCAAATTATCTACTTATAGCTGTAAGTTTGTTTACCGGTTAATTTTAACTTGTTATATTGCATTATATATATATATATTTTTAAAATTTAATTATAATTTATATCACATATATTTTAAAATAAAAAATTAATTTTATTTTATATTTATATATATTAAAATAATAATTAATTTATATTAATTTTTTTGTATTTTAATGTAATAATTAATTTTATTTCATTTTATATACAATTTTAAATAAAAAAAATTCTTATCAACTTTAATTTTTACTTTTATTAAATTAATCATTACAAATAAATATAAATTTTCAGAATTTAACTGTGTTAATTTAATATATTTTTAATAACATGTTTAAAATCGAGGTTTTAAAACTCCGCTAAAATGGCAGAGTTTCGATAGTTTCCAATTGATTTTGGTGGGTCATCAAAATTGATTCAAAAAATCTATCGAATTTTAGTTTCGACTGATACTTGATAATTCGGTAGTTTTGACTATCAAAATTTATTTTTCTTCAAAAAATAATATTCAATAATTATTATTAATAAAATTTTATAAATTTTAAATAATTTATAAAAAAACTGCAACTATTAAAATTATTGAAATCAATACTTTTATTTTGTGATCACCGAAGCCAAGTTTTATTTTTTTGTTTTGATGAATCAAAACTATGTTATATAATAAGATGGGTGATTGTTAGCGTCGATCATGAGTGGTGCAGAATAGAAGTGATCTTCTATAGTTAGGAGGCCGTTTAGTAATATTAAGTTTTGCGATTATTCTAAAATTTGTTAGGCTAAAATAAATTTTAATTTGGGGAGGGATTTGTCAGTTAGCTGAAATTCACCTGCTTAAGTAGCGCTTTTCATACAAGAAAAAGTTTGATTGTCTTTTTCATTGCAATTAACAACATAAATATATATTAAGTGTGCTTGGGCTAAAGTAGTACTGAGATGAGTGACCTTCTAGAAAGTGCTCCAATTACACATTTTCTAGAAGCTAAAATAAATAATACCTCTATAATTAGATCATAAGATGTTACAATATAGTATCAGAGTCGACCTCTCACAGTATCATGTTGGTTCGAGGATGAATTAGGTGGAAGATGGTGGGATTGTGCGCATGTGGCTGAAGAGAGTGAGGAGTGATTGTCGGGTGATGTTCTAAGAAAAATGAATCACTGAAATAAAGTACGGCTCTTAATAGGCTTCTAGATTGAATAATAAATAGTGAGAGGGACATAAGAATGAACTATTCTACATCAGAAAGGGAGAGATCCTAAGTTGTATAAGTAGATAACGTGATTTCAAATAATTAATGCATCTTTTGGGGCAAAATTGTGAAGTTAATAAAGGAAACTTCATAATTATTAAAAATACTTGTACTAGAGTAGTACTGGGATAGACGATCTCCTAAAAAGTGCTCAAGTCATGCAATCTCCAGAAGCCAAGAGAATAATATTTCTACAATTAAATCACGAGATGCTATATTATCTCTTTTATATAAAATGGTATACCATATTTATATATAGAAATATCTCAATTATACTTTAAAATTTTTTAAATATGTAGTTTATATATATATTGAATTAATTACGAATTAAAGTAATTTTATTTTAAGTGAACTCGAGTCGAAATGCTTAAAATGTAAGTTTGAGAGTTTTTTTTTTTGGATAATAGTAAGTTTTGCCTCGTTTGGTTTGAGGCGAGATTTTTGCCCAACATAAATTTCAACTATAAAAATCAATTTTATTTCACATTCAATACAAATACGAATATTAAAATTAAAAATATTTTATATTTTACCCACTTTTTATTAATAAAATAAAAATTTTTTTTATTAAATTTAAAAAATAATTTTTTTTTTCATGACTAAAAAAAAGCTTGAATTTGAGAGGCTTAACGAGTTTTGGCCTGTTGGGCCGCTATCCTTTGAAGGAACGACACAGCCCGCTGCTTTTTGATTCCCAAGAGTTTTTTTTAAAAAAATTTAATATTTTTTATTTTTTTGATGGCATTTGATTCCCGAGTTTTTTTTGATAGAGATTCCCAAGAGCTTTTTTTCATAGAGATTCCCAAGAGTTGAAGAACTACGCAATGTGCAAGTAGAGAATTCTAGTTTTCCCTCTTGCCCATTTCAGCTCGACGCGAATGGCGGCGTCCGGCAAGCGGTGGCTTCCGCTTGAGGCCAACCCCGACGTGATGAACCAGGTTTCTTCGGCTATGTCTGTGTTGCCCTTCTCCCTTTTTCGTGACGATCTATGGACTTGGTTGCTTCGACCATTTTGCTTCGTGACGATCTGACTTCTTTCGTACTGTGACTTCTGTTTTTCGGCGGCTTTTGAATTTAGGGCTTTTCCTGGAATGTTTCGGAGGGTTTGGGGGAATCGTTTTATTTTGATGGTTCGCGTTTTTGGGAAGAAACATGGAGAGGATGGATGTAGAAATGGTGATTCCTTGGATCTTTTCTAGTGCAGTTCATTTGGGGACTTGGCGTTCCGGAAGATCAAGTGGAATTTAATGATGTCTACGGTTTGGATGAGGAGCTGCTCGAGATGGTCCCCAAGCCTGTGCTTGCGGTGCTTTTCCTTTACCCTTACTCATCCGAGGTAAATTGTTTTTACTATGAATTGATCAAAGGAATTTTATTTACCCTTACTCATCTGAGGTAATTTTTTTTTACTATGAATAGATCAAAGGATTTTTAACTAGGATGGTATTTTATTCAATGTTATCTAGCTATTCTAATATCTAGATGCATTTTTTGAGTAAAAGCTCTATAATTTTTTTACAAAGTTATCTACATATGTCATCAAACCAAAGAATAGTTTTCTCTAAATAATATGACATAATATCAAGATAAGATGACATTGAACCAAATTCTCCTTTGGTTTAGGGGTTAACTAAGTTACCCCAAGTTATCCCCAAAATGCTTTCAAAGATCGATGTGGTTAGATCATCATACTTACTGTTGCTGCCCCTATCCTAACCTCGCTAACCCCTCTGACCCTTACCCTCGCCTTCCCTTGGTAAATATGTGAAGTACTATTTGCTCATTCTAATTTTAGTTAAGTTATTAAACAATCAAATAAGATCCCGAGTTAAGGCAGATTAGCAATCAAATTCAATTCTGGGTAAATCTTCTACCTAGTTGGGTAACTTTTTACTAAGGTTAGTATACCCTAGGTTAACTAACTCTATTCCAAATCCAAACGTGCTATTGTTTTAATGTCTGCTTCATGCCTGTTTAGTATGGTCTTACCATTCTCTATTCCATTGTTTTATCTACGGTGTGATGTGTTGGATCTTCTTATAGGATGAAGCAGAAGAGGAAAATGTGAAAGTACAATTCTCAGAAAGTGACAAGAAGGTATGTGATTGCTAATTTGATTTTGATAGGAGATTAAATGATTGATATTTGCTTGATCGATTTTTTTTTGTAGCATAATGTGGGTTCTATCATGATTCACTATGTACCGATTGGCTTTTTATCCTCTTCGTAGGGTTTATCTATGTTGGTTTTTTTGGTCAGTTTAGCAGTCTTGAAGGAATTTGCTCATGCATGCCCAGTTATAAGTGGTCTTTGAGGATTCTATATGGTGTTTGATGATTTTGTTATCGAATTAGCCTATTAGGATGTTGAACTCTTTATGACTCTTTAATTGTTTTAATGAATGTCTTGTTATTCCATTCTGGTGTATTATCTTGTGTAGATTATTTTTAATTCCATTAAAAGGTTATGTTACCATCTTTAGACGAGCTACAAGAACTTTTGGGCTATGCCATGTTAAAATAGAATATAATTTAACAATTTTAGGCAATTTATATTTGTTTAATCTCTTGAAAAGTGAGGATAGCATAAAGGTCCATTATGCTTGTAGTAATGGGGAATACCAGACATTGACATATTAGGCTTACTTAGCCTAGGCTTTATACACGTGTTTTGTAGTAAAAGTAGGTATGCCTGCCTTCTGATCTGCTTTTTTGATTAACTAAATGCTAGAGTTAAATGGTGTCTTCTGCCTTATATATGTTTTTTTGTAGCTGTGTTTTTTGTTCTTTATTAAGGGGCCATTCACGTAAGTCCTATTGATAAGTGTGGTTGAGTGACTTCAGTTGCAATGCTTTCTGAAATCCAAATGAATCTGGCTGGCTAGTAACAGTTATATTTAGATAATTATTTTTGAGGATCACTTTGTCCTAATGATAGATTAAGCTCCAGGTTCTGCATGATAATATAAGAGATAATCAGGTATCTTCTTGGTGTTGATTTGTTTATATTTGCCTTCAGGATCTTCCTGAAGATGTTTATTTTCTCAAACAAACAGTGGGCAATGCATGCGGAACCATTGGAATTCTTCATGCTATTGGAAATCTCAGGTCCAGGATTAAGTTGGGTGCGTCCTTCCCTTCTTGCTGCTTTAGCACATTATTTATGTTTTAATCATTCTCTGTTTCCTTGATAGAGCTCAAAGTGCAAAAGTTATTTATCATCAGTGAGTCCGAAACTAGGGTTGGCAATAAGTTGAGTTTGAGGGAGTTTGCATAAACTGGAAGCTACTTGACATCTTCCTATTGAACTTGAGCTTGAATTAGTTCGGGTCAAATCGAACTTGAACTTGACATCTTCTTATTGAACTTTAATCCTTCCATTCCCTTTACTTCATGTTTTAATTTTGGTTACCATTTACTAACACTTGAAATTTCATGTTAATCGGGGATACAGTCTGAAAACTTTTTAATTATACTCCTGCTTGTTATTTTCGCTAAATAGCTCCCAATTCCTTGGGATAGGAGTTTTTTCACTTCAGTCAATGTTTTTTGAATGGTTCCACTTTTGATGTTTATTTATCGTGGGTGCTAGAGTTCTAAGTCATGTTAGCTTGATTATTTTAGGCGGTTCCCTTCAAATTAATAGTTTTTTGACTCAATAGATTCCAATTCTCTCACTCTCTTCTTCTCTCTCTCTCTCTGCCCCCTTTCTTTCAGCAGTAGTTTGGTCTTGTATGACTTCTGTTTTTATTTTCTCAAACCAGATTACTTGAAAATTACATCATGATAACTTTTCACTTCTTTACCTGTTTCAGTTGAGGGATCATACTTTGACAGGTTTTATAAATCGACAGCCAACATGGATCCTTTTGAGGTGGTTTATTGCTGTTTTTGTATTTTTCTGGAACTTGTGTGGATTTTTGTTTAGCCCCCATTACTATTTGTTTATTATTGTGCGTTTGCACTTCAGCGTGCTGAATTTCTTGAGAAGGATAGAGAAATGGAGGATGCACACTCTGTGGCAGCTTCTGCTGGGGATACTGAGGTGCGATCTAAGTATCTGTACCATCTTTTTCTCTTCTGTTGTATTTAGTAGTAATTGCATGATTTATTTTTGTAGAGACGGATTAAAATTATGTAAGGTTTGTATTTATTATTGAAACTTGAAACCCGATTGACCTTCAATCTAACTGAAATAGATTTGGGCAGTCTTGAGTTCCGAATCAACATCTCAATCATTCAGGAGAAAATTAGGATTCATGTTTGAGACGGGTGATTTGCAATAGGTTATTTTCTGGTTGAATTGTAAACATGTCTGTATGCTTTATTGACAATAATCATATGGCATTGTGGTAGACTTGAGTAATCAAGTATTAGGAGTTGACTCGAAAGACCTGTTTCAATTTCAGTCAGCTCAAATCAAACCGCATTCAAGTTTGAGTCAAGCTTGAAGTTTGAGTTGTGCCCAAGTTGACGAATATTGCTCAAATTTTACTCTGGCTCATTCCAGCCCTATTGACATGTTTTGCCAATTTGTTGGTTATTACTTGTTAGGTTAGTCTTTGTATTCTATTGCTAATTTTCTTGCTGTGAAAGATTAATGCATTTGATTTTCATGATATGGGCTCATTAAGCTATAAAAGGAAGAGTGAAGAGAGGGCAATAATGGAGAAAGCACGATAATTGATATTAAAGGACTACAAAAATGAGCATGAGCTTGATTCTTTTAGAATTTTATATAGCAAAATTTATGAGGAGCAAATACAATCAAATGTGTGCTTATAAGTATGTGCAGATGGCTATCTGAGGCTGTTGATCTCACGAGGAGATCATCGTATGGAGTTAATGCCACAGATGTAGGGAAAGGATGGAAGAATTTTTCATTTTAATTCTTCGTTTAGCAATGTACATCAATATAAAAAGTAATCCACAAAAAAGAACCTACTTAATCCTATAAATAAAGAAATTATATCTTTAGTAAGAAACTAACTAGAAGAATTTGAAATTTGCTAAAAACAGCAGGAAAAATTCTCCAGTGTAACTTTTTAAGTTATTCTAGGAAATAATTTGATATAGGATATATCCATACTCTGCCTAGGTTTGTTTGGCAAACTTCCAAAATTTGGCACAATAATATTTTAAAATTATTGTAAATTTTAATAACTTTATTTCACATCTAACACAAATTTTAATCTTAAAATTAACTTTATTTCACATTCTACATACCTCACAATATTAACATAAATTTCTTTTCCATCAATTCTATAAAATAAAATATTTTTTATTTTCTTACCTAAATTTAACACCCAACCAAATAAGACCTAAAGCTTGGCTAAAGATATTCATGTCAAGCTTGGAACTTGGGTCTTCAATGCCTGGCGCTGTACTTCCTTATTTAGAATATCTACAACTTGGAGATATGTTGGAGTATATATTAACTTGATTGCAAGTTCAATTTTCTCCTTAATGAATTCACGATCAATTTTCATATGCTTAGTCTTATTGTGATGAACGATATTTTTTGCAATACTAGTGGTTGATTCACTGTAGCAAACAAAGCATCTTCATGGACTTCTAGTTTGGTGCTTAGTTCTTCAAATAATTTTCTTATCTAAATTTCCTCATAAATACCGTGTGCCATAGAACTGAAGTGAGCTTGTGCACTGCTCTTGGCGGCAACAAGGACTGTTATCGGACTAATTTCGGGCCAGCTGAAGGCAACTCGAAATCAAAAATTTCGAGGTCGTCTCAGCTCGAAATCAGTTTGATGGACACGTGATGTGGCATGTTCAACATCGTGCCCCCTTGTGTCCATGTGTCTGATATAAGCACAATGTGGTTTTTAGAGGTCACCGTGCTTCATAAAGCATAGTGAATGCTGAGAGGGGATGTAAAGGGATGAAATCACTCTGAATGGGACAAATTTCAGCCTATGAAGTATGAATACAATATGACGATACAGATATGATATAATATAGATACAACAATACAACAAACTTAAAAAAATGGTACAAATACATCAGGATATGGCAGTTATATATGTATATGCGTATAATGCGCTATATTAAGGTGTACCTTAAATGATTGACCAGAATGACTTATACATCTTGTTGATTTGGATTTCAAAAACATCCTTTGAACTTTTTTCAAATTAATTATATTTCTTGTTAAATGTTCTTGATATCACTGAAAGAAATATTATGGATAATATAAATTAAAAAGTAAAAAATCCTTCAACAACTATTGAATTTAAAAAAAAATTAAATTTAAAATAATGTTATAAAGTTTGTTTAGTTGCTTTCCAACCTATCACATATTATCTAATTGAGATGAGAGTTTACATACATATCGATAGATTAAATTTAGTTTCAATTTAATTTTGATTTAAATCGATTAGCTCGATGCAAATGAGATATAATTGTTAAATAATATTTGTATTGTAACCTGAACCCAGATATATTGATCTGCTCTTCTCTCTTTGAGTTTTTTATTCAATAAATAGATAAAATGAAAAGCCATAGTCTTATTTTTTTCACAATAAGAGCTCAATTGAGATAAAGAAGAAATATGATCAATATTCAATAGAAGCTACGATAAAGTATTAATTAATGTGGAAAAAGTTGCAATGTCTTTGGCATTTGTAATACTTTGAAAAGGATCAGCTAAAACAGAGGGTGCAACTGCTTGCAGATATTAAATTTTTTCTGCTACTTAAATATTAATGTGTGTGAAGCTTCTGTAATCCCAATTACGTGAACCCACAATATCGCTCTCCAAATTTTAATGCTTGAGTTTATGCAAGGGCTGTGTTTTATATATAAGATATTTTTTATTTTATCATGTGGGTTCGACTGAGTGTTCCAACATTTGTTTCTTTAATTAGATATATCTGGAAGTATCAGAAATATATTGAATTTTTAGAAAATAAAAATAAAATTTAATACATCATGTAGCGTATTGGATATGTATTGGTGAAGTATTAGGGTGTATCAGTATTTGATATAAATATAATATATATATTAGGCTCCATGAAGTATCAGTCTTCATAGGCTTCAACGAGTGGGGTTTAAAGATTCCTACCCAAAGCCTAAGCCCTTTCCTATCTAGAATATTGATTCAATTTAGAATACGACAATCTTAGACGGTAAGGCAAATCTTGTTCATTCAGCATTAAGAAAAAAAATGATAATAGGTAAACGTTTATATGGACTTCCATACAGAGTGCCTCAATAAAGGAAAATTCATTATGCCATAATTTTATTTGTGTGAGGAGATACTAAATATCATACTTAATACGACACTAAAAAAAGAAATAACTAATACCAAAATAACTGCAAGAAATAAATGAAAATTAACCTAAAATAAAATATTTTCTCCATGAGAATTCTCATAATATAGGGAATATTCAACTAGCTATGTTAGCAATTCTCAACAGCTAGCTCACCAAATCAATTTCCCATCTGTCAATTCATATTGAAGCAATGAGGTCACATTTTGATTGGTGGTGATAAACTCTGTCAGAAATAAATCTACTGTCGATTTAAGTATAATGTAGAAAAGTGAGCAACAAAACAAAAGGACATAATTAAACTTATAAGGTTACTATCTATTTCAAAAAAAAGCAATAGAAAAGAAGTGGCTAGAAGAATTTGGAATACGCAAGAAACAATTGGCTAAATTCTCTAAATATAGAAACAATAAATGCAAATATTTGAATTATTTTAGGAAATAAAGTGATGCAGAATAATTTCACATGAGAGTTAGGGTGTTCATGATAGGAAAGGAGCAAGAAGAGCGAATGCACTAAATATTACATTGGAGGCATGTAGTGATAATAAAGTAAGAAAAGTAAGAAGGCTTGGTGGTTTGCTGCCCCCGCGCTGCTGCATGCTAACCTAAGGCTCTGTATTGCTCATTATGATTACTATAGTTAGGTTTAGGTTATTGAAAAATTATGATTACTCATTATAATAGAAATAAGTTAAAATGTGTGTATGTAAGATTTTATAATATTTTGAGTGTGCATAGCGTAATTAACTAAGAATGGATGGGTAAGGCATAAATAAAACTAAATGGTATGGCATGTAGGTAATTATCCCTTTTTTATATGAAAGTTAGCTTGTATATACAAAATAAAATCTTACTGGCACTTGTGATATAGTTTCTAATAGTATTTTTCTGTTTCTGTTAGGCATGTTCAGACGTGGATCAGCACTTTATTTGCTTTACGTGTGTTAATGGTATGTATGTCACCCTTTAATCCTTTGTATTATTTGTCGCTTGATGCATTAGTTAAATTGGCTTAAGTTTTAAGGGACTTAAACTAATAAAATCTAAATCGTTGTGCTCCCTTAAATCTTAAACCATGAACCCTAAATCACGATGGAGTTTTAAACCCTAAACTTTAAACCCTTATCTAATAAGCTTAAACTGCCTGCAAGGTGAGGATGTAAAGTTATTTATGATTTTTGCTTATTTAGCACTATCAAATCGTGAACAACCCTTCCTCTTGCCAAGGAAGTGGTCCATTGCCCATTCTCCCGTTGACAAATTGATCTATAACCCATCCTCCCCATTGGTGAGCTACAGCCTACTAATTGTAGTCACTAACGAACTGCACACAACCCATTCTCCTGGCATCAAACTGGTTTGCAACCCGAACATAATGCCAGAACTCATCCCATGGAGATGATGAGGCTGATTTGATCATCCATGAGCCACTCTCCCAGCGTGCCGAACTGGCCATACACCATAGAAACCAGCACAATGTCTTCATGCGGTCATCGGAGATGTCAATGTCAGGGTTCTTTACTTGACATTGATCTGACCATACCAACATTGACATTGTCTATGTTAGTGTTTAGTAGATGACACATCAGGGCCAAATTAGTTAAAGCCAAATGTAATTGAATGTTTAATCCTAACATAAATTTCTGTGAGCATATGGCAAAAAGTTCAAAATATTTACAATCTAGTTACATTTTCGGCTTAAGCCGCCTAAATCTACTGAGGCTACCTCAATCTGATTGTTGATCAAAGCCGATTGTACCTTCTTTTTTAGGCAGTTGTTAAACAACCCCTTAGTATACTTCAAAAACCTCATCATCATGAAGTCTGATCTCAATTTTCAGTAGGTTATAATTTCTTATAGTTTTTGTCTTACAGGGCAACTTTATGGGCTCGATGGAGTTAAGTCGCAGCCAACGAGCCACGGTCCATCTTCGCCTGATACTTTACTACAGGTTTGCTTGCCTACAAATATTTCTTTTTCATAATTGATGAGTGCTCAAGTTTGGTATATATACATTTCGTTGTTCTGCTTAATTGAAAATTTACCGAGTTTATTTTAATGCTGCAAATGAAGTATCATTAAAAATCTGTTACACATGAGGGTAAAAAAGTTATGCCACGAGCATTTATAATGGCATTTTGCATGCTATTCAATGCAGGAAATGATATATAGATATAGACTGTTCAATTCTTTCCATATATCCTCTAAGTTAAGCTTCAACTACTCTTTTTTTTCCTCTGCTTCGTAAGATTAGTGCAGTGAGATGTAGGGGCTCAGATGTATGAGTAGTCACACCATATGTATGACCTCTAAGTGGCAGGGATACCACTCTTGTTGATTCATTCTAGATTTAGTTGATAGAAGATCTCTTATTTTTTAACTGATTTCGTTTGATTGCAGATCCTGAGTTAATTTGAGTTGAAAACAGATCTGCTATGTTCATTTTCGGTTGATCTGACTAACCGAAGATTTCAAAGATTTGGGCTAATTTGAGGAATTTAATATTCGAAGTTTACTTAAAACTAGTCGAAGATCTTAAGCTGATTTAATAAGATTGAAGATTCAACATATCTTGTATTTGGTTTTTCTTAATTATTATATAATATTGAGTATTTTACTTTTTAGCATTATTTATTAGTTATTCTAGGGTAAATTGCATTTGGGCTCTTTGGGTCAGAAAGCGTTGCAAATTAGTCCTAATTTTTCAAAAATTATATTTTGGTCCCTGAGGTCGTAAAAGTACTGTAGTTTTGGTCCTTTTAGAATTTTATCTTTTTGCTAGCTTTTTATGATAGAAAACGTGAAATTTAAAATTTTCTTTTTAACTAATTTGAATAATTTATATATTTTAAAAGACCATTATACCCTCTATCCCCACCATTTTTAAAAAAAAAAATTAATTTTAATTTCTAAAATCTCTTTCTTTCTTTGCTTTAAAACTTTAAGGGCAAATTATACCTAGGTCCCTGAGTTTAACACTTAATAACACGCAGGTT
>JAEMOT010002388.1:139233-177444 GCA_019297695.1 Apostasia ramifera | reverse complement strand
GGGTCGAGTGCAGCTGCCGGTGGACACGCCGCGCAACCCGCGCTTGTGCGTGAGATCGGGAGGAGAGAGAGGGGCAAGGGTAAAATGGTAATTCTAAAAAATTTAATAATAAAAAATAAAAAGGACCCATTTTATAATTTATTAAAACCCAGGGACCTCGATGTTATAATTTTAAAAACGTGGATCTGCACGTTATTAAGTGTTAAACTCAGGGTCCTGGGTGTAATTTGCCCAAAATTTAATGCTAAAAATGTAAATATTAATATTTTAAAATTATATTCTAAAAATAAAAAAACTAACTATTAGAAATAATTTTACAGTGTAATGATGAAAAATTAATAATTATATGTTAATTGGAACTAAACAACAATGCTTTCTGTTTGGTTGAAGGTCATTTTGGTTATGGTCTTGATCAAAATGGCCTTCAACTTTTAAAAAAAATTAAATTAAGTTAAAATTTTATTTTTTATTTTTAATACACATACTTTAATATAAATAAATTTACTTTATATCACATTCTACACAATTTTCAATGCATCAATTAACTTTATTTCATATTCTATATGTTTTTTAATGTAAGAAACTTTTTTTCCCATCATATACATATCTAAAAAAAAAAAAATTTCTCATCATAACTAATTTTTGTTACTGTACCTTTTAAATTTTGTATCGTCAAAATATCCTCCAACCAAATAATTAGGACCTTAGGGACCCAAATTGAGATTTCTAAAAAGTTGTGATTGATTTGCAACCCCTTCCGACCTCGAGGGCTTGGATGAAATTTACCCTTTATTTATTTTTCTAATGAGATTTCTATATTGCGGCTTCAATGCTATTGTAATGAGTAGACTATTAGTGGATAAACTATTTGGTGGTTTGAATAAAACGTGATTTTTGTGAATGGAATATCCGAGATAGGGAATAGCCAAGAATTATAAGAACTTTGATTGAAAGAATTTTGATTGTATGGGCTCATTTAAAAGATACTTCATCTTGTATATTTCATGTCTCATCATTTGATTTCAATTTTTTTAATATTTATTTCAGGATGCAACCAGAGTCATAAAATCCATTATTCAGAAAATTCCCAATTCGTTGAACTTCAACGTCATGGCTCTCTCAATGAAGGCTTCCTGAAATATTGACCAGTAACTTGTGCATCATGTCTGGCAGCCTTTACTTAGGTCCCTATAATTATATTTTGGCAGTAAGTTTTGGGCAAATTACTGATAGGTGTTTACAGTTTACTTATAATATTTTGGTCTATATTTTTTAAAATATTTCACTTAGTTCTCTATTTTGAAATTGCAGGGGCTTATTAGGTTCGTATTTTGTTTTACTTTTAAGTCCCCAAGTAATTTGCCCTTTTTTATTTTGGGACCATTAGTCTTTAAATGGGTTCTTTAGCTTAAAAATTTGTTTCAATCAGGTCCAACAGTAATAAAAAACATTGCTTTTAGATGTTTTGTATTAGATTTAAGTTACAAATACTAAAAGCATATTCAGAAAGATGAAATCTTCTCTCTCTTCTCTTTCACTTTCAGTCTTTGAGTTGAATATACTTCATAAATCTCCTTTTTTTTCTTTTCCGTTTTCATTCTCAGCCATTGAGTTAAATTTGCTCCATTAGGACTGGTGACAACAGTGTTTTGTTGATATCTGCTCTATTGATAGACAACAATGCTCGACTAATTTCTAAATATGGATTTGTAACTATCAAGTTTTGAATATTTAAGATTATGGCTAATTTTTGTACCAAGATTGGGGCACAAATCTCAATCATGCACGTGGACTGTCGGGACAGTTGAAGGTCAACTAAGAAGAGCCAATGGTTTTAGTGGAAGAGTGTTGAATATGTGATTGTTGAATAGGTAGCAATTCAATTTTGACGCATCAGGAACTTCAACAGTTTTACCTGATGGTCAGGCCCGGGCAGCGAATCTACACAAAAGCACCACGCTCATTGTCCAGATCTTGTCAAATCATCTCGCCATCTCGGAAATCCTGCTAGGTAAAGTATTTAATTTCAGGCATGAGCGGTTGCTGTCAGAGGTTATCATGTGTTAAATATGAAGAAGAATGCAAAACACATGGTGGGAACTTGAAGCTAGCTTAGCTCTCTTGGAAGTTTTAGAAGAGGTTTAAACAAGGACTGGTGGGATCTGAAGGACCTCTTTAGCTCGAAAATTTCATCATATATCGGTTTTTGTCTTCAGCTAGCTTGAAGATCCCAAGAACAAGCAAACTAAGGTTGAAGACAAGTGGAATGGCTTGAGCAAGGAACTGATTGAATTGTGCTCTATTTTGATTGAATGTTCGAGAATGAGATAGACGTAATCTGGAGAAAGTTCGTTGAGAATGGAGTGGAGAGATTTAGAAACAAACAAATTAAATAAACGTCTGGGCAAAGTGGCATATTTTGTTCGCACATTATGTTTGATATGTTCTTAATATATTCAATTTTTATGATATGGTTGAAGCGTAAGTGTCATTGAACTTGATAGGCTTGACATATTCCATTCTAAGGATTCTTAAGGGCATGAATGTAGATTGGACTATTAATATTTTCCGATTAGTACTTCATTGGAAATCTCATTGTGAGTTGGATGTTTCAGGCTCTTGGGGAAAACAGGCTCGATGTTTGCCACCTTTGTTTCTTCACATGAAGATTGGGGAAAAAGGTTTGTTGGCCCAAATGTTTGAGTTTGAGTTGAATGTTCCTTGCATAGGTAACCTGACGAATTTTGGTAACTTTATGCACGTGGAGGATCATGCATGTCTTTACTTAATTCTCTGCCTTTGTTTTTTTCCTAGATATTACACTTTCTTGAGGCCATGAATTCTTAAATTTCCTCATGGTGCGTCCTTTGGATTCCCCTTGTTGAAAATTTCTGAAGTAATATGTGGTGGAAGTAGATGGGCTTTTCAAAAAGAGCAAGAGAATTCACAACCTACCAGTGTGGAGTAAGATATGCTGTTCTAAGGACTTAGATGTTCTTCCTAGGATTCCCTAACCTGAGTATGGAAAGTACAGTGGATCAACCTCGTTTAGAGTGAATTTCCAAATCGCTTTGTAGGAACCCAAAAGTGAAGGTTATCGGGGTTCTAGAATACAAGTACTTTTTATTTCAATGGAAGAAGAAAGAATCCACAAACTTTAAAAAACCTCCCTATATTTTCTTCATAATGAAGCATTCATGGTAGTGCAGGTTAATCTTTCATTAGTAACACTCTGAAATTGGTCCAGAGACCAACCTTTAATTCATGTTCTTCAAAGCTCAGAGAAAATCATTTATGCAAGCTATCCTTTTGGGATGAATTTGTGTTGGGATTACGTAGGGCTGTTAATGAGTCGAATTCAAGCGAGTTGACCTTAATTGAGTTGAGTTTGATTCGAGACGAGCAAACTCTGTGGAGGAGTTGATGCCTAATGCCATGGAGAAGCTCGTGTACAAACTAAAGTCACAGTGGGACACCATTCTTGAGTGCAAGAGGGTTGAAGAGAAGGAAAGGTGCTGTGAGGAGCTTCAAAAGAGGCGTCTTGAGGAGAGGAAGGAGGAGACCAAGCAATTTTTGGTGGAGGTGGTTCGCAAGGATGAAGAAACTTAGAGGAATTTGAAAAAAGAAGCTGATACTGCAGATGTTGACATTGATGATGAAGTGAATGAGGCTGAAAAGCATGAGGTTTGGAAGTTTAGGGGGCTTGAGACCATCAAGAAAGAAAGGGAAGACAAGGAGGCGTGGTTGAGGAAGAACCCAAATCCTCTTCATAAGTTGAAGCAAAAGAGGAGGTTCTTGCAGAAGGACTACCACAAAGGTGACTTCTTTCAGTTTGATGCGGATGATTGGGCTTCTGCTATGGCCACAGATGAGATTTACAAGCGAGATTTCTCAGCACCCATGTGGGAGGATAAGATGGATAAATCTATCTTGCCCAAAATCATGCATGTCAAGAACTTTGGCCGCATCGGAAGAACTAGGTGGTCAGATCTTCTCAATGAGGATACAACTGATAGGAGCACTCTGTAAGCAAAATTTCTCTTTTCAGAATTTATTCATATTTCACAGGCCTTGGTTGCAAATTTAGGGAGGATTTCGTAGAATAATAAACATTTAGATAATTGAACTTCTTTTCCACATTGGGTTGCCCACTGCTCTATCTAGCTTTTCCATGATGAGATCTTCGCCAGTTCTATTGTTTCACCATGTGAACATTCTTCCCACGAAGCCCAAGTTATACATGTTACAAGTTTCCAGTGCTTCTGAATGCTTTCATACGTTTTTCCTCTTTGCATTGCCCCTCTTGTTTCTCCACTATATAAAACTTTTTTGAAATCTCCATACGCACAAGTACGGCATTGGCGTCCCCAGCTTCTTTAAAGTTTGCCGAGAAAGACAAAGACAACCTTCCTTCGGTTGTCCGTAGAAACCCGTAAATCATTAGGGTGAGTTTGAGGACTTGCCTTTCACCGCCACATCTTCAGTTCTACTGTTGCTACTAACTGCTATTACTGACCCGTAACCACACTTGACTAACTATTTCGACTTCATTTCTGAGAAATGATGCGCTGCAGTTGATTTTTCAGCCCACAAACTGCCGAGGTGCTCCCAAACCTCTGCAGTTCAAGGAATAGAGGATCATTTATTTCGGCAGCCCTGGTCGCTGCCAGTGGCTGCTGATAAGTTGTTTTCTGCTGGGCTGAGATCAGCTGTCCTGCCTTGCTTCCAGGGAAAGATCCTGTCTTCAATATCCTACATCTCTAATTAGTTTTCTTGGGCTGTGCGGCTCAGCATTTTTTTTTTTTTTTTTTTTTCATATTCTTGTTTGCCTTGCGAGCCTGATATAGTGCCTCAACAATAGTGACTGTTTTCTTGCCTTGGATTTTCTTTTCCTTGGACATTTTTATGCTTCTGAATGGTCTTTTGTGGTGGCAGATCCTTTGTTCTGGATGCCATAATTGTGCTGCTCTCACTTGTGTTCTCAGTGGAGACTGACTTCCTTCCCCTGCCTTCTTTATCATGTGGAGCCTTGATGCTTCTCTGATCATGAGGTTTTCCTTTCAGCTGCTTTCAGTTGGGTGGTTTTCTGACCTACTAGGTTGGCCTCCCAACAGGTTCTGTGCTCTGGTTCTAGGGATTGGTTTCACTGCTGTGGCCGCTTGGCTGCATCTGTAAGTCAATCTCTCTCTCACTCTTTTCGTTCTTTCTCCTGTAGCTTGTGCCACGAGTTTAAGTTGAAAAAAGCTTGATGTTTTTGGGTTGATCTGCTAGCTACGTTAAGCATCTTGGCCGTACATTTATCTTTATTTTGGGTATATTGTATGTCGGTCTCTGAGGATTTAAGATTTCGACATATTAGTCTACAAATTTTGAATTTTTTGACACTTATGTTCCTGAGTTCTTGAAATTGCAAGTATTTGATTTATAATATCACTTATTAATTTATTTAATTGTCTTTTCTGAAGATAAAAAAATAATGTTATTAAATTTTGTTAACATTTTGTACCTTTGTTGTTTTGAATGCAAGAATTGGTTATTAGTAATGCATAGCCAAATTTAAGGGTGTTAATGGATCGGATCAATTTGATTGAAGAAGTGTTTGATTCGATGTTATTTTAATGCTATATCATGATGTGTAGATATTATTTTTTGATTGATAATTGTATAATTTTTTAAAATATTATTTAAAGATATTATCAAATTAAATAATTTTTTTTTGCTAAATAATAAAACATCATGTATTGAACTAAATGCCCACTTAGATTCAGATTCATTTAAACTTGGATTAAATAGAACCTTGGGTTAGATCAGTTTGGACTTGGATTGAACCCAGTATCTGACCTCGACAAACCTGACCCGGCACTACGCAAACCGGAACTCTGCTCTACACAAACTTGCTGCACGCTTCGCCTTGATGCCACTTGGCAGAGGCTGAGAACTATGGAGTGCTTATTAGTTAATTTCATTTACTATCTTTAGACATTCTGATATGTACCAATCTCAATTAGTCTCAAAATAAATACTGAAACTATAAAACCATATGATCTATTTTACACTGAAGAGCTGTAGAATTTATTTAGTTTTTCTTTTTAAAATTCTTGTGTATAGAAAGTGATACTGTAGCATGTTGGCTTGTAGTTGCTGCCAAGATGGAAATTTTATTACTATCAAAAAAAAAAGGTGGAAATTGTATTGCATCCGGGGCTTCAAACTGTCCGGGGGTGAATCATGTGTGCGAGCTTAAAATAATAATTAATTCATATCATATTTTTTATATATTTTAATATAATAATTAAATTTATTTCTCACTATTTTTTTTTTAATATTCATTTAAATTTATTTTTAATTTTATTAAAATTAATCTTTACAACGAACAAACTCCCACCAACTTTTTCAATACCTTTTCCATTATTACGAGTCTCATGATACACCTATTATTTATCTACTTTTATCTTATAATTTTGTAAGGTTTTATAATATTATTTAAATATTTTATCAAATAAAATAATTAATTTTTTAAAATAATAAAATATAATAACACAATAATAATGAATCAAATGATTCTCTACATTGACGTCAGAAGCACCTGCTTTAAATCAGTGAACATCCTCAAGGATATATATAGATGATCCAAAACACATGATTGATTTCCAACTGCTGTCCAACTGAATCCCCCCGGATCCAGGAAGCTTCTAATGTTACCTTGCAATTAATCAAAACTCAACATAAATTTGCAAATTTCTTGAATTTAAATTGTATGTTATCATGGTAAATTTTACGATTCAGATCAACTCAAAAATTAGCTTGACAACGATGAATACATTTGAATTGAAATCGACTCTATTCAAGTTCTCAATCAACTGGGTCGCAAATTATGACTCAGCAATCGCTTAAAACCGACTCAATTATCAGAGCAGTGGATTCAACTCTCAATGAACTCAGTATATGCACAAGTAGACTAAAAATGATATAAAGTACTTAATATGAACACATGTTATTGAAGGTGTACAAAAAAAAAAAAAGTTCTAGGTAATTATTTGTTTTATATTTGTGTGCAGTGGTGCATTAGTTTAAGATGCACATTCGATTACCAAGTTCTATTCAACTCAAAAATTGGCTTATAGCTCACGACAAACTCAACCCAAAATCTAAACATCTTATATGAGTCGATGCTGACTCGTTCGAATTTGACTCACTGTTAACTCTTGGCAGCTAGGCCACTCAACTTTATACCAAACCTAACATTCAGTTCAGCATTATCTATGCATTGGGCAGAAGTAGTGACAGTATCAGGTTTGTGCCGCTATGAGTAAAATAACAAAAAAAAAAAAGAAGAAAATGAATAATTGGAGAATATGTTGCAATTTTGAACAGGATAGCAAGTAAAAAAAAATAGTACTGCATGAATGCAGTTACACAAACTTGAAAACTATGGGTTTCCCCAAAATATATGGACCTGAACATCTGTGGATGATGCAGAATACTAAACCAAGAGTGGCAGCATCTTCTTCGACCAGAATCCTGCAAGCAAGGTCGAAACACAAGTACCTGTCTCTATGGCATTGGTTGCCGTCTCCTGCAACCATCGAAATATGTAATCAGATTGGGTGAAAGAAATGCGAATTTAAGAACATCAACCACAAATGTGTAAAAAATACGGCGAATGCTGACCAGGGGTTTGTTGGTGCTTGGGGTTTAACCTGGCCCAGCTATAGTTTCATCCAGAGTTTAATCACAACCAGCTTAATATATGCGGCTCTTTAAATTGTTTAGAGACTTTATGCATTGAAGTTCATATTTACTTGTCAAACTAAAAAATTGTAAATGTTAATATTGTCCTGCCACTCAAGTCAACATCTATTTTGTTATGGTTATTGTTAGCATATTCTGTTAAAATCTATTTAGTTATTGTTGTCGTCCTACCACTCAAGTTAACATCTATTTGCTGATTGATATGAAAATCATTCATTACTAAAAATGTACTTTTGCAACTCAAATATCATTGTTGTTTTTCAAACCTTTGTTTAATTGTTAAATATTAAAAGATAAATAACATATAGGTTCTTCAGGTCAGAATGTAATATCTTCTAGGTCCACGATTTCAAAAATATTTCAATGAGGTTTTGCGGTTAACATTAATATTTCAATTTGGTCTTTTTATTAACAGATAAAAAATATAAAAATTATTATTATACCCTTCCCTTTATCTCTCTCTTCCTCCCAACTCTTAATAGAGAAAGGCATTGCCATGCGGCCTAGCGCATTAACCAGTGGCCGAGCAGGGTCGCTAATACCCCGTGCGCAGGAGGATGCAAATGGCCAACACCGCGCAGGGTTGGTCCCTGATTGAATGGCTGTGTAGAGCTGCTATCGCACACAGGCCCTACGTGCGAGCTGGGCCTACGCGGCCACTCGCGTGCGCACAGGGTCGATGCGCGTGGCAATTACCCATGTGCTGACAACAGTTCTCGCGCATGGCCTCTACACGAGCACAACAGTAGAGTAGTTGCGCACGTCCTGTGCACTAAACGTGGCCTGTCGTGTGGAAAAAAAGGATATTTGGATATTAAAAAGAATAATTTTAAAATGAAATTTATTTTAAATATAAAATAAAATTATTAAATTTATTAAAAATGACTTGATTGAAATATTAATATCAACTTTAGTGACTCCATTAAAAGAGTTTTCAAATTGTAGGCCTAAATGAAACTAGATAAGTACTGTAAAATAAATTTAATGACATGTATGTAAGTTGGAATTCATCCTGCATCAGCTAAGAAGTAGTCAGCATGAGAAGTCAACTCGTAGACTTGAAATTTCTACAAATTTTAGGTTATGTTCGATATTACTGCGTTATATAAAAAAATATTATGTTGTATAGTTGTGTGAAAAAAGCATTGTATTAACAACAACCACCACCAAGCCTTTATCCCACTAGGAGGGACTATATGAATCTTTTTTTTCTATTGCGCTCTATCCAATAATAAGTCCAAAGTGCAGTATTAACATTTAAAAAAAAGTGTTGTATTATACATCTAGGTTTCTTATTTGGTAAACACTTATTAAAATCAGTAGTCAAAAGCAAAACTGTTTGGTAGAAATTGTTGTGTTATATAGCCAATTATTAAAAACATCTTTCTGAAAAGCCTCTAAAATCTTTCTAGCTTTTTAAAAGTTGCTTCACCAAATACAACTTTTAGCTTTTAGCTGTACAAAAAAATATTTTTTTCTAACAAAGAGCTATGCCAAACGCAGCCTTAGCCCCTACATGAGGAGAGAGATAATACAAAAGAAATTTGCAGTAGATGTCTAGCACTCTCAAGGAGGGATTGCAAGGAGAACTCTGGATGACAGTCCTCGCTCGAAAAACTTGGTTAATAGCTAACTTTGTCTTCTGTCTTCATGTTGACATGACATTCCTAAACTTCATTGTTTGTTTCAACTGATGCCATTTCATAACAAAGTACTGTAGACTTTACTATTTACATATCCATGCTTTAATGTTCATATTTGTTCATAAACCACTTAGAATTTGTATATAGTACTTCCTTACTGCTTTTGATATTTGATAGTTACTGTTTTTTTTGATCGATCGATACTTATTGTTACCCCACTAATCCAAATGTGAAGTCGGTGACTTATGATATAAGTTTAACTGAAACTAAAGTAATTTTTTTGCGTTCTACTTATTTGTCTCAAACATGTACACATATATTTGAAACAAAAATTAGCTTTTCGGCTATCCACATTTACTATTGTGAATATAACCTTGTTTGATACCCCTGCTGAAAAATAGCTGGATGCTTGTCTGTTTAGCAGGATTAAATGTTTTTTTAAAAAAAACTCATCCAACTGATACAATATAGTCAATGATGAATTCTGCATTCCTGAACCAGAACTATACTAATATGTGTGCCCAAACGAATCAATCACCAGATCTGAAAACTGATAAACTCAAACCAATCTTTGCTTTCTACTAAACTCCAAACCAAACACGATCTTTAATCAGGATAACACCCAACCTAAATTAAATTCAGGGCCCTCACTCAATCTAACTTTTCTGCAGCATACGTTTTCTAGCATCATAAATCTGAGTCATCGAACCTGGCCTGTTTTGCAAGCAGATCAATTTGTAATTACAATCTAATCTAAATAACAACGGGATTTACAAAAAACAAAAACTTTACATCATTCTGGTCTATCGCATACGATCAAAATTACAAACCCAGAAAACAAGATTTGAGTAGAAAATATCAGAATAATGTTTGGGCTAATTTTATAAACACAGCAGCTGGGAAGAAGTACCTTTTAGAACGGACACGATCCTCTTCATAGTCCATCAGTCCTCCAGAATCAGGGAAGAGCTCTTCATGGCCTCGGAAGTCCAAGTCGGCCTGCTTAAAGTGTTTAACTTCTGCCATCAAGTAAGTAAGAAGCATCGACCAATAACTCAAGTTTGATGGTGAGCATCTTTTTACTATTTCTGCTATAACATGGCTTAAAGAACTATATACATGATCAATCAAAAACAGCTACATGGATTTCTCTTCTCCATTCAGCTATAAATGAGACAACACTCTGAGAAATAATTTAAGATCACCTTTTCTAAACCTATCTCAATTTTATCCATCCCTTCCTCTCTTTATGTATAAAGGCGTCTAATAATCGATAATGAATATGGCCAAACCACATTAACATCTTTCCCTTATTTCATACCCTATAGGTACCATGTCACCCTCTTTTAGATATGATACAATCATTTCTCATGCCATCTACTCTAGTGTGTCAACTCATCCATTTTATTATCTGTATCTTAGCTACACTAATCTTATGAAAATTTTGCAACTTAACTGCCCAACATTTAATTCCCATATAGCACAACTGATAGGATAGTATTTCCCAAAAATCTTACCTTTAACCTAAAAGATATCATCCTATTGCATAAAATCCAATCACAATTAACTTAAACCATCATATCTCCATTTTATGATGAACAACCTCCCCTACACCATTATTGTGGATAATAGATTCAATTCTTGAAATTCTCACATGATGAGACTATATATTCATCAGCCCTAACCTATAGGTTTAAGCTTTTCGGTTGGTAAGTAAAGATTTAACATGGTAGCAAAACTTGTGGTCTTAAGTTCGAGCCATGGAAATCCCCTTATTATAGAATATGAGAGAAAAAAGAAAAGAGATTTGTGTTCAATTGAATCGACAATGCAAAGTAAAATTAGCTTGCACGTATGGGAGGGAAGTGAGTAAAAATATAAAATTATTCCTGGATCATAATCTATTAATTCAGTCTCACATTATAGACATTTTTTCTTTCTTTAAGATTATCAAATCTACAATGCATATATTTTATTTTTGTACCTAAGATGTTCTTTGAGAATTCTAACTTCTTAACTTCCTCGCAAGTCTTATTTATCAAATTTATAATATATGCAAAAAGAGCACATCATGGAATCTCACCTTGAATATGTTTAGTGACTTTAGTCAACTCACCTATCACAGAAAATGAAAAGACAACAACTCAAACTAGAACCTTGGAAATACAAGTTATAAGACTATATGCATGATTTAAAAATTGAAATAAACTGGTTTTGGATCTAATATTTCTTTAGTAGTTACAATTTAATGACTTTTGTTGGATAAAGTTTTAATGATTAGGTTAAGTTACTAGAAGACCGAACGAAAGTTATTCAGCTCACCTTCACTGACTTCTTTGCTTCTTCCACCTTGTCATCGATTTCCTTGCGATGCTTCTTATCCACCTCATTCATGGCATCAGCCCATTTGATTTTATCTTGAATCGTATGAAGTAAATTATCGGAAGTGCTTAGCCTGTATAAAACCAAAAATGAACAAAAATGGGTGAAGAATATGGGACGTGTTCCCTAGTTTAGTCGAGTACATATTCAAATGAAAGGTAAAGAGAAGAATGGTAAAATACTACCATGGAATTTAAACCTTATCTATGTCATGGAGAAGACAATATAACTAGCTATGCTTAAAAGTACAAAGAAATAGAAATTTTTTTTTGTTAAAGTGGAAATACTGGAGATTTGTTTTTAAAACCAAATTCATAGAAGCTAGCACAGGACATCCTATACTGAGTCTTTCCAATACGAAGTATAAATTTAGAGTAAAATTATTGCATTCATCATAGCTTGCTTATGCTAAGAAAAAGAAAATCTTTGTATCGCAATGATTTGGAAACAATAGGCATAAATAATCAGAATCTTGGCACATTAGCTATAGTTATCTAAAATGCCTACTCCTAGTTAGAATGCGTAGAAGAAAAAGATGGAACAAAAAAATATGGGATTAATGAAGAAATTATTTATTGACCAAAATGCATCAAAGTTCTCTCTTGATGATTAGCAACAAAACAGCCAGTGAATCCAATCAGTTGAGATTAACAGCCATCTCAAGCTGTCCAATTACTTAGTAGCAATTCTAAAAAATTAGTCGGCATAAGTTATTTCATGTAACAGGATTTAACGCTATTATGTACATCAAATGTGAGATTAAATGAAACATAATTGAGCCATCACATAGAATACTGAATCTGAAACTATCAAATATTTCGGATAGTGTACAGAAGTTAGGAAAAATCATCCAATAATCTTCCTAATCCATTAACCCTTCTTTGATAATCAGTACTCCAAACAATGTGAAAGATATAGGTCCAACAGTGTGTGCAGGAATAGTGATGTGGACAACGTGATAACTGGTATTGATTATTTCCAGATTTGCTCGATCTTGATTGTAAATTCAGATTTTAGTTGATTTGGAATGATTTGAGACTGATTTGGCTAATTGATATTCACTGAATATATTTAACTGATTTGAAAAACAAGATATTATTCATAAATTTTGATTGCTATTTTTTCTTTATTTAACATGAGTGTATTTAGAATGTATTTTCTGCATCATATTTTATTTCCTAGTTGTCATGCATAGAGATCTATATATATAGAGGTTATCTCCTATTACAATAGCTAGTCTATTTTGATTAATAAAATGAGTTCAGAATTTTTTTAGTGCTTAGATCCGAGTTACAGGGTCAATATTCTGGTGAAGTGGTGAAGTGGTGAAGTAAAGGGTAGGGCTAGCTTTTGGTGAGAATCCTCAAATAGCTTAGATATCCACTTTTATTTTGAGTAAAACAAAATCCATCGATTTCTTCTTCTGCAATCTCACTCAGATTTGCATCAGCCGCCAACAACGCTAAAGGAGACCCCGGCAACTGTTCCCCAACACAGCACATCCGAGCATGCCTGCACGCATGACCCACTGAGCTTGAGCTACATCGCTCTGCGCAGGCAAACTCACTGCTCCCGTCCAGCCCAGTGCCTACGCACCATAAGCAGTGTTGCACATTCATGTGTGCTCACACATTCGTGCAGCTGCACAAGTGGCTTGCACCCGCGCTCTCAATCCCGCTTGCGCTTGAACCTGCACCCATAGCGAGACCACTTTGCTGTCTGGTTGCTTATTTCAGTCTAATTGCTGCTGGTATGATTTCTTCTTGAATCTAATTAATCATTGAATACTTAATTTGAGTAGAAAGTATTTGCTCAATTAAATTATTTGATTTGATTCTAATTGTGTAATCATATATTTACTCGGGCAAAAATTATTATTAGATTTTATTTGTGAGTCCTCTGTCCTTAATTTTTGATACTCAGGATCTAGCTTATTGAACTAAAATTAATGCACTAATCTAATTTAATAAATTCTTATTTATTAGAAAATCTAATTTAATTCTAATTTTAAATTAATTTAACTTGAGGGATTTTAAAATCATATTTATCATATTATTATATTTTAAAAAATATTTTGTGCTTAATCTAAATAATTTGCTAATTAATTATTGCTTACTATAAGTTTAAATATCATTTATATTTCCGTCCCCTATCAAATAGGAAATAGGTCCGGGGGGTGCAATTATGTTTGAAAATTGCTATAATTGACTTGATATCATGGTGGCACAAGTGAACTCCCTCAAATTGAAATTGTTTCACTTTGAATTTAACTCGATATATGCATAAGCATATGTACTTCTATGTTTTACATACATATATATCGACACACACACACCATATGCATGTGTATGTATAGATTAACTATACACATAACAGACATTCAATTAATAATGTTATTGTAATAACATATAATGATCTCTATATTTAATGTCTAATTCATGATACAAAATATTAATCCACCTAGAATCAACTCAATAAAATCAAAAAGTTTTAATAAACTAGATTCAAACTCAACTCAAAGTTGAAATATGGGATTTCAAGTTTGAGGCCGATTTGCACGGACTTAATTGGATCCCACCACTAGGTGGAGACATTACTCTCCTAAACCAAACATAGGACATAAAGGCCCCTTCGTATCATCAAACATGAAATAAAACAATGTGATGCAGATAAACAGAATGATGATTGGCAATTTGGCACCACAGAAAGTAGAAATACCAGTTGGACAATGTGTAGATCATGCCAGTTAATTGTTCTGGCCTGAGATCCCTGCCTGCAGCAAATTGAACCTAAAAAAGCATATACAGTAAGAGTAAAAAGCTAGTAAACTTTAGGTTACGTTAATTAAACATGACAATATGGAAGGGACATGACAATATGTGCTAACCTCAAAGCATCTGCGCAACTGATCCAATTTTCCTCTAACTATGCCCTGCAAATTAAAATAACATGAAAATTGGTTTATTAAAGCACAATAACTAAAGAAATATTATTGAAGTGTAAAAATTGAGAGGAACATTATATTTAGTATAGTATAAATGCAATAAGCAGTCAAAACTCATTAATCCACAAATTGCCATAAGTTGAAATCAATAAGTTTATAATAATCTGAATATACCACTCAAAGTAGGAGAAGATGCAATGAATGTAGATGCAGATCTTAAAAAATGTATAAAGTGCTCAAGATTTCATGAATCTTACAAGAATTGGCAAACACAAGCTTACCCATTTAGAGCTAAGACTTTAAATAATTGACCTCTAGGTCACAATGGGAGTCTTAACAATTGTGACAAAATTCACATGACATTACAGCAATCACATGCTGAAAACAACTGTGTAGCACGGCGACAACAAGGAGCAAGGTATAGGGGAAAGTCCCTCAAATTGAAATTGTTTAGCGCATGCATAATGTGGAAAAATAAGGCCAGGGAATCTGAATATACCACTCAAAGTAGGAGAAGATGCAACGAATGTAGATCTTAAAAAATGTATGAAGTGCTCAAGATTTCATGAATCATGCAAGAATTGGCAAACACAACCTTACCCATTTAGAGCTAAGACTTTAAAACATTGACCTCTAGGTCACAAGGAGACTCTTATTAAATGTGACAAAATTCACATGACATTACAACAATCGCACGCTGAAGACAATTGTGTAGCATGGCGACAACAAGGAGCAAGGTATAAGCGGACAAACCAACAATCTAATCATGAAAATGTAAAAGGAATCTCAGTCCGACATTCACATCCATAGAATGATCACAAACAAGTGAGAACCAGTAAGTGTATTATTTGGCTTTGAATAAAAACCGTGTTGCAAAATGTTAGCAAATATACAACAACAACAACAACCAAGCCTTAATCCCACTAGGTGGGGTCGGCTACCAAAATGTTAGCAAATATAACTGAAAAAAAAGAGTTCAAAAAGATATTTTTTGAAGTTTTGTGAATCTAACTTATCTATTGAAGTCATGATGTTGAATAAAAAACAATTGAAGTCCTTAACAAAATTTGATCTGATGTATTTATTAGTATTAATCCTTAATTGCCATCCCTCTAGGAAACATAATGGTCTGACAATAACAATCTTCATCTTCAGTAATTGGAAAAAGTTAGTTGACAAAATAATGATTTATACTCATCAGCTTTTTCTATTGAGGTGAATTGAGAAGAAGCTTACAATGTGATTGTAATCTTCAAAGAAAACATATTCTATTGAGTTTATGTTTGTCACGTGTCTAGTGGAGACAAATCACTCAATTACCGATTGATCCAAGGCAAATTCTATCCCTGACATTTGAAATCTTACCACATAGCATCAATCTAGATAGATGAATGGACCTAAACGGATATAGTAGCTAGCATGATTGGTAGCTGAAAACCTGTCATTTGAGCTAATATCGAGTCATGTTTGAACAAGTTACGTTACATTTGAACTCGAAATTTTCGAGTTTAGGCTAGCTCCAAATCAAAATGATTTCGATTCTCAACCAACTCGGCCCGCAACAATCAATTTTAGGCTAACTCGATTTTAGATTCGAGCCTAACTTGGATTTTTTTATCATATATTGGATCGATTCTACACTAGGCAACCATATTTATAGCTTCATTATTGAGCCCAATTTTCTTATAACATAACTTGAGACTAAATATAATGTGGGACTATGTTTCCATCTAATTTAATTAGTCCCTGAATTTAAGGGCATAATATCACGTAGGTCTACAGTTTAAATTTTAAACATTTGAGCTCCTGAGTGATATAATATATCAATTAGGTCATTTTCTAAACTTATTGTTAAAAGTTTTTTAAAAACCTTTTTTTACACCCCCTCTCTCTCATCTCTCCCACTAGAAGTCTCGAAGTTGATGACGTATATAACATTTCTATTTTGAGATAATTAGGAAGTCGATTAGGTATATAGCCTAGCCATGTATTGAAAAATGTAACTTAATGGAAATCAAATTTAAATTTATTACAGACTTTTGTAAACTCAACTTCTGAAAGCTAATGCAATCCTTAGAGGCATATTGGGCAAGTCTTACCTCCAAAGTAAGTTGGGAGGAAAATATCAACCTAACACAATAACACACTGCCCTGATTTTCTTCCCACAATATAGCCTATCTAAACAATACAAACCTAGCTCAATTAAAACCTCAAAGTAGCCAAGAAAAACTAAATTTATACCCTAAAGAATATCCTCCAATTAGCCATGATTACTCAATCAAAATCCCCAGTAATGACATCACCCTCTTCATTCAACAATACTACATTTACTTGGATGGAATGACTATTCCATTCTACCCTTATTCTTTGTCGACTAGCTATTTTCGCATTTACTTAGTGAAATAGCTATTCCATAAAAAATCTCTATTCTACATTTGATAGGACAAAGGATAATTTATAATAAAATTTTCATGTTATTGATTTCTAACTGTGTATGTAGTGCAGTCATTCCTTCAACTAACTCAAGGATTAATTGTTCTTCNCCGCCGGATTCGCCGGCGGCCGCACTGCCCGCGCGCGTACGCGGGATCGGGAGGAGAGAGGAGCAAGGGGTAAGATGGTAATTCTAAAAAATTTTAATAATAATAAAAAAAAACTCATTCGATAATTTATTAAATCTCAGGGACCCGATGTTATAATTTTAAAAACATGGACCTGCGCGTTATTAAGTGTTAAACTCAGGGACCTGAGAGTAATTTGCCCTACAAATATTATACTAAAATTACCCTTGTTGAAAAGATGAAACAACACATTTATCAGAGATGTTTTAGTACTTTTCTAAGATTAATTTTATTTAATTCAATCTTAATTTAATTTAATTTATGTTTATTTTGTTTTTAATTTAAATGATCTTAACTTTAGTTCACCTTAGTTGTAAAGTTTATGAAGTGATAAAATCTAATTTAATTTTTATTTTAAATTATTTAAATTAATTTTGTGTTATTTAAATTTAAATAAAACCTCCTTTCTTTTCATTTTAAATAGTCTAATCTTAATTTCAATTATGTTACAAAACTTAATTTATTTAAATTAATTTAATATTAATTTTAATTATTTAAATAGTTTCATGATTAATCGCACCCACCCAAAACTAGTAAAATAGGAGGTTTCAATTCTACCAGGAAATGATATCATAATCGGTTGGGAAGAAGTTTTTAATCGGTTCCGACGAAATAGCTATTCCATTCGGGTTTATTCCTCTTCACCCAAGTAAATATAGTAAAGAGGAAAGAGATCACCCTCTTCTTCTTTTTTTGGTGATGCCACACAATCAAAACAACTTGAATATCAAGTTTTAAATAGAAACATCACCAGACATGCTAAATTACAAGTAGCCCATTTATTGCGGCTAAGTTGTATTGAACAATGACATGCAAGTCTTGGAAATTTAGCTGCTTATAAGTCATGAAACATACGACTAATTTGCAAGTTTTTTATGGTATACTTATAACTTGGTAGCTATGCCATAATTCATAAATTGCAAGGAAAATATAATATAAGTGATAGACAATAGAGTTGCCAAAAAGCTTGTGTAAATAAATCTAAGTATACAAAACAAAGATATTCACAACAGATGAGTGAATGTGCCAGCAACAAGGGGAACATAAAACAAAGAGTTGGGCCACGCAAAGTGTGTCTGCAGACATGATATAAGATTAAGTTGTAAATATTATAACAATATAAGTGTTGCACTACTTAAATCATACTAGTTACAAATTCTTACTCATCACGACTTGTAATTTAATGTGTTGCTTATAGATACAATATACTTAGCCCCAAAAAATAGTTGGCATACTGCTAATCAAACATGGCAGGAGACAATTCCAATTGGTAGCAAAAACTCAGTTTTTTGTTTGAGTTTCAAAAAAGAAGTTTCAAATACTCAAAAAATTTTGAATGCGTGGCACACAATGACTTGAGTTATATTTAGTGGAAACAGGAATTTCCCCATGAATTATTATACACAAAGGATATATTTACGAAGGACTATGTAGTTGGTTTATTATATAACAACAAATGTAATAAATCAACCATGTGAGTCAAGTCAGATGTTCTTCGAAAAGTAAAATTTTCTAAACTATAATTATATGATTAGTACTATTTCAAAACTAAAAATTAAATTATTTTAAAATAATAATCAAAACATATCATTCCCATCCTTCATGAATTTGGTATTAGAGCTTTGGATTAGGTTAGAACATCTTATTTGGTGATTTTTTCCTGCATATCATAGCTATATAGTTATCTCATTTTGATTATCTTGTGTCACCTACTCATGCATTATATTTAGAATGGATGCAAAATTGAGAGCTTTCTTAGCCTACTTAAGGCTTACTTGGACCGTACTGGACTAAGATATCACCATTCTGAGATTGATACCTAATGTCTCCTATTTTTGATGATATGTAGCATATATTAAATGGGAAAGAAAAATTAATTGTTATTTTGGTCATTATGACGAACAAATTGAACTAGTTTCAATTCACAAATTCAATGCTTCTTAGTCAAGAAAAACAATATATTAGAAAAAAGAGCTATCATCACTAGACTATGTTAGATCAACTGAGACATGGATGAATTCAAACTCCAATTAAGAAAAAATACTTCCCACTTTTATTAAGGTGCATGAGTATCTGGGAGGTACAAGGCAGCATTGGCTCCTGAATAATATGACTCTAGCCCAATGCCTACCTTCACAAAAACTACTCCCTGGTGAGACAAACATCACTGCTAGTTCTCCTCCTTAGAGGGAAAAAGAAAACAAGTATTCCACTAAAACTTTTTATACTTCCTCACGAGGAGAGCACCACATTTTTGCCAATTTTAGTTACATAGCGGATATTGCCTTATTTGAAGAATATGACTTAAGGGAGGAGAAATTGAAATACCAAGAGATCTTAGAGCCAATTAAAATGATTGTAATTTCTAAGTATGAGGATGAGTCCATCAAGAACATTGAGATGATTGTGAACCACGAGCATCATGAAGTTGTAACCTTCGATTTGACTAAGTATTCTTCGACAAATACTAGTGATAGTGGAGAATCATCTAAGAATCACAATACTAGGAGCAAACACAAGGAAATAAACACAAACAGAGAACACACGAGTACGATTAGCTGGTTACTATCTTCCATAGGAAATAAACACAAACAGAGAACACACGAGTACGATTAGCTGGTTACTATCTTCCACCTGGTGTGTAGTCAGGTTCGCCAGTTACTACTGGAGGCCCTTATAGCATATATTGGGTATGACCACAATTATCACTTTAACAAGCAATATTTCAATTAAAATTTTTATTTATTAACAATACAAATTAATTAAAATTTCTACAGGAGGCCCTTATAGCATATATTGGGTATGACCACAATTATCACTTTAACAAGCAATATTCCAATTAAAATTTTTATTTATTAACAATACAAATTAATTAAAATTTTAAATGATTTCATTTAGCAGCATTTAAATTTCTTAACTACCATATAATCCTCTTTCTAATCTAATAAATAGATGATAGGTCAAAGATAGATTTTGATGGACAATAGAAAGCGAAATCTTGAGAACTTAGTTAAGTATAAGAATCGTGAGAACTAGTGAAGCATAAGAATCAAAATAAACATTATCGAGGAAACGCTCACCGAATACATGCACTCATTAATGAGAAAGTCTTCCAGCTCCCTCACATTTGAAACATCAAGTTCCAGCATCAGCTGATCATAAGGCAATACCTGGCAGCAGTTTTGTTTTCAACAAAATAAGTCAGGAACTATATATCAATACACCAAAGCAATGTATGATGTGTAGAAGGTAAATATTAGAGATCACAATGAAAAAATAACATAGAGAAAAAATCATAAAGAACTGCATACAATCTCCAATAATCCCATTTAAAGTCAAATATACAAGAACGGTGTTTATTTTATGCTATTCTGCGAAGCAATGTATTTTGTTCAAATGGGTAAGACAACCATATCTGACTCATTTTCCATTTAAAGTTAGATCAGCTTACATGAAGTTTGTATAAGAGAATGGACATCAAATAACACAAAGCTCATCAGTGAACAAGATGCATTCATCTCGACAATGGCTAAAAGTTCATGTGTAATAAAAAAGGACATAAAACACTAGACCAGTCCTATAATGACAAAATGTATTGCAGAAGCTAGTTTTCAAGGTTCTTTAAGGCAAAAGGTAAATTATTGATGTACGTACAGTTTCAGCTTCCCAACTCACGCTACATCTTGAAATATAATGAAGCCAGCTCTGTGTATGATTGGTTTTAGCGATTACTGTATATACATTTACATCATGACTCAACATTACTGGTGAAGAAAGAACACTTAACACCATTAACTTTTGTTGGAAATAGCAGTAAGTCACATGATGACTGACAAAATTAGTCATCTAATATGTTATAGCATGAAAGCCATGCCAACTTCATACCATGGAACAAAATTGTACAAGACCAACCATCCAGGTCAGAGTAAGTAGATAAAACGCACCTTATTATTTTCTGCTAGTGTCAACACACTAAGTTGCTTCAACTTTAGAACTTGATCGGGAAGAAGAACAGGGAGATGACTAGCATTACCTATAAACCAAAGTTTATATTAAATTTCAAATTCTCTGGACCAAGCAATGAAAGAATCAACACTGACCATTTTTCTAGCAGAAAATACTTTAGCATATTGTCTTTGAAAGAAAGAAATTTAAAGATATTAATTTCATGCAATAATGTCAGAAAAATTTGCATAGTCAATTCTTTTGAAATCTAAAAGAAAGACTGCAAATGATAAAATAAATGTACAGGTAAAAAGGTTTGCTCTACCACACACATTTTCATAGTAGAAACTAGAAAGGCAGTCTAAACTATTCTTATTCATTTTGACTTAGCTTACGCATTTAGAATCTTCTATAAAGAAATTTAGGTAGTGGGAGCATCCAATTGATGAAAACAGAATAAATATGCCAATGGTACTAATTGTAGAGGAAACTGCTTAAATATTTAATATAATGGTACAGAATTCATAGACCAATCAGAACTTTCTAGAAAAAAATGATCAACTTTATCACTATGGTACTTGACACATGCAACATCTCTGAGGTTTTGCATTTCTCAATAGTGTCTAATTATAAAATTATTTTCCAAGTACAGTTGAATGAGTTGCTCTGCCAAAATATTCCCTTTTTGCTCCCTAAACTATGAAAACCTCAGGAATTTTCACAAAACAAAATGTTATGCCATGAATGGCTACTCATGGTATACTAAACAGTCAACAACCATTAATGAATAAATATAATGAACACATCTAGAAGTTAGTGAGGACATCTAATGTGGTCCCAATGATCCACATCAACAACATCATTATCATCTTCACCACCAAGCATAATTTTCCTTTTCTTCTATATTGGCAACATGAAATGATTCAAATTCGAAATTGAAGGGGATTTATGTATTTCTATTTTTGATATGGAATTACTAATTTATGCTTTAATGTTCTGGAAAGAAAGTTATTTGTTTCATTTCCTTCATTGGATGTATGAGCCGAAAACTACATATTAACACCTCCATTTGCTTATGTCATTCTTAGTTTTATGATAAGTCAAATCATTAAAAATTTTTCTTCTACCACCACCACCTTTCTCCATTCTCCGCTAGTTCCTCTTCTCTCTCTCTCTTCCTCCCATCTCTTTCCTTCATGCTTTCTTTCTCTCTTCCTCTTCATTCTTCCCTTTCTCTTTGTACATGATTTTCTTCTTCTACTTCCCTTTCCCTTCTTCATCTTTATCTCTTTCCACTCTTTCTCTTCCTTTAGTACTTCTCTTTCAACCTCCATGTTCTACATAAATTAGTGTTTGAATTCCAATTCACCAAAATGAGAACTACAACCTTGATTCAACATAACGCATCGAGCCCTCCTGGTTGGTCGATGCCAACACGACACAATTTTGAGCATTGTCAATTTCAACAAATTCATCTTTGCCCAACTTCACCTCTCACTAATCAACAATTAATCATTTGCACACCTCCCATCAATAGCCCTGAGCCATCTGATACACTGATAGCATCCTCCACTTCCACCACCGGTGATCCTCATTCATCCCGGTAGCCAAACCTGAATTCATATCTCCACAAGTTGAGTTTTTTGTGGAAATGTGCCTCAAGTCATGTTTACATGATTACTAAATATAGTTGATTTTTTTTTTTTTCAATTGGATAAGAATAAAGAATATAGATACATCCATTGATTTGTTGATTTTCTAATTGAGATAACTTAGGCACAAAATACAACAACAATATCAAATGTTTCATATTTTTTTTGAATATCGGTCATACTCTATATATTGAGTACTAAAGAGTGGAAAAAAACCATACTATGTGGCCATGATACTAAAGAACTTCATAGGAGGCATACCTTGTTCGATCAAAACTCAATTCCAAATATAAACATATAGCAAATTGAGTAAGGAAGCTAAAATGAACCTAGTTAAAGGAGCAAGTCATGGAGAGCCTCTCCTCAAGTCACATTAGGGTTGGAGATTCGCATAAACACAAGGGGTTACTTATCCCATGAGGGGGGGGGGGGTGCCAAAACCTACTGTGGAAAGAAGAAGAGAAATCCAAGCATTGTTCCTACTGGCCTTCATCATTCCTACCTTCCACAAAAATGTAACAATAGTACACAAAATGGAGAAAATATGGTTTAAAACCCAAAAATAAAGCATAAAGCTAAGCTTATAGTCCAAGCTTCCATTAGGTTGCAAGGACTACACTCCTAAATTTAGGTGGCATGATAAAATCTCATGATATAATTTCATCATCACTTGACTCAAGCGGTACGTGCTACTTCCCCTATGGCTACACCTACTATGTCTCAGTGCCTTTTGGAGATGATAACTCCACTTTCTTGCAAGTCCTTCAACTCCCTTTCCCAATGAGCTTTGGAAATGTGATCAATACCACTATGTTCACGGAGTCTGCTCCAAATTTTCAGCTTAGTAAACAGGCTCTTTGGCCATAGCAAACTCTCCTATGAATCATTATTCGGGCTTGGCTTTGGTTTTAGCCACTTCTTCTTACCATAAGTCGTACTTTCCTTCTCCCACATTGTTGGAAATAATTTTGCTATTTATCTCCCTAGTTTGCTGAGTTACCTCTGTTTGCTGTGAAGGAGATGGAGGGAACATGAAGGCCAGATTAATACTATCTAAGTTCACATTTTCTACATCCATTGTACTAAGCTATGCACCTTTTTCGACCACAAGCTGTTGTGTGAAACCTTCTAAGGACTTAACAACTGAGAGCAATCTACCTTTAGCAGCCCATCTTTAAGGGTATCCAAATCATCAACCTAATGGGGCCTTGATGCTGGCTACTCCATTGCAGCTTGGTTGTTGGTATTCCTATTATACTTCAACTTTGCATTTAATTGGGATCTCAGCTTTTGTTGCTCAGTTTGGGAGAAAACTCTGGTTATCTCCTCAATGTGACCTTGATGGGATGTTGCTCTTGGTCTCTTCCTATCAGCCACAATTTCTAGCTTGGCCAATTTCCATGCTGCATCACATTTGAGTCTGTCATCTTTTGAACAACTACTACACTCCCACAATCCTGAACCTACTGTACTGAATGAGGGAGACTGTTGCCCACTATAGTGTTGTTGATCCTATCTAGGTGCCATCTTCCTCCTAGTTTTGAATCACATGACTATGCCATTCAGCTTACTAGAGAATCTATTTTGTAAAGGTTTTATGGCAATCGCGTTATGCACTTTGCAAGTTTGCTAAACCTGCAATTTAGCTTGCTTAACTGCACTCACAGTCAAGTTTCCCACGCAATCACCTTGAGATGCCATCCAATTATTAACACTGCAATAGGGAGAATCATGCTAACACTGGGGTTCTCGAATTTGAATTCTCATGATACTTTTCCTGGGTACGAAGGATTGTTGCCTCCATATTTGTTCGCTACTACTATTGAAGTAGGCTGTTTTCTTCTCCTCCTTGAGACCAAGGTCCTAGCTGCTCTAGAGGGGATTTCAAACCAAGTTCTAGGTTAGTAAAATCTGAGCTTGGCAGCTTAGGGATTGCTACATAATTGTGGGCCTTTTGGCTTCTTTGGTTGTTGTTTCAATCAGTCCTATAGGCTTAGTGGATACGCACTTCTTGTTCTTGTGGCCAACCATGCCACATTTAAAGTTAGTCAATGATACACCCTCATACTCAAACCATTGGTAGAAAGAGAAACTCCTGGTATTAGTGATTTGTTGAGGTTTAATATGACATAAATATGCACAAAAATTGTCCTTTCTACATTGGCAATGCACGGATCCACCCAAAGGGGTTCCCAAAGCGGGGGACCACTTGAGCCAAATTGTGGGCATCCCAGCAATATAACGATAACTCAAGAAGTCTTAATCACAGAGGGTTATGGCACCCACTAATGGAGAAGCTCTAAAGTATGGAGACCATGAGTCTAATCCAACATGTTGCCCTCCCACTATCCATAGGCTACTAATTAAAATCAGGTATTAATCTTCTTTTTTTCTAATCTGGCATAGGAAACACCTTTTGCTCCACTTGTAGTAGCTGAAAACACATATTGGTCCCACCTTTTGCAAAGCATAATAAAGAGGAATGGTTACAGTAATCGACGGCCAAAGGATCTTCCAACCAAGGCATTTTCAAACTTTGACAACATTATAGCTATCCTTCCTCATCAAGATGCACAACTCCAACAATGAAACCTTTAGAGGAAAAGGTAATTTTAGAGATATCCACATGCTCACTTCTTCTCCAGACTGACTTAAGGAGAGAAACATACATCTTCTACTTTATCCTTGGATCAACACTCTCCTCGGTATTACACTAAACACTTGATTTGCAGTGCCTCAGATGATTTTGATAGTCCTATTGTCATTATCTTTCCTCGGCCTCATGGCCACATATAACAACATAGGACTTAATGGCACACCATTGACCTTTCAGAATAGAATTAGGAAAGCTCACCTTAGCTAGCTCCAGGAAATGAACTTCAATTGCAAATTAAGTCTTCATTGAGGGAAATTTAAACTCCATAGGTTTGGTTGAAATGTTGCCAGACAGGGCATTTGAATCTCCTTTTGGTAGAGGAGGGGCCTGGTCGTCTACTTCCATATGGTTAACAAATTTGGTTGAGGGGATTGATCAGTACCCTTTGGTTTTCCAACAACCATAGGTTTTTAGAATATTGTCTAGGTCCTACGGCATGTTGAACACAGCTAATGTAGAATACACTTTTCGCCTCCCCTGCAAGCATTGGAGGCTTGTTAGGGTGTTGCCTGAAGCTCTTCTCTATTGTCAAGTGTGGTGCATGTCACCGTTACACTAGCATATTTGTTTGCTGAAAAGTTGCATCTATGCAGCTCCAACACCATCTCGAGGGGCAATGAAACCCTCTACTCTTGGCTTGTCGCATACCAAAAGGCTAGTCTAGTCTCATTGGTGGCCTTTTTGCCGGCTGTTGGTCAGCAATGAGGGGTTGCGTCAATCTTCCCGCAAGCTTGCTAAGTTGCGTCAAAGATGCCCTAGCCCACTGAGCCCTCGCCACCTGTATTGTTTAGGTATTTCGCTTTATTTGTCTCCTTTGATCTCTCTTCTCCATCCTACATCTCTTCCTCCCCCTCGTCTCCTCTTTCTCCTTTCTGTGTTCCCCTCTTCTTCCTCCTTACTTTCTCTTTCCTTCCTTGTTCTTCTCCTCCTCCTACTCCAGTTTCTCTTCCTCTTTTATCTATTCTCCTCTTCTTCCTCCTCTCTTTCTCTCTTACTCTCCTATCACTCTTTCTTTACTTGATTTCCCTCTTTCACCTCCCTTTGCCTTCTTTTGTACCTCTTTTCCTTCTTTCTCTTTCCCTAGTACTTCTCCCCTATCACTCTTCTCGTTCTACATCAGTCATTCAATGCAACTCAATAAACATTCAAACCCAAGCATGAAACACAATATTTCTAGAACAATATGATAACATTTATCATGATAATATACATAAATATCAGCTATTAATAGTTAGTTGTAAAACAATAATCCATATTATATTTTCTAGAACAATAATCCATATTATATATTCTACAAAGAAAACACAATAAGAATGCAAAACTCACTCTTATAATCACTCCATGTACCATAGGCAAACAATCGAAGTAAATCAAGATAGCTCGAATGCTGGGTTCCTGCAAGCTGCATTTAAATGAATCATAAAGGCAGGGTTAAATTCACTTCTATCAGTCTGTTTACCAATCAAAAACCCCCGAAGACCACACAAGAACAGGAAATGAGGAAAAAGTACTGAAGAACACGAAATACTACAGTTCGGAGCATCACCGCCGAGAGAGTGGGGGCCGACAGGATCTCGGAAAAAGCAAAGAGCGACGGATGAGAGGTCGCCTCGATGACAAGATCAGAGAGAGAATCTCCTTCAAGAATTCCTGCCTGACTCACATAGTGCTCAATGACCTCTGCCTGCTTCTGCTCAATATCCATTGACAGATGATCTAGCTTTGCTGCTTCGAGCACTCCGCTTCTATTCGGCTACTCTTTTTGTTGCCAAGGGTTTTGTGGACTGAAGAAGAAACTGAGGGAAACGAGATTGATCAAGGTGGATTGTGAGGAAGACGATCGAATGCGAATAGGGTTCTCTCTGAGCTTTTGGCGTTAAACGTGGTTTAAATTGCATCCCGGTCCCTAAAGTTTCTCCATCCTTTACCTACATCGACCCTTTCGCTGTCGGGCTATGGACGGAAGAATTCAGGGGAAGATCCAAAAAATTGATCCATATAAATTTGCCACATTATTCAAGACAATTTATTCCCCTTTATATTATTATATTTTTATTTAAAAAGTACAAATATTTATCTGTAACACACAATAAATTTATCATTTTATATAAAAATACATTTAAACTTAATAAAATATACTGTATATATTTTTATTTCTAAAATATATTACTATGAATTTATACATATATAATTTGATTAATTCAAATAAATAATTATTAGGTATTTTTATACATAAAATAATATGATAATGTTACAGAAATATTTAATACATTAAAATTTCAAGTCAATTATGATTTTAATTAATTTTATTTTGATTAAATTTCGTTAAATTATATAAAAATTAAACCGATTTTTTTTTATGGAATTAAACCCATTTTGAATTAAATAAAATACGATCCAATTTTAAGTCTCATTGCTAAGAAAAATTATTGCGTATGATGAACGATCTATATTAGTGATTCACTCGCCAATTGTTGCTCGCATGCGCACGATGAGCCTTGCATTTCACAACAACTAAACGAAGAAACGAATTCGACGGTTAGATCATCCGGTCACTTCCAAAGTCATGGGTAGATTGGAGCGTTAAGTCTGGCCGGACCGTCCGTCTGGCCACACTGGATAGTCCGATCAAATCACCAAAACATTAAGTATTAAAATAATTATATATGTAAAAAGAATAAGTATAATTTAAAATTAAATAAGTATATATTAAGAATAATAAGTATTATGTGTACTCATATTTTTTCTAATTAATATTTAACTGATTTCAAATTATATTTATTTTTTGATTATATATTTACTTTTTGGTTGGCCAATTAGACGGTCTAATTGAGGTTATCAGACAGTCCGATTGAGCTGGTTAGATGATTCGGTATGGCTAATCAGACGGTTCGATCGAGCACTGTCAGAGCCTCACTGGACGGACCAGCTATACATTCCATTTAACTGCTATTGAAGTATGTGGCCCACCGCACATACACGGCAAGCTGCAATTGGTTAGCGAAGGCATAAAGGCCCCGTTTGTCTAGGAGTTTAAAATTAACTTGGTTTAATTTTAACCAGGTATATCACATCACACATAAAATTTAATATTAAAAATTAAATTTATTTCACATCCTACATATATTACTAAAATAATAACTAACTTATATCACATCCCTCACATATTCCAACATAGTAACTAACTTTATATCACATCCCTCACATATCTCAATATAATAACTAACTTTATTTCACATCATTCATAATTTTTAATAAAAAATATTTTTATTTAAATTTAATTTTAATCTTCTTAAATTTAATTTTACAAACAAACACACCCTTGTGGTTCGCCAGACGCAATAATTTTGCCAAGCTGCTGGCCCAAAGAATAAAAATATATTTTTCTTCAATAGGGAAAAAAATCTAAAAACTTCCAGAAACACGCTCTAGATGTTGCACCGTCGCAGCAGCGGAAGTGGTGCGCTCATCGCCGGATCATGGCATCGCAGGAGCGGTGGACGGGGGTTCTCAAGGTTGCCGTAAAAACTAGCAATATCGGTAGTTTCTTCAAAGTCGCCGCGTCGCTTATCCTCTCGTCTTCCTCCAAAACCCTAGCTGTAATCCTCTTCCCCTTCACTTTCTCTCTCCCTTCGTTAAACCTTACCTAAATATTCGTTCGTCTAACTAGATCCCGACCGCCAACGCCGTCTTCTTCAAAGGGGACCGGGTCGAGGGCACCGGGAATCCGGTCATCGAGCGGCTGTCGGACTCGAAGAACATAGCTGATCTTCTGGTCTCAAAGCTCGGAGAATCCGTCAACGCATGGGTGGTGGAGGCGTCGACCTTCAACGGACCCTTTGCCGTCTACCGGGAATTCATCCCAATTGCGAATTCATGTGGAGAACCGGAACGCTACGATCCGGATGGGTTTCCAGCGTCGAGCTCCATTGTCTCGCTCATTTCGAAGAGCATCGATCAGGTTTGCGTTCACTGATGCCTTCTCTCGCACCATCACTTTGCAGAATGTGTTATTATTCAAATTTCTGAACCAAAAATACTTTTCTTAGGTTAAGTTCTTGTTCAATTTTTTTTGTTTACGTTATAATTCAAACTAAAAAAAAGGCTTTGATCAATGGGATTTTTTACAAGGCACTGTCACAAACATTACAACTCTCTCCCCCCGGAACCCCACCTCCAACACCCAAAAAAAGGAGGGGGGGGGGGGGAATTTCATGGTTCTATTTTCTTAGTTTTAAGGGATGATTAAAATCTGTATGCTCTAGTTTTGTATACTCACCCATTTAATCTTGTAAACTACTGTACAAAAACCTGCATTCTGTAATGGTGATGATTTGATAAACTTGAGGAAGATCTTGCAGTGGGCCAGCTATGTGAATGTTGTTTCTATACCCATAATCCACAATTAAACTAGTTAGGGGAGCTTCACCAAGATTACCATCCTATGTACCTCACTGTGTCCGTTGGAGATTTGGCTTGTGATAACATCTCATTCAGTTATTCTATGACAAAATGATCTTTTACAGCTCCATGTGGTTATTCTATAACAAAATGCTCTTTCAAAATCCCCCTATTAGCACTGTTTGGTCCAGAGTTATTTTAAACTTCGTTGGTTTAAATTCTAATTTTAGTCCAGCTCCAGTTAAATTTACTCAGCTTATCTTTTGTTAAAAAAAAATTGTTGAACAAAATAGGATTTTGCAGAGTAAGGAGAAAAAGGAATTAGTGGAGTTTGCTTAAAGTGAACGTGAGGCTCAAAAAGACTTGCAGGAAGTTCTGTTTCGAGAGCAAGAATTGCAGGGCGAAGTATTGTCTATGAAGTTATATTATGGTTAAGTATGAAAACTATTTGGCCGCCAGTGGGAGCAAACTCAAATTAAATAACCTCACAACAATCTGATTGAAGAAAAGTCACTCTTCAATACCAGAATACTCTCTATAGGTTCATGGAAAGAAGAAATTTGGATATTAAGCTACACTAATATACTCTTTGCTATAATGGAAGTAAGAAAAGTTAGTTAAATGTGCAAGGTTACAACCAAGAAGTTAGAGTTCTATGAAGTACAAATAGAATAATTTTAGTAGTTATAAGCAAAAGTCAAACATGGGACACTGAATTATGGTTTGCAACAGTTAAATTTCTTATAAAAAAAATATATACAATATTAGAGTATACTCTTGGTCGTCTTCTTAGTGGTGATATTGACACCCACATTCCTCTTCAATGTAAGCGCTAGCATCTTTGTAGCCTATCGATCTATGGGATCTCCTTCCTCTTGTTTAATTTCTTCTAGTATAACAGATCTTCTATTTGTATTTTATAGAATCTGAAGTCTTTGCTATCGAATCGATCAGTATTCACCTTTGCATCATCCATTACATGCTCTTCCTATTTCGATCAACCAAGCAAAATGAAAACCTTATCTTAATACTAGTTTTTGGGAAATTGAATCTCGCTTGGCAACATATCTCAGGAGACATCCCATAAGAATGAAAACAAAAAAGATATTCGACATGCAAATCACAAAAGTATAAATTAGAAATCCATCAAATTTACTTGGAAAAATCACAAATGTGGGGAAAACTTGTGTTCATGCCTAGAGGGATTCCACTATTCTTTAAGTGTCTTCAAAAGAGATGACAAGAGATCATATATTACCCTTTAAAGCCTTAGAATAGTTTCTCTAGATCGGGGATCTTCCAAAAGATGAAATTGAGGACGTACAAGAATTTATTTATAGTTATTTGTCCATAATAAACAAATACTATAAGCTAAGTTGTTTGTTATATTGCAGCGGAACGTCTGTTCACTAGAAATAGAATGTTCCGTTTTCTTTATTGTTCGTTCCTGCATTATGATGCCACAATGGATAGTTCGTTGTGGATTTAACGGTTCGATCCTAGAGGTGGAAGGTCCATTCTTCTGTAGTTCCCGTTTGTTCATCCATCTACCTTACGACTTGCTTGTCTTGTCCATCTCAATGCACATGTTGTAGAAGATACAAGCTCCACACTCCCATCAATGGGCGCACAAAATAATGGGAAATTAAAACAAAGAGTTTTCAAAGATATGCAAGAAAAGTGAATCAAAGAATGGATGGAGAGCGCAAACAACCTACTTGCAGTTTCTGCTATGTAATTGAACACAGATTAACTTGCATCTTTGAACTGAAATTCTGTATTAATATCAACTCTCATCAGCATATTGATTTCAGAATAAATTCTTCGGTCTTTGAGCTAAAATTTCATCTCTGCAGTTGAATTCAATAAGTTTAGACTCCAATGTACGAAGGGTTGCGGCGAATAAATGCAACATAATAACACAGAATATAATAGTCTGCGTGAAGCCTTTTTCACCTAATCTCTAGGGAGAGAATGGATATGTTTCAAGAGAAAATTAGAAATGGTATCGTAGGATTTACGCTGAAATGTGCTTAGCATAAATAACTTACACCAATCACTGTTGGTCTCACTAAGTTGACCATTTAATAGGACCTTCATGAAATACTTGAGTTCATTTCTAGGACTTGCATGAAATTGCATGCTTAGGGACCCAATAGAAAGAAATTCAAATTTTTGGACATCCATGAAATAAGAGTCTAACTTTTTAATATATGTGTAAATTAGCTAACTTGATTCAAATTTCAACATCAAAATTGAGGTCTAACTAGCTATGAGCTCAGATTAGCTAACTTGATTAGAATTTTAATATTTATGGATCACTGGCATTCTTTGTGTGTTATTGTTTTTATCCTGTATTTATTTTTTTGTGTGAGACAGGTGAAAAACGCCACCATGGACATCCACAGTAAGGCATCATCATCATCGCCATCATCCTCACCTGAAACGATATTGCTTGGATTCAGCAAGGGTGGAACTGTGATCAACCAGATTGTTGCCGAGCTTGCTCATCTTCCTGGGATCAATGACAATAAGCTTCGTCCTCAAACTTCATACAAGACCAAAGATGGCATCTTCCCTGCTTCTATAGATAGCTTTCTCCTCAGCATCTCTAACTTCCATTATGTTGATGTTGGCCTGAACTCCCATGGAGCTTATTTGACTGATCAAATCGTGATTGATAAAATTGCCAGGAATGCGGCCGCTAGAAATTTGCGTTTGAATTTCGTGTTTCATGGGACTCCGAGGCAGTGGTTTGATCGAAATCGGCCGTGGATCCGTCAGGAAAAAGATGTCATGCGTCAGTTGCTGCAAGATGTTGCCCAAAAATACGGAAGTAGTGTCCTCGAACTCGAGCATCTTTACTATGCTGATAAACACTCTAATTTGCAGATGCATTTTGAAATAATTGATATTATGAATCTCATTTGATGCTTGTAATCATTATCTTTATCAAGTATGTGATATGAGCGCCGTTTGGCTGATAACATCACTTTATTATGTTTTCATCATACGAGGATGTTTTGAAAGATTTTTTTCTGAAAATTAATACATATACATTTTACTCAACATGAATTTTATTTAAAAATATTTAAATGCTTGAAACAAAATCAATTCAATTTCATAATCTACTTGATAATTGTATATATTTTAATGCATATTTACATTTACGAACATTTAATAAATAAATAAATATACTAAAATATTGTTGTAATATATAATAAATCTTAAAAATAAGGCTAGATTAAATTTGATAATCAGCTCGAAGAAATTTACTTGAAGCACATCCAACATGAACTCGAAAAAAATTTTGAGTTCAATTTAAGCACAACCAACTCGTCTAGTTAACGGCCATGATTAGGTCACGTCCCTGTTGAGATACATTATTGGAAAGCTTCTTCTCCAAAAAAAAAAAAAAAAAATCTCCTAAAAACAGCAAAAATATGTGGAAGGAAATTAAATGTAGAACTATAAATCAATCCTGTAAAAAGATAACATATCATTGCTGAAATAGTAGTTTTTACTATTCTAGATTTTAGAAAATACATTTTTAGTTTATTTCTATGCAATCGTTCCGTAAGAAGTCATGTATAAAAATCATACATCATAAAAACAACTGTCTAACAACAGAGTTTAAATAATTGCATTTTCAGCTCATTTCCAAATACCTATTTAGATGAGAAATAGGGGTAGAGGCAAACTATTCTATAAAATAATTTCTTCATAATAAGCACTTTAACTTCTCTGATTCTGCCTAAATTCTAATATGAGAGAATAGAGAGAAACTTACATATAGATATAAGTTGTATAGAGATAAGTTGTTTGTGAGCACACAAGCCAATATAGATATAAGTTGTATAGAGAGAAACTTACATATAAGTGCCAAACTAAAATCATCATGCTTAGCGTCTACACAAGCCAAGAAAGAAAAAGAGAAGAATTAGGGTATAAGAGAAGATCAGAAGTTCAAGTAGAGGAAGTTGCTTGTGAGCACATACATGGAAGAGGACATAAGCATTTCATTGTGTCTATTTTCACTGCCTGTGATTCCTTTTTGATGACCTGTAGTGTGACTAGTTAAGTTTGGGAGATTTTTACAGTGGCTTAGTTGATTAGATTAAAAAAAAAAAGAATTTGAAGAAGGTATAGGGAGACATGAGCTTACAGATAACACGATGGATGTGAAAATCTCAGTAAATAAGTTCAACTCACAAAAATCAATTCGACGCCATTATTAGGCCTGTTGGGATGACTCACAGTTGATGATATTCCAACCTGAAATAAAGTAGTATGATTTTCAACACAAAACAAAATTTTCACACATGTGGAAAAACAAAAGTGTGCACCAACTACATTTTGGAAACAACTCATTATTTAATGGACCATCATATTGGATTCATTCCTGTATGCATATAATTGATGTGTCATCATCCTTCCGCACTCACCACAGCAAGCAACAATTAACAGGTGAAATATGAATTAGACAGAGTACCTGCCTTCGCTGAAGGCGAGTTTACGGAGTGCATCCTTGAGCTGTCTAATCGTGAGACTGTCGAAAGCCGAGCCCTATCTCCTTTGCAGAATCTGAGAAAAGAAAAAAAGAAGAACCCAAATAAACCAACGTAAGCAGTGATTAGCCTCTGCAATCAAGTAAATCATACGCAAAGAGATAGAAAAGAAAAATCAAAAAGGAAAATAGAGGTAGGTAGAAAGATCTCACAAGGTAGCTCTGCAAATTAGAGAATGTGGCGTCAGTCATTCCAAGATCATCCTATCAGAAGAGATTCACATATTGGAGAGATAGGGCTGCACTCGTTCAAGGAACAATATCTCCATAAATTGAACAAAGGGGATGACTGGCTTATTTGAGGAACAGTATGTCAGAGATGGGAATAGATATTAGAGCGAAAACAGAGAGATTCCTCTTCTGTGGTCAGCTGGATTGTTTGGATAGAGAGGGAAAGTGAGAGTAATTGGAGGTTAGGGTAATAGCGCAACAATGAAATGCGGGAACTGTACGCGCGGCGCGGCGCATGCAGTCGAAAGCGAACGATGGTGATCCTTCAGAAGGAAAGGGGAGGGGAGCGAGGACAGCGATCAGAGGATGGAGCGAAGAGAACAATCAGAGGAGGACAATGAGGGCAGTGAAGATAAAAAATTAGGGAAGGGATTTTCGTCTTTCTACCATAATCAAATTGACCATTTTCGGGTACCCTTCAAACAAGCGAAAGCCAAGCAGAGAAGGAAACGACTCCATGCGAGATGGGCCCGTCCATCTCCCTGCTCATCCATTCAGCTACCTGCCCCACATAGCCTATGGGCACGTCGCCCCCTGTATTCCCCATTTGCAGGCCTTCAGAAACTAACGCTTCATCTCGTCGCTCAACCCTTCATAAACCATTGTCACTCCCACCTGTTCGACCTTCATTTTCATGCCTCCGGTAAACCTTGAAAACTATAAAGAAATGTGTGTGAAATGGAACGAAAGGAATGATGAGAAACACATTTTCTCCCTCCCAAAACTCACACCACTATATTGAGAAATAGATGAATCAACAAAAATATGAATTAATGTGAAAGATCATTCTAACTTTTAGGACATGGGAGACAACCTTGATCATAACTACCATATTAACACAAATACAAAGTAGGATAACCTAATGAAACATTTAAGATGGCGTTTGGTTTAATGTTATTTTAATATTATATCATATTACACTTAAAAGGGCATTTGCTTCTCTCTCTTTCCAATGAAAAGAATTTTGCATGCATCCTTTTAAGTTCTTGTGATATTCTACACAATAGGTTTTAATACATAGTTTTTAAAAATTTCTGCTCTCTATTTTTGGATAGCAACAATTCATCTTCTCCTCTCAAGCTCTCACTCGGTTTTCACTCTCCCAATGTCATATTTGCAAAACTTTTGAAGAAGATTTCAAAGAAGATGATTGTGATGTTTTTTAAGTAGAAAGAAACTGAAATCTTCTGGAATTAGTACTGCTTCTGTTTTGTGTTTGGTTTGCTGTGAATCTTGTTTCTTAAGCTATTACCTATTGAGATTCACCAAAACTTTTGTTTTCTTCTTATTTTTTCTGTTGAAGGCTTATATTGTGTCTTTCTTCTCTAAGCTCTCAAATTATTTTTGCTCATTATTTTTACATTAGCTATTTTCAAAATTATTCAAGTATACCCTTGGCTAATTTACATTTGCATAGAGTACCTCATTGTAATATTAATTCTTGTATATGCATTATAGCTTAAGCTAGCTAGTCTAGCAAAATCTATCCTTCCTTTCTCTTTCTCCCTAGTGGAGGATTGTAGGTTTACTCAGCTTTGATTCCTACAAAAAATTATAGGATTGGAGGTTTACTTGGCTTTAGTTCCTTAAAAAAGTCATAGGATTGTACTGGATTTGTTCGGCTTTGATTTTCATAAAAAGCTGGGGTTATAGTGAAATTTTTATTCGAGGTGAGTGGGGAGTGGACTAGGCGGGAGGCCGAACCACTATAAATTTCTTGTACTTTCTATGTGGTATATTTGTGCTGTTTGCTCCTCTCTACTGTAAATTGCTTTGTTTTTGTGCTGAGTTTTATTTCTCAAATTGACCTCGTGTTCTGGTGGTGCCCTCTGTTCTAACTCTTCCGCAGACTTATTTGCTAAATCAACCTCTCAGTATTAATTAAAATATTTCTTAAGTTTATTGCTTAAATTTATTTTAAAAATTCCATTGCTCTCAATTCACCCTCCTCTTGAGATGCCTTTGGGCCAACACTCGCTTAAATAAAATTTTTTATATTAGAATTTATGTGAAATGATTAAAAAAATTATTTATTATTATTATTATTATCATTTTTTAAACGAGTATAATTTTGGTTTTGATTTGGTACTTACGCAAAGCAGAGCCATAATTCTATCCCGAAAGTATAATTGATATTGCACCTCTGTTGCAAGCTATTTGATAGGCAAACTTCTGCTGCAAGACTATTTGAGATAAACACATATTAATCTAATACCAAAATAATAAAGTTGATATTTTTATTGAAAAAAAGTTAACAAATGAGAATATCTTACGTGTAAAATTTAAAACCTACTTTTTTATGGTGAATTCAAAACTTATCTTTTGTTTATTGTTAATTTATAACCTTTGTCAGGACAAAATTATAACATTTTCATAACCTTATGGATCTAAATGAAATTTTTATAAATTTTGAGACTAATTTACAATGAAGTTCTAACCTCAGGGGCCTGATTACAATTTACCCAAAAAAAATAATACCCAGCTTATAATTAACTTAAATAATATAAATTTATGGAAACGCAGATGTTTCAAGAGTACGGCGGAAGCTCCGCGCTGAGAATTTGTAGATATATATATATATATATATATATATTAAATTATTTATGGTAATTTGGATAGATTTTTGATATTTCAGGAAAATTGCATCCAGGCCCTTAGGTTGAAAAAATATTGCAAGTTGATTTCAACTTTTTAAAAATATAGATTGGAGTCTCTGATATTGTAAAATCATTGACATTACGCCCCAGTCAAGATAAATTATTAATTGTTTATTATTATATTATATAATTATTATAATTATTAAATTTTTTATTATAATTCTATTTTAGTGCATGTCACCTTTAAAGTAAAATAATTAAAATAAATAATAAATAAATAAATATCTACTTATTTATTTTTTTAGAGGTAGCTAGACCATGTTTATGTAAATTAAGCAAATTAATTATGGACCGAATCTTCGAAAATAAATTGCATCTAGCTCTGAGATCAAAAAAGTATTACAAATTAATTTTTATTTAGATTTAATCTGAGTTATAAAAGTAATGTCATTTAGGGGGCGTTTGGTTTAATGTTATCTAGATGTTATGTTATGTTATCTAGAGAAAGTAATTGTTTGGCTTAATGACATCTATAAATAATCTTCAATTAGATTATAAAATATTAATCAAAAGATGACATCTAGATGTCATGATATCTAGATTACATAACATAACACCAAGATAACAACGAACCAAACGCCCCTTAGTCTAAATTATAATATAATTGTTAGTTTTTTATTATTAAAATTTATAATTATTTTTAATCATTAATTTTTTAAATATTTAAAATATAATTTTAAAATAACCATTTGAGCCCTGTGCAAACAGGTGAGCATAAAATTGCCACCCTAGCCGGCCTATCACAATAATAATAATATA
>JAEMOT010002388.1:80748-139197 GCA_019297695.1 Apostasia ramifera | reverse complement strand
ATAATAATAATAATAATAATAATAATAATAATAATAATAATAATAATGTTAGAAAAAAATTGCACTCAGGCCCCTTAACTTTAAAAGGTATTATAAATTAAATTTATTTTTTAAAATATAAATTTGAGTCTCCAATATTGTAAAAGTATTGTCATTACATTTTAGTTAAGACAAAATTAGTAATTATTTACTATTATATTATAAAAATATTTTAAATTATTAATTTTTTTACTATTAATTTTGTGTTAGTGCATGCCACCTTTAAATTGAAACAATCAAAATAAAAAATAAATAAATATCTACTTATTTATTTATTTAGAAGAAGCTAGACCAAGTTTATGTAAATTAAGCAAGGCAATCATGATCAGAATCCCAAATAAATTGCATCTGGCTCTCAAATCAGAAAGGCATTGCAAATTGATTTTATTTTATTTTTTAATTTTAATTTAGATTTAATTTGTGTCAATGTTATAATATAATTGTTAATTTTTTATTATTAAAATGTATAATTTTTAAAATTTTTAATTTTTTAAAATATAATTTTGAAATATGAAGTTGAGTCTCTGATTTGGATGCGCAGACGGGAGAAAAATATTGATTTGAGCCTCTAAGCCTGGCCGGCCTATCAACATAATAATATAATTATCTATATATCACATCATTTAATTTTATTTATGTATTATTCATTTATCTTTAATTAATTATGCTATGCACACTCAAAATATTATAAAACTTATATACACACACTTGAGTTAAAACTTAGTTAAAATTTATTTAAAAAAAAATATTTCGTTAGTAAATCATTAAAATTATATTTTTACTTTAATAGTATATTTTTTTCTTCCTTAATGTCACACTAAAGAGCTGATCTGTCCTAAAATTAATTCACGCCGTGGATGTCTCCTTCTCTTGCCACCACCTAAACATCAAGTTTTTAGGATTTTCATTCAAAATATATTTAAATATCTTTAAAATAATATGATGAACGGCTCAGATTTTTTGTAACCTAACTATAATTAAGTTATTGGAAAATCATGATTACTCATTATGATGAAAATAAGTCAAAGTATGTATATGTAAGATTTTATAATATTTTGAGTGTGCATAGCATAATTAACTAAGAATGAATAGGTAATGCATAAATAAAGCTGAATTGTGTGACATGTAGATAATAATTCCTAATAATAATGGCACGAAAAAATTGCACTCAAGCTCCTTAGATTTAAAAAGTATTATAAATTAGTTTTAATTTTTTAAAAATATTGATTTGAGTCTCTAATATTGTAAAAACGTTGTCATTAGTCTCAATTAAGATATATTTATTAATTATTAATTATTATATTATAAAATTACTTTAAATTATTAATTTTTTACTATTAATCCTGCGTTAGTGTATGCCATCTTTAAAGTGAAATAATCAAAATAAATATTAAATGAATAAATATTTATTTATTTATTTAGAAGTAGTTTGACCAAGTTTAGGTAAATTATGAGCAGAGAAAGCAAGTAATATTTGAAATTAAAATTAAAATTTAAAAAAAAAGTATGTGAATAGAGATGTATACTAATTATTTAAAATATACAAATAATTCAAATTAACTAGTCAAAGAATATCAAATTTCAAATTTTTGTTACAAAAGAGTAGCTAAAAAAATAAAAATTCTAAAAAATAGATTAAAATTGTAGTGCTTTTATAATTTGACGAATAAAATTAAAACTAATTTACACTATTTTCTTTATCTTGGATGTAATTTACTCTAGAATATTTAATTGTAATGATGTATGGAAATGGTAAATCATAAATTGGTCAGCTGAGTGCCTTTAACTTCATGCTATTCAAAGTTTTCGATACTACAATATTCCTTTTTAAGTGCATATTATTTTATAAAAAAATAATATATGAATGGCATTTAAAATTTTGAATGTTATGTAGATAATTAATTATCTGATCATCTTCTAAGTTATATATATGTACAGTTTTTTTTTAAAATAAAAATACATATTATACCTTAAATATAATATTATTAAAAATTCACTTTTAAATTTTACATTTATATTTTAATTTTAATTTTTTAAATATATTTTAATAAATTCTTAATATATATGAGGCATTTTTATGTATACTATTTTGAAACTTTATATTTACCTACATATCATTTATATTTTTAGGTTTATTTATATACCATTTTCTTAATTTTTTTTGTTTACATATGTACTATTTAAATAATAAAATATTTTTAAAATTATAATTTAAGTGAATTAAAAAATTTAACTGGTGTGCAGTATAGATAAATATAATTTCTTAAAATGATACGCACAAAAAAAATTACTCTTGTCATTGTTGCTCCTCTCTACTGTAAATTGCTTTATTTCTATGCTGAGTTCTATTTTTCAAATTGACCTCGTGTTCTGATGGTGCTCTCTGTTCTAACTTTTCAAATTGATATTTTTATTAAAAAATAATTAACAAATGAGAATATCTTACATGTAAAAGTTAAAACCTACTTTTTTATGGTGAATTCAAAACCTATCTTTTGTTTATTGTTAATTTATAATATTTGTCGGGACAAAACTATAACATTTCCATAACCTTATGGATCTAAATGAAATTTTTATAATTTTTGGGACTAATTTATAATGAAGTTCTAACCTCAGGGGCCTGATTACAACTTACTCAAAAAAATAATAATACCCACCTTATAATTAATATAAATTTATGGAAACGCAGATGTTTTAAGAGTACGGCGGAAGCTCCGCGCCGAGAATTTGTAGAGATAGATACAGATAGATATATATATATATTTGTTTATATTTATTTATTAATTTATTTATGGTAATTTGAATAGATATTTGATATTTCAGAAAAATTGCATCCAGGCCCTTAGGTTGAAAAAATATTACAAGTTGATTTCAACTTTTTAAAAATATTGATTGTAGTCTCTGATATTGTAAAATCATTGTAACTACGTCCCAGTCAAGACAAATTATTAATTGTTTATTATTATATTATATAATTACTTTAATTATTAATTTTTTTATTATAATCCTATTTTAATTCATGTCACCTTTAAAGTAAAATAATTAAAATAAATAATAAATAAATAAATATCTACTTATTTATTTATTTATTTAGAGGTAGCTTGACCATATTATGTAAATTAAGCAAATCAATCATGGACCGGTTCTCCGAAAATAAATTGCATCCGGCTCTCAGATCAGAAAAGCATTTTAATTTAGATTTAATCTGACTTATAAAATTAATGCCATTTAGTCTAAATTATAATATAATTACTAATTTTTTATTATTAAAATTTATAATTATTTTTAATCATTAAATTTTTTAAATATTTAAAATATAATTTTAAAATAACCATTTGAGCCCTGTGCAAACTGGTGAGCATAAAATTGCCACCCTAGCCGGCCTATCAAAATAATAATAATAATAATAATATTAGAAAAAAATTGCACTGGGCCTCTTAACTTGAAAAGGTATTGTAAATTGATTTCATTTTTTTTAAATATAAATTTGAGTCTCCGATATTGTAACAGCATTGTCATTACATTTGGATTAAGACAGAATTATTAATTGTTTATTATTATATTATAAAAATATTTTAAATTATTAATTTTTTACTATTAATTTTGTGTTAGTGCATGCCACCTTTAAATTGAAACAATCAAAATAAATAATAAATAAATATCTACTTATTTATTTATTTAGAAGAAGCTAGACCAAGTTTATGTAAATTGCATCTAGCTCTCAGATGAGAAAGGCATTGCGAATTGATTTTATTTTATTTTTTAATTTTAATTTAGATTTAATTTGAGTTATAAAGGCAATGCATCTAATCAACATTATAATATAATTGTCAATTTTTTATTATTAAAATGTATATTTTTTTAATTATTAATTGTTAATTTTTTAAAATATAATTTTGAAATATGAAGTTGAGTCTCTAATTTGGATGTGCAAACTGGAAAAAAATATTGATTTGAGACTCTAAGTCGAGCCGGCCTATCAACATAATAATATAATTAACTACATGTCATATCACTTAACTTTATACATTACGTATTCATTCTTCGTTAATTATGCTATGCACACTCAAAATATTATAAAGCTTACATGCACACACTTGAGTTAAAACTCAGTTAAAATTTATTTGAAAAAAAAAATATTTCATTATAAATTATTAAAATTATATTTTTACTCTTAATAGTACATATTTTTTTCTTCCTCAATATCACACTAAAGCGTTGATCTGTCCTAAAATTAATTCACGCCGCGGATATCTCATTTCCTTGCCACCACCTCAACATCAAGGTTTTAGGATTTTTACTCAAAATATATTTAAATATCCTTAAAATAATTTGATGAACGGCTCAGATTTTTTGTAACCTAACTATAATTAAGTTATTGGAAAATCATAATTACTCATTATAATGAAAATAAGTTAAAGTGTGTGTATGTAAGATTTTATAATATTTTGAGTGTGCATAGCATAATTAACTAAAAATAGATAGGTAATGCATAAATAAAGCTAAATTGTGTGGTATATAGGTAATTATTCCTAATAATAATGATAGGGAAAAATTGCACTCAAGCTCCTTAAATTTAAAAAATATTATAAATTAGTTTTAATTTTTTAAAAATATTAATTTGAGTCTCTAATATTGTAGAAATATTATCATTAGTCTCAATTAAGATATAATTATTAATTATTTATCATTATATTATAAAATTACTTTAAATTATTAATTTTTTACTATTAATCCTGCGTTAGTGTATGCCATCTTTAAAGTGAAATAATCAAAATAAATATTAAATGAATAAATATCTATTTATTTATTTAGAAGTAGTTTGACCAAGTTTAGGTAAATTATGCAAATCAATCAGGAACAAAATTCCCTATCAGAAGATAAATTAGTTCTGGCTTTCAAATCAGAAATGCGTTGCAAATTAATTTTAATTTTAAAAAATTTTAATTTACGTTTAATATGAGTTATAAAAGTAATCTCATTTAGTTTAAATTAAATATAATGGTTAGTTTATTATTATTATTATTATGTATGATTATTTTTAATCATAAATTTTTTAACTTTTTGAAACTAATAATATTTATATTTTTAACTTTAGAGTTTAAGAGCAGAGAAAGCAAGTGATATTTGAAATTAAAATTAAATTTTTTTAAAAAAAGTATATGAATAGAGATGTATACTAATTATTTAAAATATATGAATAATTCAAATTAACTAGTCAAAGAATATCAAATTTCAAAATTTTGTTACAAAAGAGTAGCTAAAAAAATAAAAATTCTAAAAAATAGATTAAAATTGTAGTGCTTTTATAATCTAACGGATAAAAAGTAAAACTAATTTACACTATTTTCTTTATCTTGGATGTAATTTACTCTAGAATATTTAATTGTTATGATGTATGAAGATGGTAAATCATAAATTGGTCAGCTGGCCTATAGAAAAAATAAATGCCTTTAACTTCATGCTATTCAAAATTTTCGTTACTACAATATTCCTTTTTAAGTGCATATTATTTTATAAAAAAAATAATATATAAATGGCATTTAAAATTTTGAATGTTATGTAGATAATTAATTATCTGATTATCTTCAAAATAATAATAATAATAATGCCTATTAGAATAGATTCGAGTGAATTGATCAGTTGATCATCAAATTCAAAATTAAAAATTTCAGTTTTGTATTAAGTTCTATTAACCGAATTTGTTATAATTAAATTTCTTTGACTTTAAATCTACTTATTATGTTAAATTGAGTCCAATTAATTATTATAAGCTATATATATGTACAGATTTTTTTAAAATAAAAATACATATTATACCTTAAATATAATATTATTAAAAATTTACTTTTAAATTTTACATTTATATTTTTATTTTAATAAATTCTTAATATATATGACGTATTGTTATGTATACTATTTTGAAACTTTATATTTATCCTACATATTATTTATATTTTTAGATTTACTTATATACCATTTTCTTAGTTTTTTTTATTTACATATGTACTATTTAAATAATAAAATATTTTTAAAATTATAATTTAAGTGAATTAAAAAATTGGGATTTTAATATATAGGACATAAAATTTATACAAAATTACNTATGTATTTTAATTTATTTATCATATTTAAAATTTCCAATTAGGGTGCCGAATTTAAATCCACGTGATTATAATTTTTAATTGAAGTAAAAAAATTGATGTGTTTACAGTAAAGAATAAAAATATATATTAGAATTTAAATATTAATAAATTTATGTATTTTAATTTACATATAATATTATAAAGTACATGAAATATGTAAAATATGTGAAATATGTGAAATACTTAAAATTTAAATGAATATAGTGTGATAGTGGTAATATTTATGAATTGATGGTGAAAATATATAATTTCGTATAAATTTTATGTTCTGTATGTAAAAATTTTTAAAAAATTTAACTGATGTGCAGTTAAGAAGATAAGCAGAAAAAAAACTCATAATAATAATAATAATAATAATAATAATAATAGTTTAATAGTATAATTGTAATGGAATGAACGCTCATGAATAATTTTAGCTTATAAATAATGAATGAAACCCCTGAGGCGGCCTGCAAAGGGCCAATGGCGATGGAATCTCTCTCTGTTCGCTCTGCAAGACGCTGGTGGCAGTACAACTCATCAGGCGCAGTCCTGCTGCTCGTACTGCTGCTGCTGCTCGGCGGTAGCACCGAGACGGAAAGCTTTCTTGACGTTACGCGTCATCCGAGCGCCTACAAGTTGGAGGACATCCTAGTCTACGCGCTGGCGGTCTTCAATCGCAACCGGAATACGACGTACTTGCTCTTCTACAGTAGGATAATTGGGTATAAAGATTGGTCCATGAAAAAAAACGGCGATTTGGTGCTTTTGATCACCTTTCACGCTTACCTGGCTGATATGGGACTGCGGGCGCCGGTCTACGTACAAGGGAAAATCACCTGGCCTAATATACTTCGAAACCCACCCCCCCACCACTTCACCCCCTACTTCTCAGTAACCAGCGTCCCCAAGGTTCGTAATTCATAATTATATATATAAATTATCGTTTACTAGCTATATAATAATAATAATAATAATAATAATAATAATAATAATAATAATAATAATAATAATAATAATAATAATATCCCATGATGTTGCTCTTTTTGTCTAAAGAGAAAGGAATTTGCTTGAGAAATAGAGAATCTTAAATTCAAACTGGCCACATTGTTACTATAATTTTTTTAAATAGAGTGTAAAAAATTATGATGCTAAGAGGTAAAATAAAAAAAAATAATATCAAGTGTTTAAATTAAATATAAAAGTATTGTATAATTTGATTTTAATGATTAAACTACATAGATGCATTTATTTAATTTTGAAATAATTAAGATGATTTATTTCTATGATACTTCTGCAGTCGATCTCCTAGGAGGGGATCCTTGTTTGAGTGTATTCTTGGTCACAGATCATCTCTTTTTTCAACTCTTTTTATTTAGTTTATTATGTATTTTGATTTCTACAATTTTTTTTCTGTGCCAGCTCTCTTTATGTACTACTGTGATTGATGGAAGTTATTAATTGCAAAGTAATAGTTAAAATTATTTTCATATTCTTTTTGTGCTAATTTTTAGAGAGTTTTCTCTTCCTTTTGATAAAAATAAGAGACTTTTCTGATGAATTAATTATAAAAAAAATATTTTTAACAATTTTTTTTGAGTTTTCATGAGCTAAACAATAGTGCTTCTTGTTCCATTAAGTTTTACAAATCCAGTCCACATGTTATAATTAGGAAGAATAGTATTCAAAATGAAATAAAGTAAAAACAAAAATAATTATTTTGGAATTAAGATCGACATGATCAATGATAATACACTATATTTTTTTAAGTCAGATAAAAATACCCTTAAATTTTTTCTTTGATAGAAATTAGTGATACCCATAAATTAGTTAATATCATTTTATAGTCTTTGATTTACCGATAGTGAATATATTTTTGTGCATATCTCAAATGACATACAAAAAAAACCCATCTTATCTATGATCACTACATGGATTTACATTTTAATAAGAACTAAAACCCTTACTGAAATGGCATGATACCTTTGTCAAGCTTGTTTAAAAAGGATAACAATATTTCATCGATGATCCCTTAGTTAAATTGTCGTGACTTTCATAAATATGCTCTCTACATCTTTTTATAGCATGCAAAAGGTCGGCACGCTCGCACAACGTCCATAAAGTCTGTGCTCGTGCACGACGACCACCTGCGCTCGGGCACAGCGGCCGCACATAGTTGGCGCATGTAAGCCATTAGCGTGCGGCGGCTGTGCTTGCTCATAGGGTCACTGCAGGAGTGGTGCACTGTTGATGGCTGCTGCACTCACGAATAGCCATAACATGACCGAATAACTGCCACATAAGACTTGCGAGAGCATGGTAGTTGCAAGCGCAGTAGTTGCCGTGGCGCCACATTTGAAGAAGATGAGGGCATAATAGCTATTACACAGGCTCAAAAAGATAAATTAATTTTTTTTTTTAAAAAAAAAGTTAATTTTAACAGTAGTTTTTTACGGAATCTGTTAAGATGGACTCAATTAAATAATTTATTAGTGGAATGGAACCTCAATGGCTAATATTATTAAGATATAGAATCTAGAGAGCATGTTTAAGATTTTGTGAAGCAATATAAACTTAGTAGTCTGTCTTATAGGCTCTGGTGTAATTTATTTTATGATACAATATTCTTTCACTAATTTTACTTACTTTTGTCTTATTTCAAAGAACAACTCTACAATATAATTAAGGGGACATCCCTTATTACCAACTTGTCTTTTCATCAAGTAAAAACACTATAAGATACATAATTAAAAAATAAATAATGTACTAAGTTCTCCATAATTCACTAGATATCCAGTAATTTTAATTAAATTACATGAATATCTCATGCACATTTTCTTAATTTCATTATTTATTCAAAAGAGTATTTAGTTTAATATTATCTTTATATCGAAAAAATAATTTTCAAATTTAAAATATTTATAAATAATTTTTTAAAAATTTATAAAATTATTATTCAAAATATGACTTTTAAATGTCATTATATCTACATCACGTGTTATAATACTAAAAAAATATTAAATCGAAAAACTTCTCAATTTTTTTTTCTTGATGTGTATCAATGTAAAATTTTCTTGACATTTTTAAATTTATTTTTGCTGTAAAAATTTATAAAATTATTATTCAAAATATAACTTTTAAATATCATTATATTTACATCACATATTATAATATTAAAATAATATTAAACTAAAAGACTTCTCAAATTTTTTTTTTTTCTGGAGATGTATCAATGTAAAATTTTCTTGACATTTTTAAATTTATTTTTGCTGAGCTTCTGTGAACATAAGAAATGAATAGTTGACAAATATAAAAATCAGGGGGTGTTTGGTTCAGTGTTATCTCAATGTCAATGTTATTTAGATGTCATGTTATCTAAATGTCATTGTTATTCATCAATGGACATTTATTTGGTTCAATGTTATGATATTAGAAAATATTAATGTTATCCAAATTTCTTTTATTTAGTTGGAAGTTATTGACATTATAATGATAAATTGACAGTGTTATCTTGAGATATCGCCCGATTTGAGGTGACATCTAGATGTCACCATGTAATGGCATTTTTGTAATTAATTATAATATTATTTAAAGATGTCATTAAACCAAACAATTATTTTCTAAAGATAACATAACATAATATTGAGATAACACTAAACCAAACGCCCCCTTAGTGCAATCAAATTAAAAGGTTACTGCACCCAGTTGATAACAGTGACTAAAAAATAATTTTTACCAAATCACTAACAAACATCAAAAGTCTTAGGGTTGCACTTAGGCCTTTGAGGTTTACTTGACTTGCCACACAAGCCCATAATTTTAAAAATATGCCAGACAGATCCCCAAAACTTACTATATAGATTATTATGATCATTAATATTTATAAAAAGCTTCCGATAAGGTCCAATTAAAAATTTGTTAAATCAAAATTTTAATTAAGAAATCATAAGTATTTTTAAATGTGAAATCACAATTATACCTCTTCCGATAAGGTTTACTCGACTTGCGCGGCCGGCAGCGTGCGGCCGTCGCCTGCTCACAGACTCCGGCGCGGCAGGTAGCCGGAGATCGAAAAATGAAAATGGAAAAAAAATATTTTCGTAATTTTAACAGCGTTTAATGATACCGTCACAGAAAAACCACAATAACCTATTCAATAAGTTTTAAGACTTGTATAACATATTTTCAAAATTATAAATATGCGTAACAAATTGAATAGACCTCAAGAGCCTAAGTGAAATTACTTCAAAGTCTCAAGTACTTATAAATTTTTATCTTTTTATCATTAATTTCCATGGGGTTCTTCGTTTTAACGTATTTTTGATACAGATCACCGTCTTAATTTTATCTTAACAAGTGGAAATGATCTATTATCTTCCATCTATAGTGATAAAATTCCCTCAATTGTGTATTTATTTCGTAATTGAATAACTCCAATAATAAGTTTGATAAGTTAAACTAAAAAAATGAAAAAAAAAGTTAAATTAAAAATATATTTTATTTAAATGGGCAAAAATATTAATGGCAACATCAAGGACTATATCATTTTCAAAATCATAAAGCTAGTTGATATTAACTTTTTAACTTCAGAAATCTGAATGACATTTAACCTAAAATGTATTTCAGGAAATCAACAAATTTATCAAACTTAATATTAGACATCAGATTATTACTTGAATTATTACAACACCAAACTCAAAAATCTCGGCCTAAATGCAAATCTAATACATGAAACCAGTGGACTGCTTCCAATTGAAAAACAAAAGCAGTATGAATAGCAATGAAAATCCAAAAATCAACTATAATCCAGGAATGGATTCAAGATTGTATTTTGCTGATGCTACTGCTTCATTCTGCTCGCCGCCGTGGGTCGCAGAATTTTCAATTGCACCGTTAGATTGCAAATAAGAATACGATGCATTTCGATTGGCAGGTGGAGTCAGACTGCTGATTCTGCTAGCAAGAAATCTACGAATGAGGCCTCTGAGAAAGGGGGCCATGGTACCTGGTTCATGTTCTAAGAAGTACATAATTCCACCCATGCACAAGCAAAAGAGAGCCACCTGCAAGGTTTAAAGACAGGCAATTACGCACTTGTTGAGATTGAGTTGAATCCCTGTATATGTGAGGTACCAATATATTAATATATTATATTAATTTCAAAAAAAAAAATATATATTAATATATTATATTACTTCTGATATCAAAACTATATTATCAACTGGCAGAGCCCATGATAAAAGAAAGAGATGCACAGTTTTGTACAGTAGCAACAGTAAGGGGTGACTTATCTGTCAATGTTTCTACTATCACCACTAAAATATCAAAGTCTGCCTCACGTAAAGCTTCTGGGTCGAAATATTAATTTACAGTTACGTTTCTGTTTGCCAAAGGGAGTTGGCCGGCAATGCCATGCACAATAGGAAAAAAACTCGTAGAATGGGAGAGGCAAATTGTATATAAGAATAAGAGATAATAAAGTAAAGAATGAAAAATTAAATGAAAAATCATATAACAAAAGTTCAATGACTTAAATAATCTAGGAGTATATATATATATATATATATATATATATATATATTATTAACATAAAACTCTAGCATGTGTAGAAAATAAAAACGAAAATGCACAAAAGCGCAAACATTTTGAAAATAAGGCGGAGGTGCCCCTAATGGGAATTTGTAGAGATATTTTGAAACACTTTTTTTCTATTTCAAAATACCGTAAAGTTAGATTGAGTTAGGTCTAGAATATGATTTCTTCTAATGTCAAAATAGCTACATCTCTCTATTTTGGAAGTGCTCACTAGTGAACTGTTTGAGGATGTAGCCCCATCTATGGTGTACCTCATAAAACCGTGTTTCGAATCATAATATTATTAACAAATATTACATTAGCACACGTATTGGATTATGTGGGACCAACTAATCCCTCCATAAAATTGAGTTTGACGACCAGGAACAAAGGAAAGCACCATACAGTTTGAGTTCTAGCTCCAGAACACAATCCAACATTAGATGACAAGTTTTGGATTTTTTACGATTTTTAATCCTCCGAGCTCATTATAAGTGGATAAGACAATTTGATAAAGTTTTCCTCGAAAGCTTCTTATTCCCCTCCCCTCATTTTTCTGGTTGTCAATTGTTGTTGAGCAACCAGACCTTGAACACGAGTAAATGTTGTGGGGCTTTGGTTTCAAGGCATCGAGGTCCGACATTTAAGGTTGTCAGGTGGATATCAATATTTAGAGGAATTGTTTCTCTGAACTCTTGGTCTCTCAAACCAAGAGGATGTTGATCTCAAGTCGTCTTTGTTTTTTTTTTCCTGATATTAGGTCTTGACCTTGGGGCACCTTAGGCCGTTGTTGCTCTCCATTCTGTGGTGGGGACACCACGATCGACCGTCGATTCATTCCTGGCAGAGTTTACTGTCGACGGTAGAGATCTAGCCACACAGCCTCGATCTGCATCGATTGACTATTAGGACAGATTTGGAAAGATGGATGTCGCGGATCACTGACCTGGTAGATTGAGAATCTCCCATTTATTCTGATTGATTGGAGATTCCATTTTGAGATGATTTTATTTCTCGCATTAAATGTTTCTATTTTTGTGATTGTTATTTTAGGCATGTTATCTGGTATTTTCTCGTTTGTGTGAATAATTTATATATTATGTATTTTTTTCTTTATTGAGTCAGTTTCTATGGAGGTCTATATAAACGCCTCCCCGTTATTCTTAATTTTTTTTAATGCTGAATGAACTTGATTTGTATTTTTCTTAGGATTATTTAATTTTGGAATGAATTGATATCTCGGATAGGGAAGGACTTGAGCCTTGGGTGAGAATCCCTAAACTCACTCGCTCCAACTCCCCCCTCTGGGTTCAATTCCATTCATCTTACATCCCGCCCGCAGCATCGCACGCGCCCGCAGCATCGTACACGCACGCGCCCGCACTCTGTCCATGTGCCGCGCGCTCGCCCACGCGCCACCCACACGAGACTGACCTGCCTGTGCGCGCCTGCTCCGCCATGCACGCCCGTACACCCGAAGCAGCCACAGCTACCGAGCCCTAGTTCTGAGAAGTTATAACATGGTCCCTAGATTATTTGACTCATGTACGAACTTCAACAACCTTTAACCTGGTTAAATCGAATACTCTGTATCATTCTGCTCGCTTGTGATTTGCTCGAATTTGTTCCGCCTGTGCAACTTTTCTTTATTGAGCGTAATTTAATTATTGTTGGTTGAATATTGTGAGTTCCCATATTCCTGTTACCCCGTTTCTGATTTGTTGAAAACCGAACTGCACCATAATCTGAATCAATAATTTTTCAATTGCCTTCGATCTAATTTATTTAAAATTTTGAAAATAATTAGTTTTGCGAGATTAATTAATTTCTCAGTCTTTGAAAAATTGAACCCTGAAACTTTTAGCATTAATTTCCGACTATTCTGCTACATATAATTTTGCTGATCTCTAAAACTGCATCACGGCTCATCTGTCCCGCATCATTCTGCCAGAGAAAGAACTTGATGTTTGGGGGGATAAACATTGGATCATCAATGTAAGATCCATGATACCTGATGGATTGATGGATTTATTGCTATAATTCTCACTTGACTTATAATACTTAAAAACATCAGTGGTGTATTCTTCTTATGGATAATATAATCTCTAACAAATGAGAATTGTGATAAAAATAATGAGAAATTGTAATCATGGCCAAACATCTTAAAAACTAAGAGATTCAGAGTCAGTAAAGATAAGAAATACAGTACAGCAAGTATGAGGTTAAGAATCTTGAAGCTAAAGATGACAATGTTGTATGATTAGATGTAAAAATAAGACAGTACATCCATACTAATATCAAGAAACTTGAAGCTAAAGATGACAATGTTCTGAGAATAGATGTGACAATAGTCTAATCATACAAGAACTTGAAGCAACTTGAAATTACAACCAAATAAGATTGCTATCAAACCAACCAACCATCTTGGGTTCTTAAAATGCTTGCAATACTAGTATTAGTGAGATCCAAGCACTCAAATGGATTGAGTATTGTATCAAGAAGATTGTAGCATGGCAATTTTAGAGGCTAACAAAAGGGACAGACATTTGGTCATATCCCTTATCGTACTCTAACTACTGTTTGGCAAAAAGGTGGTCAAATGTGTTTATTACTGTTTGGCAACAAGGTCAAAACAGGGTCAACACATTTGGTCCTGTTACCAACCCAAACAGCATGGAGTTCTAAATTGGACCTACTTTGACACCAATGTTGATTCACCCAAAATGGGGTTGAGGCATCAAAACCCCTACACTGCTTACATTGAGTCCTAAGAAGAGGAGGTTGGGAAAACCCAGCCTCATTTTTTATTGGCTCACTTTCATAATCAATAAACCAAAGTTAGCATTATTAATAATTAAGCATATAAATATGCATAATACTTGTTTAACTAAATATCACGTCTATCTACTTAACTCAAACCAATTCAAAGATTTATCTGAAATTGATTAATTGGTAAGTAATTCATATTAAATAAATTCTACTAAAATTAACTACTGAATTTACAATTATGGTAATTGATTTATTTAATAATTTCTTGAAAAATGGTTTGTACGTTAGCATAAAACAAGCTTTATCATTTTGTGTTTGGTAAATAGTGCCACTAATGTGAGATTTGAACACTGATAGTTGCATAAATCCATGGTCACTAATTTCATGCAATGAGGGAATAGGAATCAGAATGTAGTTGACATTTCAATTTTACAAATATGACATTATCAATTAAAATCAACATAGATATAATTTGACACTTTTTCTCAACTCTTTCTGATTATGAATTACTTTTTCAACACTAAAATAATCACGCAAAATATATAATGGGTCAAAACCTTTTTTAACCACAATCAAAAATAACCCCATTTTCTTAAAGCATGTCATTATGACCATATTGCCAAACACAGGCCTAAAGGATCCCTTATTGCAAAGTAAGATAACACTAAGGAAAGGAGGAGCAAAAGACCAAAAATGACTAAGATACGATCATGTAGACAATGACCTTGCCTCCTTGCACTTTAGATGGTACTGCTTCAACATTGTTAAATGAATAAGAAAAATCCATATACTGGACCCCAATTAGTTCATAACAAAGGTTTATTGTTTGTTGTTGTTTATCTGAAATATTATAAATATGCAAGCAACAGAACGTACTAAGAAAAAAATTTTGAACAGCAATACCTCAGCATTTTTAACATCTGGTAACAGATGACGATTAACTAAGATATACCACATGGAATCTCCAGCTCGTGGGAGAACATATAGGGCCAATTCTGATCTTTTAACCTTCTTCTCCAGAAGAACGGAAAGACCAGCAATTGCACCAGCAATCCAATATAGAAGTTTGTGATCTTTATTTGCCAATTTGCGGTGCAAACATATGGCAGCCTGATATCAACCACATCAGTATTCAGAAACATGGCACATTATGCATGACTAAGCAGCAGAACAGTAATAATTACCTGGAATGATGCAACAAAAGCAGAAAGGAAAGTTGTCGAGCGAACAGCACCCAAAGCAGCTGTCCAACTAGTATGAATGGGAGATTCCAAGAACTGAAAATGATTCATGAGAGAAAGGAATGAGCATATTGTTTTAGTTCTGAGTAAGAATATTTAGTCTTTCATGACTTTGTTACTACTGGGTAAATTTGACAGTTACTATGTAATCAATTTATGCAAATATCTTTGATAAATGCACTCTTACCCTAAGATTCAAGAGAGTATCTATTCGTGGATTACTCTCCAAGAGAATCATCAAACATTGTAGGATCCCTTTCATAAGTAAAAACAACTCTTACTTTCTCTAGAAGAAGTCACAATGTCAAATAGAAATGTTTATGGAGAACCATGACTACGTTCTGATAGAAGGAAAAGAAGAATTGGTGGTAGCTACTTCCAATTAATCTCACCCAAAGCACATGAGCTCCAAGGAAACCAACCACCCACTCTTATAGCAGTTTGTAACCTTTTCTTTTTGATAACTAATTTACATTAAACTTGATTTTAAAGTCAATATCCAATACTTTATCTTTGGGAAACTATAACAATAAAAAATTTCAATTATGTGATAAAAAGTTATTAAGTTTAAACAAAGTTAAACAGTTAAACAATTTTTCAGATTGGAACTGAACTAAGCGTTAAAAAATTGTTAGCAGTGAGTTCGGCACATGAGCTTCATGCATGTCTTTCATTCCCTCATTGTTGGCACAAAATCACAAAAACCTATACAGGTGCACATGCAAGTTTAGAGGTGCAAGCAATGGGGTGGGGTATACGCAGTCAGAAGCACAGATTTATTCCCATCCATCTAGACTCAAACAGAACTAAGAAATAAAAAGAATAACCAACTAAAATTTCAGGATTTCTCAATGATCAAGCTAAAAGTTAATAAAATAAACTAATACAAATTATATGAGAGTACCCTTTGTAATCGTAGGACAACAAATGGAACGAACGTCAGTGAAAAGTACAATGGGAATGTCTTCTTGAAAGTTGAGGATGCAGCTGAAACATTGTGAGCTATGCAAGATTCTGATTTAGGATGAATTGCAGAACAAGGTAAAATAGATGGATATTCTGTAAACTTTATGGAGCTAGAACCCTTTATACTTGAAAGGTAAGCTGACAGACCAACTATATCTACAGGAAAGCCCCTACATGTGTCCCTCACAGCTTTGTAAACAGGTTCGGCAACTGGTCCCGTCTTCTGAATGAAATCCTGGTATGCCTTAGGTAAGCTCTCAGGTCGCATTACAAAGGCATACATGACCTGCAATTTCAAGTGGCAATAAAAGATCCATAAAGATTACATAAATTTAGGGGGGGGGGGGGGGGGGGATGATCTATACAACAAAAATACAAAATGATTTCATCGAAATTTGAACACTTCAAACCTGGGCACAAGCTAAAGAAAAGAGCAATGAATCTCCATGCTTCCAATGGCTTCCCCACAGGTGAAACTTATTCTTTGACTTTGCAGAGTTGTATGCACACTGCAAGAAAAAGTAGCATAAGAAAGAAGCATAGAAAGAAAAATATTCTTTCCATTTCCTGAAAACAATGCCTAAGCATTGACTTACTTGAGCGAGTCTAGCAGCAAGGTATAAAGCAAGAGTTCGTCTTCTATTTGAATCATCTAATGCCAATATCGAGAGGCCTGCAATCGCACCTGCTAGAACTCTGCTCCATCACGACCTTAAACTATGTCATGAATATAGATGCGGATAAAACTGAAATTACCCACATAAAACACTCATAATCCCTAAGATTTAAGCATGCACAACAAGCATGAGAACAGGACAGGTATATTATGAACTTACGCATTTAATGGAGTTTCTTTCTTCCTGAAATTTCGTAAGAAACAGCGTAAAGCATGGTAGGATCCAGTAAAACCACCAAAAAGTAATCCTATGCGGCAAGCTTCCTCTCTAACAATCAAATCTTTCTCAGAAACAAGTTGCTGCATGTCATAACACAAGGTTAAAAACAAGTATAGCAGAGCTCAAGATCTCATCAAAGTAAATTAGTACAATGTACATAAACTGTCTAAAAACTACCTAACAAGTCAACTAATCATCTTCCTTTTGAAAAGAATAAAAGGTGGACAGCAGATCTCTCTTTGATGATTCATGAATCACGACACATCAAAGAAGCCATGCAAGAATATTCTAACTCATCTCTATAGCAACCTGTGAGGTTGCATCTGATTTTGAGTTCAATTCAGACTGCTAAAATTTGAATAAAAAATTACCAATCTCAAGTAGAATTTGATTCGGGACTAATAAAATTTTGAGTTGATTCAAGCTGAGTTACCAGCCTTGTGTGTTGAATTAAACATGCATTCCACGTTTTATATACTTTAACAGAATTTCTGTGCGTGTAAACTTTGAAGGTTTCATAAAAAGTATATCAGCGGCAAAACAAATAATGCCTTATCTACAAGTTCATAGTTATATGGACTGAGTAGCTTTGAGTTGAATCAATCCCATTTCAAATTAGTTGATGTCTGAGTACAATGAACTCTATTCAATTTCAAATCAAATAAGCTTAGAGTGATCATCCAGAAGCTTTGAACAAAATTGCCACCCGAATTACCTATAAGAACCAGAACGCGAAGAGATGGAACAAAAGAACAGACCTTAAGATCGAGAATCGATGAATAAGAGCGGTGGCGGGCGAGCTTAAAAGCGCGGAGCAGGATCCCGATTCCGACCCTAACTCCGTAGGAGAGAAGAAAGCTCTGGCAGAGGTTACCGATGGCGTGGGCCACGCAGGACTCATCGGCATGGTCGCAGGAGGGATGTTCCCCAGCCCTGGTGACCCCAGTCCGGGCATGGTGTCGCTGGAGCGCCTCGATCGCCTCCCTCAGTCTCTCCTCGGCCTCGCGAAGGCGGTGATCTGCGTCGTCGCCACTGCCATCGAAGGGAAACTCAGATTCAGACGGCGGAGACGAGGGGAACGCCATTGTGTATACTTTTTGCGATCGGGAGATCCGCGAGGCTAAGCAAGACCCGCCATTTTCAGGGGAATGAGCGCCGCAACGGAGCCCCGACGATGCGCAGCGAAAGGAGGACCCGATCTAACATGGTATGGTTCGGTTTATTCCGGGTTTTGGTTAACCTGATTGCACTTTGTATGACCTAATTTGGGTTAATAGGCCAACCTGACAAAACCATAATCAATAACTATTTTAGGCATGCTTAAAATGTTAGTTAATTCTCTGCTTATTATATATACCAGTATGTTTTACGTGCATTGCACGTGGTCCTATTGATTCATCCTTTTTTCATATTGGACATAATGCTTAAGCTACAGCATGCCCATAAAATTAGATATAATACTCTTTCTGTATATTAGTTATGATGATTGAGCTCAACATTTTCTATAATATCGGATATGATATGCCTTAATCTCGGTTTGACCTTTCTCAATATCGGTTACGATGCTTAAGTTACAATATCCCCCATAACATCAGATACGATAATTCTCCATGCGTTCGTTTGGCCTTTCTGAATATTGTCCTATTCTTCAAGTGAGCATTAAAGTTATCTGCCCAGAAGCTATTAAATATAAATAGTTTGGACCTATTTATAAGGTGGTGAAAAAATTAAGATCAAAATGCAATTTCAATCGCTCTTCTAAATGTTTTTTTTCTTTGCTTTTCATGTGGCAGAGGGGAGGCTTGGGTGGTGGCTGCTGGCTGCTGCAATTGGCAGCTAGCAGCCTATTCTTATTTATCTTTTTTATATATGAAAAATTATAATTTAATCTCTTAACTTTCATATCCATATAAATAGATCTAAAAATATTTATTTTAAGTCTAAAATTATCGGAGGAGAGCTCATAAACGGAGCAGATGTCATCGTCTTCCTCGCAACTTTGGAAATCATAGAGGATGCACCAAATGTTGGCTTTGGAGAAGGTGGCAATGTCGCGCCAACCGCGGGAGACGACGACGAAATTGATGAAGTCGGGGCGGGGGAGGAAGCCGGAGACGAGGGAGAGGATGTCGGGGTTCTTTTTGTGCTGCCATCGGCTTGCTCTGTTTTCCTCTGTTCTCTCAACGGCCAACGCTTCCTCCTCCTACATTTTCTTCTCGTCAAGGAAATTTTTTTCATTTTTTGATTTAATCCAAAAAAAAGATATTGTTTCCTTCGCGTTTGTTATTTTATAATCATTGCAATCTGAATGCTTAACGCCTCTCCGACCTAACGCAGGCGGCGACCGCCGGTCACCGACGAGGCTTCTGTCATTCAGTTTGTATGGAGAGAAAGAAGGAATGACTGAGGAGATGGATGCGTACTTTTTTCTTCTTGATGATTTGCTATCCAGATTTTACTTGGTGTTTATTTGGGGCATTTGATTCGTCGTTGTGTTATGTTATATAATCTAGATATCACGACATCTACATGTCGTCTTTTGACTAATAATTTTATAATCTAATTAAAAATTATTTATATATGTTATTAAATCAAACAATTACTTTCTCTAAATAACATAATATAACATTAAGATAAAACTGAACCAAGCTCTCTTTTTAATTTTTAATTTTTATTTGATTTTTTTATAATTTATTTTAATTTAAGTATTAATTATAAGTTGATAGATAGTATCTTGATATGTATTAAATTAAAAAAAAATTATTCTATTTTTTATTTAATAATTAATATTTTTTTGACGTTTATGTAAATATAAATTATTTCATTTACGGATCAAAATTTCACAAGATTTTATTTGCATATATAAATTCATAAAATTATAGCTAAGTTTGTTATGAGTATGGCTAATATAATCTCTCAATTTTATTAGTTATATTTTTATTTTTAAAAACTTTTATAAACATAAAAAAATTTATTTATTATATTTTGGTACATAAAATTATAATAAAACTGAATTTGCATAATTTACATTTTACTTTCATTCTTTATTAAATGCGTAAGTTTTATTATAAAAAATCATTATGATTTATTATTATATAATCAAAATTTTTAAAATAAACATACGTGATAAATAATTTTATAAATTTTGTTCAATCTATATCTTGATGATGCTGGTGTTTTAAAATATATAACTTCCTTCATATAAAATTTATTATATAAAATTTAATTTTTTTAATATATTGTCAAATAATAGGTGAGACATTACTCGATTTAAATTCAAATTGAGTTTTTCAGTTTGAGTCTAATTTGAGTACAAAAAATTTAAATTCAATTATAATTTTAAAAATTTTAAAACTGTATTTAATTCATATTTAAATGTTTCATAGCATTGAATATGATTGTATTGTTCCGTTTCCCCTACATGCAACGCACGTGAAATTTTTAGTACTATAAATAAAGGTAAATTACATCTAGGCCTCTGCAAAATTATGTTAACAGATCTATAATTTTAAACTTTCTAAAATTTGAACCCTTAAATTTAAAAAATACAGCCAAAATTTTAAAAAAAATTATAATTAAATATAAATAAATTGGACCTATTTGTAAGGTGATGGATAAGTTAAAATTAAAATACAATTATAGGAAATTTTTTATTTAAATAATGAGAAGAGCTGGGTGGTGCTTGCTGGCAGCCATCCCCAACTGTTTTTTTTTTGTTTTTTAGGAACAATTATAATTTAGTTTTCCAGCATTTATATATTTATAAATAAGTTCCAAAATATTTATTTTAGATCTAAAATAATTCATTTTGAATTCAAATCAACTCGACATTTTAAATCTCAAATTAAATTTTTGATATCACAATTCTCCCCACCTTTAAAAATTTCATCTCCGAAATTTATATAAATAATTTCATGAATTTCATTATACATTCGAACTGATTTGTAAGGAGGTGAAAAATTTGAGATCAAAATACAATTGTTGCTATTTTTGTGAGGCTGATTTCTATATTTTTTAAGGAATAATTATAAGTTAGTCTCCCGTCTTTCATGTTCTTATAAATTGTTCTAAAAATATTTATTTAAGATTCAAATTTATTCATTTTGTGTTCAAATCAATTCGAAATTTTACATCTCAAATTAAATTCTGGATATCACAATTCTCCCTATCTTTAGAAATTTTGTTCCTGAAATATACATAAATAATTTCACGAATTTTATTATACATTTGAACTGATTTGTAAGGAAGTAAAAAAATTAAGACCAAAATACAATTGTTACTATTTTTGTGAGTTAATATTAAAACTAAATTATAATTGTTACTGTTTTTATGAATTTTTAAATTTTAAAAATACAAATAGGACAAAATCTTTTAACTTGTACTCTTATATATAATAATATAAATATATCTCATTTAAAATATATGTTGTTCTTCGTTAGAATCAATCATTTTCAATCATTAAATTTGGATCGCGCACGCGCCCAACGGCATTGATTACGGGCATAATGAACAAAGCTGACGAACATAACGCCCAAAGAAGGCTCGTCAAACAAACTTCGCCTATCCTCGAACAAATTGTGGGCCCCACTTCTAGGTAGCCGAAGATGTTTCACTTACTTAGAGGAGCAGATAAAAATGAGCAATTAATTAACTATGAATTCAACTTTTTCACCACTTGGATAAGAGTAAAAGATGCCGTGAATCTATGATTAGGAGTTTGTAATTACCTTCTCGTCCTTCCGAAATTCACCGACAAATGTTAAGGAGGTAAACATGAAAAGGGATCTCCAATTTCGCTATTGAACTTCATTTTTCCACTTCATTAGCTAACAGCCCTACTCAGTACAAGAACTACATTATCAGTAATAGAGTTTTTTTTTTTTTGCTCTTCATCATATTCTCGAATACGAATTTTGCCTTCAACTCAATGATAGAGTGGATTCAGAATTACTAAGAACAACACCCTGATTCCCCCCAAAATTCTGACATAAAGCTTTGTGCATTCATCTTATTATTCATTATTTTTCCTTTTTTTATCTCATTCGTCCAATTTGAATAAATTAGTAATATGTAAAACTCAAAGTTTATAATAATAATAACAATAATAATAATAATAATTTTTGCTGGTATTTTTTTTTTATATTGTTCAAAAGAAACAAAAATATTGCATTCATATGCAAGCAAAATCTGAACATAAATAAAAATAAAAAAATATTGAAACATTATGTTCATGTAAATTTATTTATTCAATATACCAGTTATTTAATATACATGCTTTCTATCTTTTATCAAAATGTTTATTAAATTCGTATAAATGCAGGAAACATTTGCAGATTCCAGTAAGCAGAGTGCAACATCTGGCTGACTATTTTATTTAAGAGAGAATAGATTGTTTATGTGATTTCAAGAAATCATGAGCAAGCCAGAGAAAGATTCTACTGTCAGAAAATAATAGAGAGATCATTACAAAGAACAAAATCTCGTTCTCGAATGTAGAATAGAAGAATTTATTAGAATTTCAAAGGGTAGAATTCGAACGTATCTCCCCTTCCTCGGGAGGAAAGAATTTTCATTTATAACCGAGCATGGTAATAATACTGACAAGAGATCACTGATAGATTTTCATTTATAACGCTTTCAAGGTTTATTGTGGAGATATCACGTCTTCGTAATTAGTTAGAACGTTAGATATGATAGGATGTTTAACATACAATGATCGACCAATTGTTATTATAATTGCTTCTGCGAGAACGACTGGCTGGGCGAAAAAAAAAAGTGATGATCGATGACTGTTGTGATAGACACTTTGTAAGTATAGTTCATATCGAAATTTCTAAAGCTTTATCTTAAGTCTTCTCGCCACACGACTTATATGATTGCACAGTAACTCGTGTGGTTAATCGCAGTAAACAAAACTTCAGTAAGTGACTGCATGACTTACAAAATCGCAGCAACTTATATAGTAAGCCGTGCAACCAAAATTTCTTGAAATCGTGCTGGCCATGTCTCAAAACCTGCCTTTGTCACGATTTCAGGCAGACGGGTCACACATATAACGAGAAAAAATAAAGAAAGCTAACCCAACTTCTAACAAAAAAAATCATAAAAAAAAACATCTAATATAGAAAAGCTACATGTTGGTGGCTTGCAAACACGGCCCAAAAAAAATAATTTAAGGATTTTAGATTTGAATAGAATGAATAGCATATCTGTGATTACTGAATATTGAGACATGTTTTGGCCATAACGGAAAACCTCCCCTGCAGGAAAACAAATTGCGTTTGTGTGTCGAATATTTCGGCACCCAATCATAGCGCCACGTGTACACGAGTCTCATCTAAAAGTGCACACGTGGCACGCTGTGATTGGGGCCAAATCGTTTGAGGTCTATGTGCAAAAATTGTTCCCTTGCAGCAGCTACTAAAAAGTGCAAAGATACTGAAGCAGCAGCACCTCCTCCCACTAAATTAGAATACCAAATGGCCACCAGGGCTGATGAGTTGCCATTTGAGTCAATTGGAAATTATCCGATAACAGTGGACATTAGAATTGATTCGATCTCAATTTGAACTAAATCATATGCCCTCTGTCCATCTCAAACATGCATTACACAAAGAATTTCTGCCTCATAGCGGCCGTCGCTCCCCCCAAAATCAAACAAGAGATAATAGACGTGAGAGTAAAAAATAATTTAGCCCGTCTAGCTTAAGCTAATGTGCATTTAGGTTCTTTCAATTTTAAATCAACTAAATAAATCCACTAGTTTAAGATATATGCAACTAAGTTTTCTAACCATTAATTTCAAAGATAAAAAAATATTTTTGCTCTCTTCTCTTCCTTTTTCTATGCTTAGCACCGCCACTCCTTCCCAAAGTTGTGTGCATGTGGTTCTCTAGAAGGAGAGACAGTGATGCTAAGCGTAGAGAAGGGAAGTGGAGAGATAAAGAGAGAATGAGACAAAAAGGTACCTAATTGTACTATTTCTCAAACTACAGAACTTGTTTGGTTGATTTACAAATTGGTAAGACCTACACGACCACTAGAGTGACCCAATTGTTATTTACCCTAGAGATAAAGGTCACCTTGCACACCTTGTCATGCCAAACTCAAATGCAAATTCAATATGTTTACTTACATTATTCCATAAGACATATATAATAATTCTAAATAAAGTTACACGCAAAAAATAAATTCATATCATCAACCCCAATAAAATAGTTTTTTTATTTTTTTTTATTTTTATTTTTATGAATTTACCTCTCCATTATGATATGCCATAGCAAGTATATATGACATGTGAACATCCAATACCAGTATAGATATATTTACTAATGTTGTTTGATCATGACCTCTATCCAACATCTCACAACAATCAAGCAGAGTGCAAAACAATTTCTTGGGTTCCACTAATAAAAAAATTTATTAAATGCAGCCTCCCTGCCGCATCACATCACTTATTCAGTGTCCAATCAATTCGCTCGATGTAGGCTCGCGAGGCTGGCTAGCTTGCTCATGTGCGTAACAGTGAGGAAATGGTGTTTCGCATCATTTTCTTGCCATTTCGTGCTTTTTTTTTATCATTTTGCAAATTCTTTTTAATGATTTTTACTTAATTTGTATACATATATAAAGTCAAAAAATGTACATACAAAATCGAAAATTATTAATATAAAATAACAAAATGTCTATATAAAGTAAAAAAAAAATCATATACTTTGTATGAGCAAATTTCAACTTTATATTAATTTTTTTTTCCTTTGTACGGATCTTCTAACTTTGTATATGCATAAAAATCAAGCGAAATAGTCATAAAAAAATTACAAATTGATGAAAAAAGGCACAAAATGGTGAGAAAATGACAAGAAATGGCATTTCCACATTGTTACACACAGTTGGCTGGCGAGCCTACGTGCCTGTGTGGTGCGCGTTGATTGGGCGCGGCAAATAGGTGACATAACAGGATGGAAATACTGGGCGGCGAAGGCTACACCAAATAATTTTTCTCTGCCAACAGTAAAAACTAAAAGCCTCCAAAATGCAAAGTTTGGAATTGATAAACTGACTAAATAAAATTAAAGATTCATCAATAAAAATTAACAAAAGGATGAAAATATTGCCTCAGAAAATACTTTTCCAAACATATAAGAAAAAAAAAAACTATAATCTGCCTCTTCAACAGTTTAATTAAATATTCAGTGAAAGCATAAAAAGGAATATTTTAGTTCGAGCAACCAAGTATTCATATATTGAAAGAATGCATAAGAAAATAAACAAGTGTTATTCGTGCATACACCTTTGCTGCCGCGTGTACTCCCAAAGAGCTATTGCGCCGCTCACATGAACATTGAGGGACCTGATAATGCCCAGCTGAGGAATCTCAATGCATGCATCTAAAACATGAATGATGTCAACTGGGATGCCCTCCTTCTCCCTCCCCAACACCAAAACCTGAAAGCAAAGCACTATTCCATTCATTAGCCCAAAAGAGCCCAACTAGCAAAATACAATGTCCCGCATCAACCAGACGAGGGCTCGGTCCGACTTTTTGAAAATGGTTAATTATTCAAATAGAGATTAAAATCATAAACATGTCAATCCAGTTGACTAAAAAAAAGGTTAAGTTTGAGTTGGCCAATTATAATAAGGGTAAAATGCTTCCAAATTTTTGAGGTCATATAGCTTTGCTAGGGGACACAGTAATATTAAAATATTGCACTTACGTCACTGACATTAATTTTTTGTTTCTGTACGGTCCTTCTATGTCTCAATCGATTACACGCATGGTGCAAATTGACGAAATCAATTAAATTTTGATAAGTAGACTTTTCATAAAATTCCCTTATTAGTATTTTATAAGTTCATTTGATAACTCAAAATAGAATGACGATTTTAATAAATTTAACATTGCAATAAATATTAACTCTAGGGACCTAAGTGCAAATTCAAAATCCATGAACTGATGTGCAAAAACTTTTAAGACCTCAGAAACCAATGAGCAATTACCATTATAATAAACTTTGGTTAAGACTTAGCTTCTTGTCTTAAAAATACTTATGTTTTAAGGTCACTATAATAATAAATAAGCCAACATTTACCATATTGATGATGAATTTCTAATAAATCAGTTTTGAGTACAATAAATTATTTAGTTGGGTTGTATCTTGGGTCGTGTATGAGTTAGAGATTTTGACGCATTCGATAAGTTGGGTTCAAGCAACCATCTTGAACCCAAATCGTCAACCTATTTTGCCATCCGTATGAATAAATTCAGATATTCAGGTAGTTGATATGAAAAAGAACCGTTTTCATTGGGAAGGAAAACTTGTCCAATGGCATGCTATTGGCGGTCTGCTCCAAGCCCAAGATAGAGAAGCCTTCTCGCCTTTTTTTATCCAAAAAAACTTTAATGCTGCATACTGGAACCTCTATGATTGGTATCCACTTCTCAGCTGTTACACTAAACGTGTAAAAAGAAAGTCAGCCAGATAAATCACCTATATGGTGTCTAGGTTTGAAAAAAGAGAATAAAATGTCATCAGACTATAGCCCAAAGCAGGTATAGAAGAACGGGAGCAAATCCTCATAAATTTTAAGCACGACAATCTGAAAGGTCAACAAGATAACATGATAATTAGACAAAAAAAAAAAACAATCTCATAGTATCTATTAGATCTATGACAAAAAAACCTACGTAGTTCCTAGAAATGACAAAATACAAGTATTTATGCTCTTCATTTAAAATTTAGTTTTCTTTATTCTAGTAGGATTTGTTGATCGTCGAATATAAGGCAATAACTTATTAAGAGTTGGCTATGGTGTTTAGAGATATATACACTTTAGATTGGAGCTATAATGACTTCATTGAAGCCATTCCATGTTCCTCCCCTTAAAGGTAAAGATCTGTCCCAGCAGTGCGCCATACAAAATGCCATCATAGGATACTCCATAGGAGCTTGTACGTTACAACAAGGAGACATGGTGTTACCAACAGATTTTAGGTTCTAATTTTAGTGCCCAACTTTGGGAAGGGATTAGACTTTTTTTATCTTGTCCATATTTAGATTACTTGGAAAGTTACAAAGAAAATTCTTTAATTAAGGACTGCCGTGAATGTTTCCAGCGAAACAACTGTTTTTTCCTTTTTTTCCCAGCGAAAGAATTGTTGAAACCACAATGTTAGAAGCTAGGACAATCTTTCTTATGATCTTTGACTTCATTCTCTAATATCATAACTGCTTGCTTTCGTTCCTTTTCATCTCTGATCATTGATCATTCTTCAAATATTTAGATAAATTCATGAATCTAGCTAAAACTGATTTTCAAACCAAATATATGCCTGGATGGTCATTCAATGTCTGATTCATCCCGAACAATATTTCAATGCAACTGATTAGGTATGTGTTTGTTTGGCATGAATCTACCTATAACTTAACCTCTTGAGAACCAATCATGAGAATTCTCTTGACCATCATTTTATTGATTAAAGTGAGCATGAGAATTCTCGTCGCCTTATGGTCCGCAGATGATAAATATCTGCTGTGTTAATCATTGCATCATATTTTCAAAAAACAAAAGCTGGAATTATCTACATATACTTGCAGCTTGACATAATTGGATCAGATTCCAACATCAATCTCTATGCAAGCATTATTTACATAATTTAACTATATTTTTCGTCACCCTTCCTAATACCACTCATCTTACACATTATATTTGACATCAACAAAGTTTTTTTTTTTGATAGTCAAAGAAATTGTATAATAGAAAATTTTCAGTTAAGATTTATAAGTAAATTTTATAGAACAATAATAATGCCAATGATAATATATGGTTTTGAATATTAGCTCACAAAAATAAAATATATAAACAAAATAAGTATTGCAGAAATGAGAATGCTAAGATAGATGAGTGGGTATATACGAAATATAGAATAAGAAATGAGCATATCCATGAGAAAATTGGAGTAGCATCAATTGAAAAAAACTCAGAGAGAATTGGCCTTTAGATGGTTTAGACATATAAATCGTCAGTCGATTGAAGCTCCAGTAAGGAAGGTTGAGCTATTGGAACTTACCCATGTAAATAAAGAAAAAGAGAGATCAATACTAAACATGACAAAAGCTATAAAAAATGATCTTTATATAATTAGAACAAAATGAGAATTTGTTAATCGATAAAGTGCAATGAAAACAAAAGATACATGTAGCCGACCCGACCTAATGGGATTGGTGGTTGTTGTTGCTATGATAATCAAAAAAATCAATAAAATTAAAGAAACCTTATTCCAACCAAAGAAACCTTAACAAAACAATATGTTGTATTATGAGCACTAATACATCATAGTTTAGCTCCATCTAAGTCCTACAACCACTTCTATACAAGTTAGGTGAAATAGCTAGAGTTGACACATGCCTTTGTTTAGTTGGAGTAGCATTTTCAACTAGGCCAAGACAATTTTTTGGATCATTGAGAGAAATAAGTTATTTTAATATTATAATGTAAAATACAATTATTTTTATATTAGGATCTATGTTGGATGAAAAATAAGGTTGATTTTCATTTTCAAGATTTGTATATGATGTGAAATAAATATAATTTTTTATAGAGTAAATTGCATCCGAGCCCTTGAGGTCGAAAGGGCCTAGCAAATTGGTCTCAACTTATTAAAAACACCATTTGGGTCCCTAAGGTTGTGAAAGTGCTAAAGTTTTAATTTCACTTTCAGAATCTCACTATTTTCACTAATTTTTTCTGATTAAAAAAGTATATTTGATCATTTTTTGACTAATTTGAATTATTTACATATTTAAAGGATCATTATACCCCTATATTTTCACTATTCTTTAAAAATTTAATAAAAATCTAAAATTTAATCTCTCATTCCTTTTTTTCTCTGCACTAAAAATGTAAAAAAAAAAAAAATATTAATATTTCAAAATTATATTCTAAATAACTATAAAGTTAACAAATGAAAATAATCTTATAACATAATAGTAAAAAATTAGTAATTAGATTTTACTTGGGACAAAAACTGTAAAGTTTTTGCAGGACTCAAATCAAAATTTTTAAAAAACTAGGACCAATTTGCAACACCCATCAGACCACAAGGACCTGAACGCAATTTATATTCTTTTATATTAAAATTTGAATTAGATGTGACATAAATATACTGGTGGATGTTTCTAAGATTCATTTCAGGATTTTTGGGCACCCTAGTAAATAGTAAGAGTTGAAAAGAAGCCTGACCTTATGAGCTGGAACTGTTTGTCATGGATGATAGTTGCATCAGCAATGGCCAGACATGCTGCTCTAAAAACCTGTGTCGAGTGTTACAACATGACCATAAATTACAGAAATTATTGAAGAACTGTTGTTGGCATAAGATGGTGCACAAGAACTAAGAACAGATGAACACTTGGCACCAAAAATCTACAGCAAGGATGATGTTTTGTACCTCACAAGTCCGTGCTAACCCTGCAAGATTGGGTATACGGTCCAACAGTGATGCCACCAGAATAATTTGTTGTTGACTTTCTTTACCCCTTCCCATAACTTCTTTTCTTGATTCAATCAACGAATCTAGAAGTTGGTCTTCAATTTCCATTTCTGATGTTAGAATTAAAATCATAAAAGATGACAGATAGTAAGTGCAGCATTAAACAACACAAAAGTAAGAAAACCTAGAGTTTAAATAATAAAATAAAAACTTTAAAAATATGGTAAAAAAAAAACAAAACAAGCCAAAGAAATTACGAAGATAAAATTGCATCCAACATAATTCACTCACTGAAAGCTGAAACTAGCTACATTAAAGTAACGCCCTTGACAATTTTCAGCTCTATTCATGGAGTAACGACATAGCATCTTGAAATTCGTAACAACACAATTTCAGTTATGTTGAATCCATTTTTCATTTTAGGAATGCATAATTGCTGAAATGAGAATGCAGCATCTCGTGTCATAATTGCAAAGGTATTATTCGCTTTGGTTTTTAAGGAATAGTGTAACTTTTTTGGGATGACTCATTTTTGTGCTCTTCTCACCACTTACTAGTCCTACAAGCTTGCCAAGAGCTATTTCTGGTACTTGTGATTTCCTGTCGTTTGGGACATCACCATAGCTTTCTTTAGTCATGGGTCGTCAAAGGTATTGCAACATCCTGTGTCTCAATTGTAAAGACAGTATCCACATATTGGCTTTAGAGAACTGATGTGAGACAAAAATGCAATGATATTTTAGAATTATAAATTAACAATATTAATTGACAAATTATTTTAGTTAAGCTCAAAATATTTTTTAAAATATAAATTTATCATAAATAAGATTTTAAATCCTGCAAATTAAATATTTTAAAATTTAATTATTTTGGATCGTGATAAATAAGAATTTATCAATTAGATTAGAACGGTTGATTTTAATTCAACAAATCAAATCTGAGATTTAGAAATTAGGATAGATATCTCACAAATAAAACTCAACAGTAATTTTTACTCATATAAATATATAGTCGCAAAATTAGAACCAAATGAATAAATCAAGTAAATAATTTTATAATTAGATTGAATAATTCAGCAGATCAGACCCGATGCAAGTGTGGACACAGCAAGTGGACTGGCAAGTGGGAGATGAGCGCAATTGACCACAGGTGCGGGGCGCGCTCAGTTGCAGACGTGAGAAGATGCAGGTGAGTGTGCAGAGATAATTGAATGGTTTGAAGAGGGAAGGTAGAAGATGAGAAGATATTTTTTAAATAAAAAATAACTAGGCTCTTCCTCACCCAATATTAACTCACCCATCCTTATCTAGAATATTAACCCCTTAATCTGGATCTAGGCTTTGAGAGAATTTAAATATTATTTCATTCAATAATAGCAATCAACCATTACAATAGGAGGCAACCTTTTTATATAGAGATCCCAATACATGGCAATAAGGAAATAAAACTAAATGTAGAAAATAAATTTTGAAACATTATCAGTTAAATAAGAAAATATTTAATAGAAAAATATGATGAATCTTTATCCTTCCAAATCAGCTACAAATCTTTAATTGATATCAATAAGCTAAATTAGCATCATATCATTCCAAATTATCCCAAATCTGAATCTATGATCATGATTGAGCAAATCTAAAAGTAATCAAACACAGGCTGTCATATTGTCCCCACCAGGAGCCGTGTAACTTAAGTATTTCTTGTGAGGTCACCCATCTCAAAACTACTATAACTCAAAAATGCTTAACTACAAAGTTCCCATTACCGGTCATACAATTTTGCCCCAAAAAGAGCCTATATAAGTTGGGATCACGTTATTTCATTATATAACTGGGGAATACTCCCCTTTCTTTTTTATGTAGGATAATTCATTCATTTGCTCATTTAACAACTCACTGGGCCTAGAAGCCTACTACGAGCTACTCCTTACACTAGTGAGATTGGTGACCTTGTGGGAAATACTTAAGTCACACGGTTTTTTAAAGCCAATATGTGGATAGCGTCTCTACAATTAGGACACAGGATGTTTAAGCACACTTAACTATAGAGTTTTCATCATCAGCCTCACAGTTTTACTTCAAATGGAGCTTCTACGTGTTGAGATTACGTTATACCTTATATAGCTAAAGAACTCCTCTCTTTTTTAATGTGAGACGATTTATTCCTTTGCTCATCTAACTACTTTCAAGCCTAAAAGCTTGGTAAGACCTGCTCCTTACACTAGTGATTCCTTTCTCTTGAGACATTACTAGGTGATCACTCCCAGCCTTACTTGGCCACGGGTCATCACAATCCCAACTGCTGTCCCATGGTTCGTTCTCGAACTACATTGCAGTATGGGAGGTCAGCTTTAATACCGTATTGTAACATTATGTGTCCCAATTATAATGGTATTATTCACTTTGGCTATGACTTGTATACTTCCCAAAATTCAAATATGCTTAAATGTGGAGTTCCCATCATTAACTTTATGGTTTTACTACAAAATTACCTCTTAGATGGGTCTTGCCTGTTTCTTAGGATCAACTAACTCATGTGCAAAGGCCATACATGGAGGTTTTCCTACCTCAGACAGGTCTCCACTGTCACTTATATTATAACATCTTATGTTCTAAATGTAGAGGTAATGTCCACTTTGACTTTAGGAAACCAAAACTCCTCCCTTTTTTATGTGAAAAAATTCATTTTTGTGTCCCTTTCACCACTCATTAGGCCTAAAAACTTACAGGAGCCGCTTTTTCCACCAGTGATTCTATTCTTTTAAGCCCTCAGTTAAAGGTTGTCACAAGCCTACTAGTTTATAGCCAAAGTGGATAATACCTCTACAATTAAGACATGAGATGTTACAATATAGTATCAGAGTCCACTAATACGATGTGGTTCAAGGGTGAATAAGGCCGAAGCTTGAAGGCCTATGACGACCTATAGCCAAAACAAGACATTGAGTGATTCTAGGTGACTCAAGTATATCTAAGAGGTCACCCATCCTAGGACTACTTAAGCTTAAACATGCTTAATTATGAAGTTCCTATTATTAGTCTCATGATTTTATCCCAAAAAGCGGCTTTACAGATTGTGATCACACTATTTCCTTATATATTGTAGGAGCTCTCTTTTCTATGTGTAGACGATTCATTCTTATGCCCCCACCAATCACTGGGCCCAAAGCCTGCTAGAAGCCTCTCCTTGTACTAGTGATTCCCCCTTCTTGAGACATCACCTGAAAATTACTCCAAACCCTCTTTGGCTATAGTTGTTCACAAAGAATGTTAAAAATGCATGGTAATAAAGAAATCACTAGCTACAAAATATAGCATTATCATAATGAGAATGTTAAGGTGGAAGTATGGCAAGATTATAGAAAATATTTCTATTAAAAGAAAGATTATAGAAAATAAAGCTTATATGGATATGCACAATGCTGAGAAGGGGCCCAATTAAGCTACTAGGTAACATTTTGGTTAAATAGGAAAACATAGGTAGGCCAAAATAACTTGACTAGATGTGAAAAAAGAAAATTATACAAGTCAGAGTTCACCCCATAGGATGCAGTCAATAACATTAACTGGAGGAGCAGGGTTCATGAAAAATAGTAATCATCCATGTAGAAACAAAACTTCAACAAAAATAATCTCCCACATATTATTCAAAACCAGCACGGTAAGTTTAATAAGTCAACAGGACCTGAAAGTACTGTGGAAGATTTAGGAGTTGAATGGAGGCAACTTTCATCACAAACTGGCTGCCTGTCATGTTTATGAAGAGTAATTTTCTTCTGAAAGTCCACAGACAGGTCTTTAAGATTATCTTTAGATTTCTCTCTGGAACTGTGTGTAGCCATTTCAATCCCATCGGAAGTACCAAGTGCTGTTAGACTTTCATTCTTGATAGTCATTACATCCTTTGCAATGGAGTATCTAAGATCATCCCTCACATCCTGCCAACCACCACAGTAAACAGCTGACTTTAACGATACAAATGCTTTAAGTATAAATGCTTACATTTAAAAAGGTTGTCACCAAGTCCATCAAGGAAATAGGAACGCATTCAAAATCAAATCCCTACATCAGCCAAACACAATGGAGCATACAGGTGAAGGATATCAAAGGTTCATAGCAGTAGATGATAGTAAATAGCACTAAAATTGACAACAGCAATATCAAGTTTTTTTATGCCTATAAGAAAAGTCAGAATCAAAGAAGCTTGATATTGTTAACCTCACTCCGGGAATTAAACACTCCAGCAGGGGTTGCAGAAGCAATTGGATCAAAGTTCACAAAAAAGCCATCCATTGATGCCCTAAGCCTGAAAGACCTATTGAGATCAGCATAGAAACAGCGATGTTGTGGTTGTATAGCAACAAGTATTGTACAAAAAAAAACATCAGTATACAGCACAATGACCTACAGTCAAATGGAGTATAATTGCCATGCAGTTGCAATGTACAAAAAACACTTGGAATTAACAGAAGAAACAACACTTGGAATTAACAGAAGAAACAACAACAACAACAAAAGAAAGTTAATAGAAAAAAAAATGACAAGCATGGAAAGGTCACAATTTCACTAAGCTGAGTTCTTGATTAGAGAGAGAATGAATTGAAAGAAAGAAATGATACCTCACACAATCCACATTTTCTGCCAAGTATGACTTCAAGAACTCAAAACATCTGTCTGCCAATGGCACAACTTCCGAATTACGAGCTCTTAAAGAAGGCCATAGTTTGCACAGGACATGATAAACCAGTAACTGCCATAGCAGAATAATATTGCAACAATTACACTTCCCATAAAAAGACACGAAACAAACACCCATTAAAAAAATGAAAAACCTGAGTGAAGCACCGCAAACTATGGTGATGGGAAGTCAACAATGGAATCACAGGAGGCAGTAGCTTATCTAAATGTCTCATTTGAACAGGCACGTCCCTTGAATGGAGGATGACATTTGCTGCTATGAAAACATATGATGAAAGCGCCTGCAAACATTTGCAAATTATGAAAATCATAGACATAGTACTGTAAATTATACAATTGAAGTAGTACCTGTGGCCGCATACTGTAATCCAAGAATACTGGAATTAATTGCACTTCAGCCTGCAAGAAATACCGACGGCTGATGCCATTGCATTTAAAAACCGTGGAAGATAACTTAAAAGCAACTCATATAGGGTGCATTTGTTTGCAAAGATTAAATTTAATAAGGTTAAAGTCAAACTTAGATAAGATTTTTTTTTTTTATTGAGAGTTGTCATGGAGATTTGGTTGTTGATGCTCATAATTTCAAATTTAAATACTCCAAGAACAAGAAAGGCGGGAAATAAATATTTATGGAGAGAATTATTTATTTTATTTAGTTTCTTCCTGAGCATTTAGGCAAGATATTATTTGGTTTCAGTTAGTTCTCTTTTTGCTATTACGATGTATTTCCTTTATTGTTGAGCCAAGAATTCTATAAATAGGCCTAATGTTTTTTGTATTAGGCAGCTCTGATGAATGAATAGAGTTATTCTCTCCAACTCTTCTCCCCTCTTCTCCTTCCTCTTCTTTCTCCCTCTTTCTCTAGTTCGACATCAAGTTGTGTATAATGTGAAATAGAGTTAGCTGTTATGTTGCGATGTGTGAAGGATGTAATATAAGTTAATTATTATTTTGGTTTGTGTAAGATGTAAAATAAAGTTAATTTTTTATTTTGAAATATATGTATAATATAAAATATAATTAAATTTTAATATTAAAGTTTATGTATGACATGGCATGCCAAGTTAAAATTCATAAAGTTAATTTTAAACTAATTAAACAAATACACCGTAGAGATCTTGTAACCTTAACATTAAAATGAAATATGTTTCATTTATACAATATTTCATTGCTTTCAATAAACAAACAACAACAAAATCATCCAAGATAAGATGGAAGGTAAAACGGAAAACAGCAAAAGTATCAACATATTTGTAATGCCCGTGAATGATGTCACACTTGCACGTTAATTAATAAGTATAATAATTTATTTTGTTGCACCACTAATGAGCTATCTAATTGAGGCAAGATAAAAACAAGGATAACATGCTAGCTCATATATAAGCAATTCAATCGCATATCATCAAAGATAAGTGCAAAATGTTTTCACAAATATGTGAAAATCAAGAAAATTTTAAGCCTACATTAAACCGCTTTAAAATTAAATTTCAAATGCATCATTTGCAAACAAGGATTTACTCAACTTCATTTAATCAAACCAAGGGTATCAAATTGAGACAGTAATTACTTTCAATTAAATTTCAGACCACAAATGAGTCAAACGAGCTACTTAATGATAATCCACAGTTGATTCTATTAATTATCAAAAATCTGAAATCATTTTTAATCATACTGCAAACTGAAAAGTTTCGATGCTATTGGAATTAACGGCTCCAATTCTAGAAGTAATTGAAGAATCTGTTGATGACCATATAAGAACAAAGCGTTCCACAAGTGCCATAGAAGTGAAGCTCGACAATGGAGCAGCTCAATATATCTCACCTTCACGTGGCCATTAAATTTCCTTTACGTTGGATCTTTTACAGCTCACATACAATCCATTGCTGGATAGACAGAAGCTGCTGCAGAGGAGGAACCAGCAACATCAGTGAAAGGCTATAGATGAATGTTAACGTGGCTTGGTCAGATGTGGTTTGAAGGATTTTTTCTGATGCCTAACGTTCAGGAATTCGCACACAAGGTTGCAATCATACTTTCACTGGGTTATCTATACCATCCAAAATCACATTTTCACTCTAACACAAATTTTATTAATCCCTAGAGGTGGCGTTGAGATCAGTTCAAACGAGTTCCAGTAAACCCGAATTCGAATTTTTCAAATATGACTTCACTCAAAGTAGTTTCAAACTCAACCAACTTTCCATCCGAGTTGACTACAAATCAATCGAACGTGAGTTGATTTCAAATCATTTTCAAGTTTAGAAGAGCAAGACAGAAAACTCTTTTCTAGGAAAAAAAACCATAATCCTATGTAAAGTGACAATAAAGCAAATAGAAAGATTTAAAAAATACTTTTCCCAAGCAAATCAAACAGTATGACAAGGGTAAAGATTCAAGAATAAAATACTTAAGTGCATTAATGAACAGAAGTTGAAATAAAATTCTAAAAAAAAATTTATTTCACATCATAACATTAAAATAAATTTTTTCCACTCAAAAAAACTTAAAATATCTCCAAAATCTTCATCAAAGTTTATTTTTTAAAATAATAATCTTCATCAAAGTTAAAATAATAGACAGCCATGAAAATTATTAGAAAAGAAGAAACTCAAGCTGGGGAAGCTCACTCAATAATAAATCAACACGGGCTCCAATTCCTTGTCTCACTCAAAAATCCCATAAATAAATCAACAGAACTAGCATTCTCAGACATATACTTGAAAGTCCCCCCAATTCTAACCTCACCACCCCTCATCTGAAAAATCTTAAACCACAATTTCTTGAGAAACGCAACTACCAACTTTTCCCACTCCTGAAGCAACTTCAGCAAGTTTTGAGGAGAAAACTGTTGAGTAGAGTAAATAAGTTTGCTTAATACACATTAGCAAAGTACATACCCCTGCCTGCCAAAATATTTAACTAATTGATACCAATAAACTGAAGATTTAGACGAGCTCATAAAACTTATTTTTTAATTATATTCTATAAAGTTCTTGATCAAATAACTAACTCATATATGAAGATGACTAATAATCCAAAGACTCATCACTACTTATCGATCTAATTTAAATTATTTTTTAAATTTATGATGCAGTGTTAAATATGAAAGCTTTTAATATTTCTTTAAAATATAAGCAACACCTAATATTGCATCAAAATTAGTTAGGATGTCACACTCAGAAAAAGGTGCTATTTTCCTAATAAAAAAGTTTCATCGCAAAAACATTTTTGAAAAAGTAATAAAAGTGCATGCTCAAAATATTAATTTAAACCAAATTCCATAAAATTACTATTCACAAAGAAGGAAAGTAAAAAACTCTTTTAACACAATAGTTCCTAGAAAAGTAAGACTGGACCAAACAAAAGGCTCAAGTATGCCTTGGTTATGTAAAAAGTCTTTCACACTAACAATAACATAATATTTAATTGATAAATAATTGAAATAAATTTGCATTCTCTCCAAATTCTTGGATGATATAGGATAAATGAAAGGCAACTAATAGAGGTCGGAAGTCATTGCAATATTTTCAACTTCATTTTTTCCAGGAACTTGGTCAATCTCAAATAATTCTTGTTCATCCCCATTGTCCAACAGAAATATAGGATTTAAATAAGAGACAAAAGAATAAGGAGATTCTCATTGATAGAGTTGTAGGATTTTCTCATATTTTCCATCTCATTCTACACATTGGATTTAGTTGTATCATACTGATTTATCAAACATTCAGTTTTATTTAATTGGATTGAATAAGCAGCAGTAATCTGCGCAAACCATTAGCTTCATTTTTACATTTTATAACATTGTCTTTCAAAGATGATTGAGACAATGCATGTGAAATTTCATCTCTTTTGAACCAAGGAAAAAGCTAATGTTTCTTGTTTATGGGTGTTTGTTGAGGCTTCCACTTATGAGGATAATTTGATATGAAATATTTTGACAATGGTAAAGTACTGAGAAAATTAATAAAATTAATCAAGGTTTTATAAGGGATTTCTGTTTGGTTGTTAGAAGAAATCGAATTATTAATTTTTTGGGGTAACATCATTTCTTTTCGAGTATCTTTTCTAAATAAAAGATAACAACAACAACAACAACAACCAAGCCTTAATCCCACTAGGTGGGGTCGGCTACATGAATCCTTTGTTTCCATTGCGCTCTATCAGTTACCAAATTCTTGTCTAAGTTTAAGTAACTAAGATCACTCCTTATAGCTTCTTGCCATGTCTTCTTTGGTCTCCCTCTTCCTCTTTGTACATGGGCAAAATCCAATAACTCAACTTTTCTAACTGGAGCTTCAATTGGCCTACGATTTAGATGTCCAAACCATCGAAGCCGACTTTCTCTAAGTTTATCCTCAATTGGTGCAACACCAACTTTCTTTCGGATATACTCATTTCTCATTCTATCCTTTCGTGTATATCCACACATCCATCTTAACATTCTCATTTCTGCAACATTTATTTTATTTGTATGTTTCTTCTTTGCAGGCCAGCATTCAGCACCATATATCATCGCTGGTCTTACTACAGTTTTATAAAATTTACCCTTAATTTTGGATGAGATTTTTCTATCGCATAACACAAATGTAATATTTTTAAATAAAAGATAATGAAATATTTTTTAAAAAAGTATAACAATCGCCAATTTTTATAAATGAATAATTAAGGTAAGATTCTACAATATATAATACAATAAAGTATATTAAATATAATATTTCATTTATAAAAACCAGCCAGATTGGCTGGTAAGGGTAACTAAAGCCCGCAAGTGTCTCACCCACAACTAGTTTTTACAAGTGAGCCGCAAACCTGCACCACGAGCATGAATTTCATACCCTTATATCCAACTCATTAGATGCAGGACGGAAAACGTAAAGCAAATTACTATTCTTACCCCTATTGTAAAAGTTAGTCTCTGTTAAGTGCCCAAATTCTAACCACCCTCTCCACCTAATGATAAATAGTTACAAATCCCATCCAAACAAGAAAACAGTCAATTCGGTACTAAAAAAGCAATTCAAGAAAAGTGATAGAGAACTATACATAACAAATGATTAGAAAAAACACAAATTCAGGTTAAGGCTGGTTCAACTAAATTAGGATGGACTAAAAAAATTAATTGTCACAGGAGGCTACAAATAAATAAATAGCCATAATCTTCATATCTAAATTTAATGAAGAATTCAAGGTAGTTCATGACCAGATGAAGTGACATGAAGTAGCACCTGTCTAACTGAAATTAAAGAGTATGTTAGCTCTCATATCATAATTTGGGTCAAGCTTGAGTTAACCCACGCCTGATTGGGTCTCCTCTACCATAGTGAAATTGGCATGTTCAAATATCAAGTTAGTCAAAGGGTCAAACACTAACCCAAGTCATAATATGCAAGTACTTAAAAGTACATGTGATATCTAATGTTATATGTACTTCATAGTGATACATGTGGGAAAAATTACACTATTCAAGCAAGTATTTTCATATTGTTGGGATACAAGAAACTCAGCATTCTCAAATTATGAGCACAAACTATTCACTAGCTCGGACAAAAATGATGCACATGTAGCATGTATAAACGTTGAAGATATAATTCAGCAAGGCAAATCAAATCAATAAAAATATTAGAGAGCATAATTATCTTAGTTTGACCAAATGTTTAGATAACATACAGGAGGTGTTTTGATTAAATGTCATTGTGATGCTGTCATGTTAATTAGAGAGCATAATTATTTTAGTTTGACCAAATGTTTAGATAACATTACAAAAATATTATAAAAAAAGATAGCATTCTAAAAAATTACACAATTGCCACTCTAATGTGATAGAGAGAAATCACCTCCCCCATGAAAAAATAAATAATAACAAAGAAGCAAAAAAGCCGAAATAAATAAATCAAAGATCTGATTCTATGATGAAGAAGCCTAAGGCTGCAATTTTTAGGGGTGGATCTGTAACATCCCGTAATCTCAATGTAGAGGTACTGTCCGCTTTGGCTTTAGGAAAACTGCGTGCTTGAGTACTTCCTAGGAGGTCACCCATCTCAGTGCTACTCCAGCCCAAGCACGCTCAACTCTAGAGTTTTCCATCATTAGCCTCACGGTTTTGCCCCAAAGGGCGCCTCTACTATTTAAGATCACGTTATCTACTTATACAACTTAGGATCTCCCTCCCTTTCCGATGTGGGACAATTCATTCCTGTGCCGCTCTCACCACTCATTATTCGACCTAGAAGCCTGCCAGGAGTCGCACTTTGCCTCAGTGATTCCTTTTCTCTTAGGACATCATCCGACGATCACTCCATGCCCTCTTCGGCCACAGACTTCACAGAATCTCTTTTAGATCATTGAAATTAGATAATCATCAATATTTTTATCCATAATACAATGAAACCAATAATAATTGCTAGATAACACAAATACCGAAATAACATTAACATTTAGATAACACTAACATTTAGATTACATTGAAACAAATGCCCCTTCACATCCTCAAATAAAAAAATGATTCAAATGAAAACTTCAATTTAGTCTAAGCTGGCTTAAGCAAGCTTGACTTGTTGGCACCCCAAGTCCTAATATCCGTGTTATAGAAAATAAAATATATTTCTCATGAAATCAAAACAATGTGCAATTCTTAAGTGATATAGAAAAAAAAAAGATGAAGGAAAACACACACTTATGGCTTTAGGATGAAAACTTAGTCAAATCCTTGCATTTTTATTCCAGCTAATTCTTTCCTTCATAACTTGAAAATAGAGACTACAAATCCCCCCTCTCATTGGTATCTTCCCATCACATAAGAATCTCATGTCTCCTACATTTGAAATAATCCAACACAAATTCAATAGTAAACCTCCTCTATGCTACCATCAATGTGAATAATAGGCTCAAGGTATTTTAAGTTATTACAAGAGTCCCATTAAGTCTCACTACACAATATTATCACCTCATTGTTTTGGATCAAAGAACCTACAATGTATATTCTTTGATTTACTTCTATTTAAGTGCTCCTTGATATTCCAAAATTTTAAAAAACACCATGACTTTCATCAAGTAGAGCTAAATCATTAGTCAAAGCATTTACCCGGATTCTTGCCTTGAATTACTTAGTTACCTTGTCTATCACAAAGTTGAAAACATAAGGGTTCAAAGTAGAACCTTGGTGCATGCTCATCATAAGAAATCCTTTGAATTGTTACTTTTATTCCTTCCAATAGTAACTAGTCCTTGCTATGTATCCAATAGTACAAAAAACCAGATCAAAAGAAGTGCCAAAAGTTTCACATTGGCCACTACCCTAAAACAACCCCCCTTGGTCCAAGATTGAAACTAGCTATGCCTAAAAGTAATTAAAGAGGTTCGGTATAGACAAAGCTTTCCTCAATTTTAAATAAGTATATTGAATATCGCCATATGATACTCTTCCGAAAATTAAGGATGGATTAAATCATATTGTCTGTCTCCAACCCATTACAACAAAAATCATCTAATAACTAATCCTATTAAAGTTAGGCGTTCATTTTATTCTCTCCAACTATTCATTTTTTCTCATTCTCTCCAACTATTCATTTTTTCTCAAGTATCAGTTGTACGAGCTTTCTATTTCTTCTTAAAATTTGTTTTTCATAACTTTCCCTAAGCTACTTTGGGAAGTATAGCACTCTCACATTTGTCCTCGTTAATTCTTCATGAAGTTTCTCAATGTACAGAAAAATTATACGGACACTTTGAAGCCAACAAATTTAAGGTGATAATTCTTACCAACAATGGAAACTTCAAGTACACCAGAATTCCAAAAGTCTCCAAAAATTGTCGCACAGCAGGTAAATTGTTCCTCTGCGAAATGAAGGCAAGCAAAACATCCAAAATAAAATTACAAAGAATAAACGGAATGGCAAAACAAATGGTGCAAAACTGACATACAAATAGATGTTATAGCATATTACATACAACTTTATTTTTGATAGAGATATTACATACAATTTTATTGCTGAAAACATAGTTACGTGAGCAGAACGGTTAAGATATGGATTCTGAAAGTCTTTTGCAGCAATGATTTCAATTTAGCAAGACAATAATACTTTACCAGGGATAGAACTGTTTAACGACATTGCTTATTTTAGATCAAACAACCACTATCCAACTTTTGGAACAACATGGAGGCAAAGTTAAGTATGAAAGCACACATTGTATACTGGAACTAGAATACAACTAGCTAGGCTAGTCAGATACAACGTTGGGCCTTCTCACACAAGTTTGTTAATATGATGCATATAATTATGTGGAGTACATATTTTCTGTAAATGGGCCTAGCCTGTTGGTTCACATAACTCACATATATATATATATATATGAGGAATCCCCAAGGGGTTTCCAACATTCTCTCAACTCGTGTTTCCAACTCGCCTACGCCTGTCACGTGCATCTTGTATCCCTTCGATTCTTCATTCCTACGATCGCATGCTTCCGCTAAGCCCTCATTGCCAAGCCTACTGGCGCATGCACGTGCATCTAGTGCCCGCACAACCTCAGGCCACCGAGCTGCTGCGTGCAACCCTCCTGTTCGGCATGCATCCAGTGCTCAAGACACTGCATGCGACACTTCAATCCCGCACACGTCTAGTACCTGAGTTACAACATCTGGCCCATAGCCCTTAGCCATTCGTGCCCTCCACATCTTCCTTTGCTCATCTACGACTGAAGCCACGCTAGCAACTGTGCACTCAACCAAGCTCACTTATGGAGTGTTTGGTCCAATGCTATCTTGATGTTATGTCATATTATCTAAAAATAATAATTGTTTAATCATATATATAGAGAACTTTCTATAATAAAATTATCACTCAAAAGATAACATCTAGATGTCATGATATCTAAATTATATAACATAATACCAAGAAAATATTAAACCAAATGACCCATTAGTGCTGGTGTAGCCGTTGCATAAAGACTTTAGTGGTCTCAACCTCCACTACCTTGGTAAAAAATGTTCTAACGGAACAGTCTACTTATCTTCTATGGAAGAAATAATTGAGATGAGTCCATATAAGAGGAGGCTAGGGAACCACCTTACTGATGATCCTCTAGCCGTGATCCCTTAAATATGACGATTAGTATGATCAGATATTGAGTCAGTTACTAAATTCCATGGATGTCACAATTTAAGACCTGGTAGTTAGTTAAAGCTCAATGAAAGAGCTTTGGGGAACTCTAAAGAAGAAATATTCCTCACTAAATGGTTTCATATGTATAATTTGGTGAAAGAAATTCTTTGTCCTTATTAGCCCGAATGTCCTTTACAGAAGTTTTATGAATAGTTAAAGACTTTTACTAATAAATTTGAGATATTAGCACCCTTCTCCACTAACAGAACACAGTTCCAGAATAAAAGGAATCAGTTTTGGTGACCTTCCTCCATGCCCATTCACTAGAGTATGAGACCGCTAGATCTCAGATCCTAACTATTAATGTGGTTCCTGGTTTGAGTAAGTTCACAAAAGGGTGTTGAGATCAGTTAGAGAAGAGGCCAAGCCTCCACCTTCTACTGACATATCGAAGAAAGCAGTTATGTATGCAATAGTAAGAGGTGGTTATAGAGATCGAAGAGGTGGTCAGAGAGAGGACAAAGTTGTGAGACGCACCTGTCACTGTTGTGGCATACCAGGCCACCTCGTTTGTTAGCAAAAAGAGCCTGGCAACTTTGCAAAACAAATCCGCAATGCCCACACCTAATCATCCGTCATAGAGCCCACAATTCTTATTGTGTCCAAACCATCTTTTTTTAGTATATCATTTAAGGAGTATGACAGCTACTTACAGTTTTGAGCTAAAGGAATGAGTGAGGCTGGAGCCTCAACTTCACAGTCTTCTATTGCTCGGTCAGAAGTGACTTATCCAATTAACATATAACAACAAATCAGATGACAATTGCTACTAAGGTTAAACTTTCGAGTTGACCAAAAAAAATGATACCTCTTTGAGGTTCTTGTTTATTTTTTTTTGCAAAAAGTTGGCTTAAAGCAAACCAATGACAAACGTTAAACTTGCTGTCAAACAACCCTCAACATATTTGAAATATATTATCTAACTAGGTACAATATAAGTGAAGTTGGATAGTTAAATGAAAAAATAATTTATAACACAGGTGTAGCTAAGATATGGATGCTGAGACGAACGTGTGGTTCCATTAGACGAGCCTGCTCTAGAAATGGTTGTAACAGAGAGGGTGAGTATGGCAACAATTGAGGAAAAAGATGTGAAGGCATTTAAGGTGATGAAAAGAAATCCGTGTAGTCCCCCCAACTAGTTTAGAACTAAGTCTTCATGGTTGTTGTTATTATTATTAATATTAATATAAAAATCAAAAATCATGAATAAGTTTGGTTTATTGAGTCCAAAATCTAATTTCATTGCAAGGAGGTTTTAAACCTAAGATAGACCTAAGATAGTCCAAAACCTATAATGTACTGGTGAATAAGGGATTGTATTGCTATGGCTGTTTGTAAAATTTGAGAAACGCTAGATTAGTTATATCAACAAATGATGAATTTTCTACTACTCACTATTTCTAATTCCTATGTTTTTCAATTCCAAACTTGTTAATCTCTCCGCACACTAATTAAGTTGTTTCAATACAATGCAGATTGAACAAATTTTGCACAAAATTTTCAATGATTCTAATTAACAGAATTTAATCAAACTTTCAGTTGTGTTTTAGCTCTTGAGAAAGATTAACCGTTGTAGATCTCTCTGTACACTTATATTAATTTGTTTCACTATCACCACATCCTTTACAACACAATGCAGATTGAACAAATCTCAACAGTTCAAGTTAACAGAACATAATCAAACTCTTGACTCCGTGTTATAACTCTTCACAATGATTAACCCTTGGATTTTCATAAGTATTATAAACAGAAAATCAGATTTTAAATTCAAGGCATACAAAAAATTATGTAAACACATGATATAATTTTATATTGACAATATGTACTAAAACTTTTTAGCATAGTAGGAACAAATGGGACATTAGCATCAATATATAAGAATCTAAACATGTCATAAATTATGATGACAAGAAGTTGACATTTTCTTATCAAAACAAAATCAACATCGGCTCACATTAAGGCATATAAGCAAAATGTCGACTCACATAGAGGCATATATGCAAACTAGATGTTACTTTATCAACTATGTCTTCCTCAACAAAAAACGAGAGTACACATATCATTTGCCACACACGGACCTTTCGCCGATGAACCTAAAAAGCATTACAAGATAAGTAATACAGTTTAATAGTACAGTAAAATCAAGCTTACATTACAACATAAAAATGAAACCAACAGTACTCACACCGCTGAACTTCTTGTACAATTCTTTGGACAGATCTCTCTCATTGACCTAAGATAGACAACAAAGTACATTATATGGTACTAGCATATGTCAATGAAGGCATGTTTAACAGTTTTTTATTGTCTACAACAACATTTAAAGAGAGAATGTTAGTGACAACTTCTTCAGATTTAGCGGAGAAGCAACTCTATCATGATAAATAATGTAAAAAAAAAAACTATAATGCTACTATTATACTAGTAAAATTAGCAGTAATAGCAACTGGTAGAGCACTAGCAATTGAAGTTGCAGACCAGCAACAGCATATGGTAGTACAACACAAAAGTAAGAGGAAATAGCAGTACATGGTGAATTAAAGAAATTAGCATTAATAGTATACAAGCAGCAGTTCTAGCAAATCTGGCTTTGAAATTTTAAAACCTTGAGAAGAATACAGATCCCTAACTAGAAGAGCTTTCCAAAACAGCGATCCAGACATCACAGAACTGAGATTGCATAAGGAATATCATGTAGGTCAAGATAGTAACTGTTGACAACGATGAAAACCCTCCAAAGGAGCCTGGAGAAGACAGTCCTGATGTATGAAGACTCGTTCACAATGTTAACTTTTGCAAAAAGAAGTGGAAAAAGAACAAAAGAAGAAAAGAAAACCATACAACATAGAGAACACACAGATTTGTCATGTTCAGAAAAATCTTCCTAAATCCAAAAGCCAAGTAAGAAAAAATGATCCACTAATAATCTAAAAAGAGGGTAACAAAGTCTCACATGAATGTGGGGTAATAATAGCAAATGGGAAGGCAAGAGCTAAAGGGAGCTCCAAAGATAGGAATCCCCCTATTTTATGGAGAGGCATCCCTTTTTATAGATGAGAGGAGTACTGATATCACAAGTTGGATCACTATGGTGGCAATGGGATCCCGTTTGGATATCCGCCGGTTCATACACTGACAATTACCAAGCTCCAACGATTAGATTAGTGCATAGAAGAGCGAGTGGGAGATAACAACACATTATCTATTCCTGAAATTAGTGTGAACCGGTTGTGCCTCGGAAGCCTCTACACAGCTTTAGGTGGAATAAGAGCAAAGACTTGTATTGGATGGGGTATTGCCATCTTAGACTACCCTATCCATGTAAGCTTTTGCCTAGAATCTCCTTGTGGATAGCATCAGCCACTCGTAGAAGGTGATGGATGAATCTCACGTGTATAGCATATGACATATATCTTGAGCCGTGTGAGTAAAGTATACCTGACCTGGTACTCTTAACTTGGGCAACCAAGGACCCAATTCAAACAAAATGGACAATGTATAGTTGAGATTGACAACTTGATCACCACCATTAGCATTCAACCCCCAATTTATTAGGCGCCAACATCTATGTGGGCCCGGTAAATTTGTGGGTGCATTTTAGGGTTAGGTGGTTGTTCCTCTTCCTTATTTCTTTTGCTCCTTTGCGGGAATCTCTTAGCCAAACAAACACATGGATTTCGATTTCGAGTTGGAGAAAGTGCTAGGGATTAAGTGAATTGGAAGATGAGTCGTCTTTGAAGAAGACAAGGTTGGTGGCCTTGCACAATTTGAAAAGAAAACTAAAGTTGCCTACACGGTGTAGAATTTGACGTGAGAACACTTTGCAATCATCACAAGCCAGCAACTACTTGAGTTTAAAAAATTGTATGATTGTCTTCACTAAGATCATAGAGAACTAGCTTCTTTGATATGCCTCTTTGTAGACACAAAGACTTCAAAAGAACAGGATGCATATGTATGACTGACTATTTGTGCCACCAAATTTCCTTGCTAGCTTCACCATTGAAACTTCTCTCTAACAATTGTTCACCTATAGTGCTCTCTCTATAAACTCATTAGAGTAGTCTTGCTCCATTCAGCAACAGCTCTCTTCATCGTAACAACAACAACAACACAACACTTCAGCCTGTCTCTTCTAATTTATAGCAAAGAAATATGGCTAAGGGTTTCTGTAATTGATTATGAAAACACAATTCATGTTGCGTTCAGCATGCAACCACGCCACATAACTGCCTAATAATGCATCGATGTGAACACTATTCCACAGTTTAGATAGAGGTCACTCTTGCAAAACTGTATGACCCATCCATGATGCTGATGAACACTTGTCCAACTTCGTTGCCTCTTCTCAATGAACAGACAAATAGGTAACTTTTTTGAGATAGATTCCTTCTCAAAGTTGCGAGGTTCAACCATTGTGGCAATAGTCAAAGATTTCTATGAGGTTTCCTTCTCACACAAAAGTTTAAACCTAGTGTTTATTCATCAAGGTTTTAAACCTCAGTATTGCCTACCTTGTCGAAAACATCACAATTGAATCTTCGACTATCACAATTCTTTGACCCAAACTTCCTCTACCTCTCCCTTTGATCACTCTTTGACAGGAAGGGATACCACAACATCACCATCAATTGCATGCTCCTTGACATTTAATTACAACATTAATAATTCACTTTGAATACATCCATACATATATAAAAATATCTAATACATATATAAAAATATCTAATACATATATACACTATATATATACAACAACAACAACCAAGCCTTTATACCACTAGATGGGGGATACATGAATCTTTTTTCTATTGCACTCTCTCTCTCTATATATATATATATACATATATATATACATATTTGTTCAATATCATAGTGGTAAATATAAAAGCATCAAAGTTATAATTCAAACACACTGCTTCAAAATTGTAAATAAACAGCTATATATGGACAAAAGAATTTCAAATACAACGCTTAGACATGAGTCTTATTTTATTTTCTCAAATTTTAACTAAATTCTGAACTAAGAGAACAAGCTTCGACATGTATTAAAATCATTTTATTACTTCAACAAACAAATGAAAAGCCTTTCTAGGTACCCTATTTGGTTTCAAAATTCAAAACAACACACACAACGGTAGAGTTTGAACTAATCATATTGTGGCAAAAAAGCATTTCTATTACTGAAAAGAATATATATATATATTGTTGAGTCAAATAATTGAAACAAGTGAGTGCTGGAGTATATGAATAAATGATCGCATACTTTAGTCCTAAACAACACTTAAAAGGCCATACCGCAGAATCAAGAAGTTCTAGGAGGAATAACTTTCCACAATGAAGAGCAGCCACAAAGTCCCCATTCACTTGATTTCTACTTCCATTGACAAGATTGGCAAGCTTGTTGAACAGTACAGCAACAGATATACGAGAGTACATCTCTGTATTAATGAATACCTTTACAATCACAAACAAAAAAACAAAAACCATTACAAACACTGAGACAGCGATAAGGCTTGAACCAATAAACATAAAACAAAAGAATCAGGTAACAGGAAGTAAGCCATATCGGTATCATGTGAAATTATAAAGCCATGAAACAAAGAATGAGAAAACTCTGAGACCACACAGTTCACAGGAAACATTAGCCTTAAAGAAAAAGAAGCAAGTGCAAAAAAATGGGTGGATATTCAAAAATAGGATAGTCTAGGACATGCACAAATTCTCAAGCTTACATGGAAACTCAATCATAGTAAAAACTTTTGAAAGCACTGACCAGATTAATCTAAATAATATTATTTCGCCAACTCAAAAGGAAGTAAAAAAATTTAGCTAAATAATGCCACATTAAAGCAATAAATTCAAAGTTAAATATTCAGCCAAAAAAATTTGTTAATCGCAATAAAAAAAAAAATCTATAAAAATGTTTGACTATTACAAAGAATGATTTCATAGTGATTAACTAAACAATGCCACATTAAACCAATAAATTCGAAGTTAAATATTCAGAAAGGAATTCAAAGTTAAATATTCAGCAAAAAAATATTGCTAATACCAATACAAAAAAAACTAGACATGTTTGACTATTACAAAGAAACATTACATAGTACAGGTAAAAACCAATAATCATTTAGGTCCCATTCGGTTGAAGGAAAGTTTAGTCCTTGGAATGAAACTTTTTAGCTTGCCTTAAAGAAGCTTGTTCTGTCGAACATAAAATAAAGTTGAAGGTTGGATTTTTTTTTTTTTTTGATGAAAATAGTTTGATTAAATTATATGTACATGTGAAATAAAATTACTTTTTTATATTAAATTTTTGTAGGATAAGAATGGTACAGTGGCTTCCTGGGTTGTTCGAGATGAAATCATTGACTGCAGCTCGTCATCATGTTATCAAGGAGGCCTTCTACTTGTTCTACCCTCAACCAAATCACACCACATATATGGTTTAGATTTAAGGCCCTTGTTCCAATGTAACATGCTTCCCCTTGAGGCTATAAGGGGATTGATACGTGTGTCGACGTAGGCAGTTGACACATGTCACTTCTAGAGCTTTATAAATACTGCCCCAATCCTGTAACCTCTGCCACTATTGCTTGAAAAAATTTACAGGATATTGATGTTTGCACATATGATAGAGTGTGAAGATCAGGAGAATGAGATCCCTCTAAGTTGTTGGCCACATTACAACAATTCTGACGAGGCTTGATGCCGCCAATTTGAGAAGAGGCATCATAAAGGCTCAGTGAGCCATCGGTAGGTTCTAGTCAAAGAAGGCCCATGATTCATCTAGCAAATATACCACGCCTTCGGCCCTTGAGTATGGTGAGGTTCGAGATCTCTGGGGCCAACCACAATGCCACAAAAGCCCGTTGGATTAACCGGAACAAGGGATTCCATATCACCTCACTCGCTGACAACACCATTACTACTAAGGCTGACAATGATGCGTCCTCGTCATTGCCAAGTCCATTAGCAGAGGTCAGAGATAAGGGGGTGCCTTTGTCATTCGAAGTTCCACCATCTGAGCAGCTAGGGCCAATGGTGGTACAAATGTGTGATGTCGATCTTCCCTCATCAAGATTTTCCAAGATCTTCTCACCGTGATAGAGTATAAAATTCTACAGCTTAAGGGGCAATCTCTCCCCTATTTTTTTTGGGTGGTCGAACAGACCATAAATAGAAAACACTAGCATTAATTCTAATAAAATTTTCTAACTTGTAGTCTCTTTCGGCATGTGACGCTTTGTATTTTGTGACTTGTGATGATGCCAAAGTTTGAGAACCAAGGGTCGTGAGAGTATAGATGCTTGTTTTGCTGTAATACTTTTGAATAGTGAGATGAGCCACACGAAATATGAATCTGTCAGACCTTTTGCTTATAAATAGGAGTGGTCTTGGAAACTTACTTGTTTGTCTCTAATTCTCTTTCATTCTCACTTCTTTTGTTCGAGATGGCGCCTAAGAAGTCTCGTAGTCACGCTAAAGATATGCGGGACAACTTCAGGTGCGTTGTCGAGGAAACCAACAACCTCCCGTCTCACAACAATTTTGCTAATGTGAGGCATGTCTGCGGTGGAACACTTTAGCTTAAACTCAAATTCCCCCCAACAAAGGCCAGTATAGGATGGTAGCTTGATTAAAAAAAGTATAGGATGATGGGCCTTGGACTTCGAGAAGAGGATTTCCCTTGACTGTCAGTCGCGTAACAATTAAGTACAAGATGATAGATTGATAGGCCTCGAACTTCGAGAAAAGGATTGCCCATGACTATCAGTTGCCTAGGCGTTAAATATAGGATGATAGGCCTGAGATTTTGAAAAAAAGTCTGCTTTTAACTGCCAATCACCTAGGCGAAGTATAGGCTGAAAAGCCTAGGACATCGAGAAGGAGATTCCCTTAACTGCTAATCGCCTAGGCCTTAAGTATAGAATGATATGCCCAAGACATCAAGAAAGGGATTGTCCTTAGTTGTTAGTCACCTAAGCATCAAGTATATTTTGAAGAAGTGATATCCTTGAAGAAATAATTTTGAAATTTTGAGAAATTCATACAAGGTCTCAAGGATAGAACTTTCTTAAGTCGTCGCTCCAAGTCCTCGTGAGAATAGTTCATGGTTCCATCAAGCCTTATGAGTTTATAAGTGTTTTGTCCTAGCACTTCGTGGATGATGAATGGCCCTTCCAAGTTAGAGTCTAGCTTGTCGAGGGTCATGTTCCTACTAGCAATGTTTCTTAGTCTAAGGATGAGATTTCTTTATCGAAATTGCCTCTTGTACACATTTTTGTTCTAGTATTTTGCAATACGTCGCTTATCCTCCAATTATTTAGGGTTGCAGAATCCCTAGTCTCTTCGATTGCATCAAGTCTGAATCTTCTATTTTGGACAATCAATAGTTGCCAAGCTAAAATGTCCAAAGGGTTGAAGTCATCGGTTGCTTCTACTCACAGTGAGTATACTTCAAATTCAATGGGTATCACTGCCTCCCTACCAAAGACAAGTGCGGTGTGTTAACATAGGAAGAGAGAGAGTACTGCTAGTAAGTGGCACGTGAGAATCTCGTAGGCACCATGGAGAAGGGAAAGTCTGTGGAGGGGAAGGTCCGTGCAGAAGGAGAGAGCAGTAATAGGTGCAAAAAAATAGTTAACACAAGAATTTAGATGGTTTGAAGGGATCCTCCTATGTCTATTGGTCAAGACAATCCAAATTCCAATAAATGTCCTAGAAATCCCTTGAGAGATGAGTACAAGGTGTGAGAGAAAGAGAATACAATAGTTAAAAGAGTGCGGGGGGATCCTTGAGAAGTTGAGTCCAGAGCCTGATCCCTTTCAACTGGCTAATTCTCGGTATTTATAGAGACCATATGGATGAAGGGACAAGAAGCTTTTTCTCATCCTGGTCGCACCAAGTTGGAGACTTGGGCGGCTCGGATCTTACCAAGTCGACTTAAAAGTAGCAGTTTTGGCGAGAAAAGTGACATGGTCCTTCACGGTGTTAGGAGAACGGTCAGATCGTCGGCTAGGTAGCGTCGGCAAGCAGACTTTCCCGTACGGTTCGTGCAGCGTTTCACTTAAAAGACTAGATAAGACCTTTCCGCTATTGCTGGTCCAACAGGCCACCTTCCTAGGACAGGGGAGACCAATAGAGGGAAGCACGCCGTGAAGAAGACATAACAAGATGGTAGATGGTCGTACCATCCTGGAACTATAAGCTAGACCCCATTCACATAGATAGATATGATCAAGGCATAGTCCTTCGTGTGAATTGTTGCTACTGGCCAGACCAAAGGTAGGGCCAGGCTTTTCTTGGTCTGTCCCCCTGTTGTCTGACTAGCTTGGCCTGGCAAAGATTTGAGTGGTAAAGCTAATGCCACATGGATGGTTGTGATGCATTCGGTTTACCTATGCAAACACAACATTTCACACGGTTGGCATCGCGTTCAATTCCAATACAACATTCGACAGGTCTGTGGCCCACGATCAGTCATCTCCTTCGAGATATTTCCATAACGCATTAAGTTTTTGTTGGAGGTTTTAGCTTGGCAAACTGTTTGTGGCGTACATAAGCAAATTCTAGGTTGATTCCTTGTGCTGCACATAGCTCTCGAACTACATGGCTTGTGAAGTTCGTGTCGTTGTTGCAGATAACGTTGAGGGAAATTCCAAACTAGCATACGATCTGTGCCTAAATGAAATTTTTAACTTGATCTATACATGCAAAGCCACGAGCCAACCCAACTAATCCTATTTAATCTCTAGGCCCACCTAGCCACCAACAACACTTAACACACCATATTCTCGAATTATGCATTAGAGTCCTCATTATTGCAAGTCGGTAGTTATGTCAATTATCGAGTTGGCATCATGATTTGCTTCATTAATTCGAGTTCGCCCCATACAGATTAGCATATTATTGAACTTGAATCTTCAACTTGAAGTATAAGTTCTTTTCAAATTCGATAAATAACTATCTCACTTCGACAAAATTAGTTAATCAAATTGATACCTTGGGTTTAAACTAAGTAAACATAGTTTAATTTAGAGAAGATAATTGTCAGTGTTCATTTTGCGAGAAACTCAAATTAAGTCTAAAACCTCAATTTTACCTTGTGAAGTTAAATCGACAAATCCTAACAAATTTTAATAAATTCTAATTTACCAAAAAATTCAAAATTTAAAATAATTTAACTCAAGATTTAATTTTTATGTGGCATAAAGTTAGACGTGCAAAATAAAATTTGCTCAATTATGAGTATTAGCTCATTAAATCTATTAATCTAAAAATTTATATTTCATCCTAATTTTTGGTCCACCATTACCTAGCACTAAAACAATAGGTTGGATTATGGCAGTTTAATTAAAAATTTTATTTTAACATTTATCTTGTCCATCATAAAGTAACTTACCTTACCAATTTACACATCACCATTAGTACAAACTCCAAATTAATAACATAGTTAGCCAACCTAACAGCTAGTTTGGACCAAATTGATTAAAATAAGACACTGCCATCGTCTAATAAAATGATATCCTTATTATTCATATTCCTTTGGAAGTTAAAATTATATAACATATATAAACCGGGAACCTTAGATTGATCGCATTTTTAACAGGAGGCCTACCTCTATTGGACCTGTACCTATAGAGGCAAACCCTAGTGTCTCATCTCTTCTTATCCCAACCTGTAGGATTTAAATATGGGTCTAAAGGGGGAGTGAATAGACCATAATTAAAATTTAATTTAATATAATTATATTGCAATTAAAACAACTCACAAGTAAGCAATAATATGAACAAATAAATGTGGAAGCAATAATAAAATGAGCACAAATTTAAATAGGATCACATGCACAAAGCACACAAATTAAATAAGGTTCGATATCTTATGGTATCTACGTCCTCTGTCAAATGGCAAACCAACTACCTATAAAACACTCCTTTGATCAAAGGCGGAGAAACTTGTACAATCCAATCACTCCTCTGTTCTAAGGTGGAGATGCTCGAATCAAAACCTCCCCTAGCTCTATACTAGAGACCCTTTTCACATTTAGTGTGAAAGAATCAACTCACCTCCTCTAGATCCCAACTAAAGGCCCTCCTTACCAATTATAAATGAGGAAACAATCAAACACAAAATCAATACAAAGATATACAATAAGTACAAGAAAACTAATCTCTCCCCTTCTTAGAATTGAACGTTGAAGAGAGTAGATCAACTATGAGCACATGAGAGCTTTATTCACTTCTTGATTTTCAATTAATCACCTTGATCACATTTTAATCGTCTCAGCTCACTCATTAAATGGGGGTGAAAGATGTTCAATAATCATCAAGAACAAACCATAAAACATTCCCAACATTTACATATAAATCTCTAATAGCTAGTAAAAACTGGCCCAGAACTGTCTTTGATCGATCAAGTGATTGATCAAGCAAATAGCTATTGGAAACTCAACAGTCACATTTCAGACAGCTTTGATCGATCAACTAATCAATCAAAGGCCATTAATCGATCAAAGCAGCCAACTACAGCTTAATCTATCAAAGGTAGCAGGTTTGATCGAAGAGTGGACAAGGTAGAGCATACTCTGGAGAGCTTTGTAGTTCCCTTAAAAGAGAGAATATGTTAACTACCTACTTCTATCTATTTAGAGGATCCTGCTCTATCAAGAAACTGAAAAAAATGAGAGAAATTTGAGAAACAAATCAAAGATAAAATTAGAGAGTTGAGTAAGGAAATTGAATAATCTTATCATAAAAATGAGATAACAACATCTATGGGAACACCAATATCAAAGAATTTTGTAAGAGAATGATAGACTCTATACTTCAACACTTGAAGGTGATAATAAGCTACTGATGCAATAGATTCTTCAATTATTAAGGAGCATATTAATTTTTAGTAAAAGAGTATAGAATCGATTGAGAAGCCTCGAAACTATGATTGAAAGGATGAGTCTAAACAACATATTGAGATGGTTATGATTCAAGAATATCACGATGTAGTGTGGTTAGAGTTCATTAATTATTACTCAACATATCTTATGGCTAGCGAAGTATTATCCAAAATGCTCATTTACACAAGTAAAATACCAAATAACAATAAGCAAAAGCAGGGAACAAATCAAAACGTCCTGGAAGCACATGAGTTTTGCTAGTTTTTTTTTTTTGAATAGAAGAGTTTCACTAGTGACCTCTAAAGGGTCCTATGACACCTACTAGCAACCACTTAAATTGTACATTAATCTACGACTCACATACTTAATGAATAGATTGGATACGTACAAACAATTAGGTCAATAATCGAGATAGAATGAATTTATTTTCCCACTATTAGCACATGTTAGAGAGCATAGTTCTGCATTCTCATCAATAATTCTTATTAGGTCATTTCATGTCTTTTGACTTTTAAAATTATTTATTTGCAAACTTTATTTCCCTTGGAATTAAAAGAATCAGCAAAATAAATGACAAATTGTTATAGTTAAGTGTGAAAATTTTCTAAAATATAAGTGTGCGATAATTAAGAATACTAAATTTTCAAATTAAGTTTGTTTTAAAATTTTAATTAAACTGAACCAAATAAGTAAATTTTGAATTTTATTAGAAAATAATGAGAAATTGCTAAAGTTGAAATTTTTTAGATATGATGATTATCAAGACCCAATAGCAATACTGAATAGAGTATAACCTTTAATTCTCTTTTGAGTCTAGTCCTAACCATTAAAGTCCACAGAAAAATCCACTACACTACTTTTTAGAGCTGGACAAACAAATTCAAGCTAGGCAGATTTTCAATGACATCTGGTTCAGTAAAGATCTTTACCTTTTTTCATTGAGAAAAAGATCTTTACCATTTCTGGAGATTTAAAAAGAAGCTACAGTAGATTAATCTGACTCACTAGACACATGAGCAGGCCGACATGATCAAGCTTGGGGTGGCAAAAATACCTGAAAAATTGAAATCGAACTAGAACCGAATAGTTCGATTCACATAGGCTCTAATTTGGATAAGTGCAATTCCGGTTCTTGAATATTCAGGATAAAATAATTCGGTTTGGTTCTTGATTCTACTGTTCAGTAACTGGAATTGTAATATCCAAATATTCACAATTTACCTTATGTTCCTTATGAATATTTTATTAATTTGAATCAAATATGCGTAATTTTAAAATTTGAAATTGCACTAGAATGTTAACTAAATAGGCCCATTTTGTCTCTTTTCATATGCCCTATTTGGTGCGAAGACTAAAATCAGGACCAAAATGGTACTACATTAAAAAACAATAATAAATAAAATTTTCTTATAAAAAAACAAAAAAAAATAAAGTTTTCTTATATTTTCTATATAAACTCTAATATAAAAAATATTATTTTATTTCACAAATTTTATTATTTTCAATATAGTACCATTTTGGATGCTCGTAAGCAGTAGAATAGGCAGGGAGTCGAATCACCATAAATCGCTTGGTATTTTTCTCTCCTCACTCGTACATTAAAATTCAAGTATTATATAAATATATTAAATCTATTTTTCACATAAAAATAAGGTCAAATTATTTTAATATAATTGTTTTCTATAATATCTAAATCATATCCCTCACGGTTGAGCGCCTATTATATTATTTTTATTGTTTTGGTCAATTTGCTCAAATCAATCATTTTCTTTAATTTCCTGCTCTATTATAAGTTATCCGATTTATTTGGTGAAATCGACCAGCCTGGTCTATTTGTGCATTTTTGACTTACTTTCGTTGTAACTTCAACTTGCTTCCTATCTACTTCGAATATTTTGTCGTGTACTTCATTTACTCACTGTTAATATCATAATCTTGATTTATTCAAAAAAAATTTAATTCCCAATTCAACCACCCTTCTAGGAAAGTCAAGGACCAACAAATATTCCAATAGTAATTAAGTATACAAACAGAATTTTCATCTCTCAAATTAGAATTAAATGAATAATCAAGTAATTGCCTTTGAGAAAGAATATTCAGCAATTATTTAAAATCCAAGAAATTATACCCTAATAAGAAAAATCCAACTGTGGTTAAGTTGTGGGTAGATTCGAGGTAGCTAAAATCTGTGAGCCCAAGTAAAACTAGTTCGGTGGCTTGTTCTCATACAATACTAATATCAAGGTTCTAGAGTGAGTCACACATAGTAGAGTAATGCAGGACTCGGGTAGAGCATCCTTCAAAGAAGTGGATGCAGAATTAGTTTGCAAGTGTGTTGGTGCCAAAGGAGAGGTTACGCAACTCTACAGCAGGCTAGACTCGAGTAATGACGTCAAGTAGATAGCCATAGTCAAAATGATGCGGGACAGATGGAAGATGATGCAGTTTAGAGATCAACAATATTACAAAGCAGATTAATCACAAAATAATGCTAAATATCAGAGAATAATTTGTAATGACTGAGAAATTAATTAAACCCGCAAAATAATTTGTAGGGCGTGCGGCACCGGCTGGCGCGCGAGCGAG
>JAEMOT010002388.1:31188-80738 GCA_019297695.1 Apostasia ramifera | reverse complement strand
AGAAAATAAGAGTAATAGGGAGGCGTTTATATAGACCTCCATACAGACTGACTCAATAATGAAAAATACATAGGGCTTGTTTGGCAAAGCCCTAAAAATGGGCCAATTAATAAAATAATAATATTTTAATTTTATTATAAATTTTAATAATTTTATTTCACATCCAACACAAATTCCAACCTTAAAAATCAACTTTATTTCACATCCAACACAAATTCCAACCTTAAAATCAACTTTATTTCACATCCAACACACCTCCCAATATTAAAATAAATTTCATTCCCATCAACTCTATAAAATAAAATATTTTCTCTTTCCTTACCCAAATCTATCCTCCAACCAAACAAGCCCATAATGTAATAAATTCCTCACATAAACGAGGAAATACTAGATAACATGCCTAAAATAATAATCACCGAAATAGAAACTAATACAAAATAAATGCGAGAAATAAAATCATCCCAAAATAGAATCCCCAATCAATCAGAATGAATAGGAGATTTCCAATCCATCGAGTCAGCGATCCGCAGCATCCATCTTTCTCAATCTGTCTTAATAGTCAATCAATCCAGATCGAAGCAGCATGGCTAGATTTCGGAAGTCGACGGTAAACTCTACCAGGAATGAATCGACGGTCGATCGTGGTGTCCCCACCACAAAAGGCACGGGGAAGGTCAAATGACATGATCAAGTGGGAGATAGCAAGCGTGCGACTCACGACTGAATGTAACAGGAGTGAGTGGCAGTAGTGGCTCGCGAATCTAGGCTGGCAATGCCGATGGGAGCTATTATAGGTGAGGCATCAAGTAAAGGAAAGGCAGGTCATAGGCAGGAGCACAACAAATTCATCCCAAATCTAGAGGCTCTCGAGTGATGCGATTGAGGAGAATAAAGGATGGTTTCTATGTCATGGAGGCAATGGCACAACTTTTGATTTGTGGTGCAACGTGAGTCAATAAATCACTTGAGAGTATGGAATTGAAGTTATGAACAAAACTGAGTAGCGAAGAAGTATGAGGTGGCGAGGGAAGGGCAATGGAGTAAAACAGCTTTTCTTCACTCAAATAGGATAACTAAGCTATTGAAAGATCTTCCCACCTAAGATCAACCCACCCTTACTTTCATTAAGATATTAATTTCTTAACCCAAATATAGGTTTGCACTTGACAGCTTGAATTTTATTTTTCATTATAAACAGCCATGCTGCTTTTAAAAAAAGAAAAATGCCATTCCAATAGCAAGAAAGGCCTTTATATAAGCCTCATTACTTTGAAATTTAAAAATATAAAACAAAAAATAATTATAAAATACCAAAAAAATTTAAACTTAAATAAGAAAATACACAAATAAAACAAAATCAGCATTAAATCACCGCAATATGCAGTCAACCTCAAATCCCCAGCCTTCCAAAGAATCCCAAATACAAATTTTCATTCAACATCAAGCAAATTTGAAATTTTTCAATCAAATCTATTTAGCCCAATCTAATCCAATTAGCCTAAAATGTCTTTGATAACCCTCCATCTATCAAATCAAATAGTGTGATCTCATCTCGACCATCAAATGTGACACCTGCTTCATATTAAAATGTCGTTGAACTACATGCCCAGTGCATGCCCCTTACAGTAAAGCAATGGAATATTAATAAATAAAAAAAACAGTCCACAACTCAGAGAATTGAAATGTAATGTCCAAGAAGCCTGTCCTAGATTGACCTTCCAAGCAAACTTTGTTAAGAACAAATAACAGAGAATAGAGAAGAAGACAACAATAGCTTGTAGAGAACTAGCTTTCAATATAATCTCAAATCTCACTGCTTATGCATAACAGATTATTAGTATTTTGAAATTCAAATAATTCTAAATTTTCACATTTTTCATTTATGTCCATTTCCCAAACAGATATGTGGGATAGAAACCTGAATCATAAATTGCAAGCTAGGCTTCACATCTAAAAAGTTTAATCAATGAAATGATCATTAGGATAACAATGATGCAATATTGGCATACCTCCGTCAACTCAGGATCAGGACTTTGAGCTAAATGTGAAACTTCAGTTTTGGCATCTTGATTTTCACATAATTCAGATTCAAAGTCCTCGTCGAAAGCCACTGCTCATACTTATTATGTTAATATGAAATCAGAATCTCAAGTGCATAAGAGAACAGAACCTTAACCAACAATTTTGTTATGTACTTAGCAAATGAAAATTCAAAAAAGATATGCACCGGAGCCATATAATGACATCAGCTTCAATTCTTTTACATAATATTTGAGAGTTCTTGGGTGCAAAAGCCATAATCCAGTCAGATGCATAGCAGCAAGTCTCATAGTACGAGGACTTTTGATGCCTTCATCGATAAGATTTTCAATGAACTAAAGAAAACAAAAGAAACATTGTTCCAATCAGTAAAAACTATGTTTACAGCAGGAGAAAAAAGGTTTTACTGGGAAAAAGTTTTCGAAAATAAGAAAATATAAATGAACCTTGAAATGCCAAAGACCAAAAAGACATAAAAGAGTTGGCAAGAATTCATCATGACTCAATCTCATTTGGTTTTTGTCCGAGCCAACTAGAAAACATAAATATTAGAAATGCAAAAATTCAATTGGTTAACAGTAAAACCTAAAAAGGTAGGATTCAATAAAATCGAATGCTATAGAATTAGTAATAGTTCAAAATGGACAAATCCATGACAAAAGAAGTGGATGGAAAGTCCAAAACTGAAATCATTCACAAAGGGGATAAATGATACAAGTAACTGAATTGTGGATATGTAACCATGTCAACAGGTATTATAAAAAGCATTTGCATCCATTGACATAATCCTAGCTTAAATCTCCAACAGTTTTCAAGTCTCTCAGGAAATATTATTCCCGTAACAAAATTATCAATTGACTTGCAATCCTTAATTTGACCTCAGCGATTTGGGACAAACTCAAAAATCAAACTGCTTCGAATATGTTAAATATCCAAACAGTCTCTCCAACAGGTATCCATTTGAGCCAATTTTCAAAATGCGAATAAATTGAGGCAAACATTGAATGTCATTAAAGATATGGTCGATATGGTGGACACTAGCATAAGGACAGTTGAGGGCACTTTGAAAGAGTTTGCTGCTCTGATTGGGCTACACCAGGCATCTGCTTTCAGTCATCTTTTTGTTTTAGCGAAAGAAAAGTTGACAGTGTACATTCAATGTCAGATTTCATGGTGGGGACTACATAGTTCTAAATGATGAGAACTTAATCCGATGTAGGAAACTTGGTGGAGCACCTTGGAAGCAAATGGATCCAAATTGACCAAAAGAAAGAAAAAGGACATACATTGTTGGTTAATTTTTGAAAAAAGAAATGATGATGGATGTTGTGGACTAACGGAGACTATAAACCTATTATACGAGAATTTCAAGTACCTAAGGTCTCTTATCCATAGTAATGAGAGTATAGAGGAAGATAATCATAAATCATGTCAAATGGAGGAGCACAATAGGAGTTTAGAATGATAGAAAGATGCCTACCAAGTTAAAAAATAAAAAATAAAGAATAAAGATTTATAAAGTTTCCATCCAACCAGCTATACTATATAAAGAGAATGTCAATTTAGTTAAATAATAAAAAATCTATGAGGCTAGTGAAGCAAAGATGCAAATGCTGAGCTGGAGTAATTGTTACATTAGGGTAGTCTTATTAGGAATAATTGCATTAGAGACAAACCAATTGAGGATAAGATGGCTGAACTATGTTTAATGCAATTTGATAATGTTTCAACCTATAAAAGCCTCCATACATAAATGTAAAGGGGATCTAACTCCCAATAAAAGGCAAGCAAAAATAACTTGAACAGGAACATAAAAAGTGACCTTCAACCACCACTTATGCTTACAGCGTTTTTCCACAAAGTTGACAAAGGAAATCCATGTAGCAAATCCCAAATAGTTTGGAATTAAAGAAATGTCATTGCTAGTATTGCTGTATTGAATTAGTATGATATTGCAATACTCATAACAAGAACACAACATAAATAATAAAAAAATAAACAAGTAAACCACAACTATAAATGTGGAATATATGTCTAATACTTGGCAAAGAAAAGAAAAACCATGCATTTTACAAGGTATCATGTAGTTTGCATGATTAGAGGGAGCTAAACACATTGACCATGACACTCTTATGCGACTCCAAAATCCAAAAAGCTTCATAAAATAGCCAAGATACAAAATTTAATAAATACATGCCAAGGTAACAATGAAGTTCAAAAACCTACCCACTTCAAAGGTCCCTTTTCGTCACCATTCATTTCATGCATGGTCAAATCACCAAAGACTGATTCATGCAGGACAGCAGAAAGGAGAGCAGCAATGGGCGCCACTCTACGTTTGTTGCAACTTTGATGGAGAATCCAAGCAGACCGCACCAACTGGAACATTACCTAAAACAATTTAAAACAAGCCGTGTGCCAAAGTGGTTATACAAAACTAGCCACGAAAGAAAGTTAAATACATAAGATATCATAGCCAATGAAATCATATGATCAGAAACCTTTTTCCAGAGAATCATGTCTTATCGCATAAAAAATCAAAAAACAATTGTGAACTACTGATGATATAAAAGGAAAAAAATTAAATATATCAATCAATCAAGAGCATCATAAGCACATTTAGTGAAATAAAATCTTGCAAATTAAATCAATTTGAAAGTCAAAAAAAGACAGATTCAGAATAGGGCCATCAATTAAAATAAATAAACTAGACATAGCATCTAAATCAAATTTCAAATCACTCAAGAGCCCATTTGAAATATCCAATTGAGCTCATTTCTCCCTAATGTAATTCAAATTGAATCCAGTAAACCAGTAAAAATCAAATTTTATGAGGAAAATTATCTTACCAAGCAAGGAATTAAAAATTCGACAAGGAGCCGAAAACTAGGGTGGAATAGGACACTCGACATGTATGCCATGGAGATTTATAAGCATCTAGGTGGCAGAAGTCCTATGATGGGTATAATGCAACTGGGCAAATCTAGAGTTGCATAGGGTGACAAGTGTCAACTAATCGTAAAAAGGCCCATACCACAGCATGTGACTTCAATAGATGGCAATGAACAATTAACTGGAAAGATGCAAGAGCATTTGAGCCCCGTTTATTTGAAAGTTAAAAATTAACCTGATTTAATTTTAACTAGGCATATCACATCACATATAAAATTTAATATTAAAATTTAACTTTATTTCACATCCTACACACATTACTAAAATAATAACTAACTTATATCACATCCCTCACATATCCCAACATAATAATTAATTTTATTTCACATCATTCACAATTTTAAATAAAAAAATATCTCTATCCAAATTTAATTTTAACCTTGTTAAACTAAACCCTACAAATAAACAAACTCTTGGTGGCTCAAAGACAGAAGTAAGACAATTATAGATTAGGCAGACGACAATTGGAGGTCAGCGATAAAAAAATTACAAAGAACATTTGGTTGATAACTAGGATATAGAGATTCTCACCAAATGTCATTGTTCCCGTAATGAGGATATCAAGAATTCAAAGATTCTCAAGCTTACCCTTTCAACAATGAGACATCAATTCCATAAGAAAGCATTTTACACTAAAACTCAAATTTCTAGTCAAGGTTAGAAAAATACATTAGCAAACCCCAAAGAGTTTGGGATTAAGGCTTTCTCGTTGCTGTCGTTGTCAGATGTTGCATAGAGAGATTAATTCAGCACAAAGTTAAAACTCAAGATGTGGTATTAAACAAATAACCATAAATAACTCATCGAGTATGATAAATTGACTGCACTAAACAAATTAAAGAGTCTCAATAAAATAAAAATAACTCAATTAGAAAACAAACTTTTATCTATCAAGATTATCATGATGAGACTATGCCAATAATGATAGACCTGTAAATTTATGACCCAATCCGATCCGAAATCCAAACCAATTAGCCTATGAAATGGAACAATTTTTTGGCATGCACCACTAGTCCGAAAACCCAACCCTCACCCGCCCTGATTATGTACTAAAGGGTCGAATTCAGGTCGACACTGATCTAACATAGCAAAAACCTGACCCCTTTGTATGTGAATTAATATAGAAAATTTTGCACAACTCCACAACAGAAAGCGAGCGATGAATCAACGATTACAGAAATACAGGAAGCTACGTTTGAGCATCTCCTTTTTCTTTCGTAAACCCTAGTACGAAGACTCTATGAGCGACGGTTGACAAGCACGCGCACAACCAGTGTCCAACAGTAGGCCCTATTCAACGGCCATCGCGGCTTTGCATTGCCTACAAACTGCGGAGTCTAGCAATCTTCATGCGACCGTGACTCCGCCCTAGCTACTATCTCTGCATCGTAACCTTCACTCAAGCGCGACTTCGTAAGAGGCGAGTATGTGGAAGGTCACATTGGTGTCCATCCCTACTAACACCTAACCCACGTATCTCTAACTCCACCTTCCATCCTCTGATGTCTTGCTTCCGGCAACCCTAGTGATTTTACCTTCGGACCTTCAACTTTGTGCGAGTTTGTACTTCTGCAGCAGCGGATAACCTTTATTCTTTATCTTCAAAGAGGTTGCCCTCACTTCATGTCTTGCACTTATCCTACTTCACATCTTCAATATCTCTATCATTGATTCTTTAATTGCGTTTACAACCTTCATCTTTCCAGAATGTAGATGTACCCAAGAAGAAAATTCTTTCTTTTACTTTTTGATATTAGTGTTAAATAAACATTCCCTAAAATTGCTTGCTCCTCTTACCTTGTTTGCGTCTATAAAATACGGTTGAATGTTGAATTCAATTTTTTTTAATCAATTGCATAGGGTACGACTTTCTTGATTGAAGCATGTCTACACAATTCTGAAACTGACCAGTAGCAAAAATTAACTCAAATATACAGCAAACACAAAAAGGCAATGAGGAGCATAGAAAAAGAAAATTAACTTCAACTATTTGGGCTAACTTTGACAAGATAGCTAATAAAGATGGCACTACATTGCTATATGTCATCACTATAAGAAGCTTGCTGTTGATAGCTCGTAAGTTACATCCCATACAATAAAAAAGCCTTATTATATGTCTTGTTAAATAATAATATTTCAAATAGCATTATATACATACATGATATAATAATTACTTGTATTGTTGTGATTTTCAGCTAAAAATTTGACTAATTCTAAAAAATAACGTTCCTTGACGAACTTATGTAATGAGATAGAATTAAGGGAAACATTTTTCCAATAATTGTGTATCCATAACAGAAAAATCTAAATATGAACATTTGTAAATTTTATCACATTGCTAATAAGATATTTAGCATGGTTTTTGACACAAATTTTATAAGTACTACAAGTAGAGTCTTGACAGTTTATTCGTTTAAATTATGATTTTCTTAACATTTTTAATGAATTCAAATGAGGGATACTACCTTATTACAATTAATATCTAAAGTAAGTGGATATTTACTTAAATAATATGAAATGAAATAGGGGTTGAAATGAACTTCGGCTGGTTGTTTGAACGTACACAATCGGGGCAGGTCAACATTAGTAGTGTGGACCAAAAAATGTTCCATTTCACAAGCCAACCTGTTCAGATTTCGAATCGAATCGGGTCATGACTCGACCAACTTATAAGTAGTCATACACACATAGATTTGATGTATCTATGTTAGGGTTTAGAAATTCGGAATTAAGGTTTAGGGTTTTATGATTTGAGGTTTATTGTGTGAAAATCCTTCGAAGAATTCTTTTTCAGCATTCTTATCATTCTTAGCCGTAATTTTTTGTCCATCTTCATTATTAAGAAAACACAGGATTTGGATAGACTTGTTAGTAATCTCAAAGCAAATATTACAATGGATTCAGTTGTAGGACTCAAGTTTTTAAATTTATGTTTGACATTCAATTTAACAATATCATATTTATCCAGCAATATTTCTAATCTCACTCAGTTGGCTTGAAATAGTAGCAACAACCTCACCCAAACAATTACCACTTCATATACTCTTTATAACGCCTTCTTTCAATGATGATTGAAGGGGATGTTTGAGAGTTTTATCTGTAATTAACCATCTTAGACAAAGTTCAGGTTTCATTTCTCATAATTATAAGTTTTGGTTTAAGTTCAGTTATAACAAATTGATAAGGAATATCTTACAAATGATAATGCATTGCACATTTGCAATAATAATATACCTTAAGAAATTGCTTGAAAAATTGATAAATTTTAGGGTAAATTGCATTTGAGCCCCTAAAATGAGAAAGGAATTACAAATTCATCCCAACTTTTTAAAAACTATAATTTGGGCCTCTAAGGTTCGAAAAGCGTCATATTTATAACAATATCCTTCAAAATGTGTTGATAGTTCAAACAAGTCAAAAAATGATCAAATTTCACATTTTCAATTAAAACTGACTAGCAAAAAATGAGATTCGAAAAAGGAACCAAAACTACAATGTTTTCAGTCTTAGGGACAAAAAATAAAATTTTTTAAAAGTTAAAACCAATTTGTAATGCCCTCCTGACCTCAATGGCCAAGATGCAATTTATCCTAAAATTTTATCTTGATATGATTGATTAGGGATTTCTAAATGAATATTAAGATAACTTGATTTATTAAATCATTGTAAAGATTACATTTTTTCACTTACTTTTTGAGATAATATAAAGAAAAAAATAGGTAATGAGTTAATTTATTTATTACAATTGATAATATTTTGTTTAATATAAAAAATAATATTATGTTTTTAGAGAGACAAAACAAGTAGAGAATTAATGTTTTTAAAATAAATTAGGACTTTAAAAATTATAAAATTAACTAATCAAAAAATATAAATCAAAATTTCAACTTAAAGAAATTACTCTTCAAGCATTATCTAACTTCCGAGTTTAACCTAATTCGGCGATCAATTAGAAGACTTGTTGGAGAAGGTTAGGTCAACTCTCACCCAAACTAAATTGAATATAAACTAAACTGAATCATTCACCTGGAAGGCTAGAACCAAGTCGTAAGTTAGACTAGACCTCTTTGGAAGCGTTAAGAGCACTTCAAGTGGGACTAGTCATGCCCACGTGCATGCCGACGGGGAGAGGATCTTGTAGTCGCAGTCATGAGAGCATGCAAAATCGACAGCATGGCTCAGCTCGACTGGCTCGCAATAGTGAGTGGCCACCAGGCATAGAACTACAAGTGGAAAGAAGGCAATGCACCGATGGGGATCTGAGATCACAAAGTAAACAACAAAGCCATAAAGGGCTCATTTTAAAGTTGATCACAGGATACAAAGAGGTGCGATACAACTGTAATGTGGTATGCAAAATGCATGGAATAAGCGTGTTCAGCCTAGCAGGCGATGCGGTAGTAGACAGACATCAAAGTGTAACCATAGGGTGGTAGTGAATTGATAAATGATTGAAAGTTTGAACTTTTGGCACCAATACAAATAGACGTAGAAAGAGTGGGGCGAAAGAAAAGGCGAAATAGAAGAAGAAGAAAGGGAAGAAGTAGATGGAGAAGAAGTTAACAGAAGGAAGAAAAGAGGAACCAAATTAAGGAAATGTTTTGGTGATTTATCAAAAGAATTAATATATAGAAATTAGGACACATTTTTAGAGTTTTACCGCAATTCATGAAAGGAAGTACATCATAGGATAGACATAGATAATATAATATTACTTAATATAATAAAGAAACCTACTAATATTCTAAATCTAAAAAAGAAACTATTAAAGCTCTTAATAATCAAATAATTGCACTTTTTTTCTTCCAGTAAATACCCATCACATAAGCACCTTTCAAGAATGATAGGAGGTCGACTTTACCCTACTTCGCACCTAAACTTGTTTCAAACTGCTTCCAATAAGTTATATAAATTCATACATACTACGTGGTAGAGATTTTCATAGATGTCACACGAATCTTTGCTATATTATATCACATACACCTTCGCAAAAGATAACCATCATATAATATAAATTTTGTGAAGAGGGAGCGTGTAGAGCAATATACAAAGATTTGTGTGCAATATATGTAAATGTCCCTACATGGAACTGCAGTTAATCAATATTTCTAACCTAATTGTAATGATACGTAGACTAATAAAAATTGTAATTTTACATAAAGTAGGACCAAATTGTGCTACTAAAAAAACAAAAAACTTATAAATTAGAACTGATATGAAACTGAAAACAAATAAAAGCACTGCAAAAAAAGTTTACCTGAGTATTTAATCCATGACTAGAAGAAAGCACAGGACCCACTTTAGTTGAGCATAGGAGTCCCAAAATCAACCTCAAAGATCTCAACATTGACAATACAGAATTTTCACCTGCAGCCTCAAGGCTGTCAAATAGAACAAAACAAAGTGACAAACTACATGGGTTACCCATAAATGTAAGCAACTTCGAACAAAAAACTGAAAATTTAGCAAAGAAATCCATATGTACCATTAAAACAGAAAGAATTCGAATAGATAATTAAACAAAGCAAATCCACTGGTCACCTAGATTATACAGAAATATAACTAAGTAAAAAAATGATGGAAGCTGCAAACACAATTCTTTTATGGAGAACTACTTTCATATCAAAACCTTAAGAGAACTCTAAAGTCTAAATTTGTTCCATAGAGAAGGGCAATAAAGCAGATTTTACCTAACTCATAATTCTTAAAAAGCGTTTGGTTCAATGCTATCTTAGTGTTAATGCATATAATCTAGATGTCATCTTTTGAGTTATAATACTATAATTTTTTAGAATATTATTTATATATGTCATTAAACCAAATAATTTTCTCTAAATAACTTGACATAGCACTAACATAACACTGAACCAAATGCCCCCTTAGTTGCATGACCCAACTTAAAGAGTATATTACAGAAAAATAACACAAAGATAAATCAACAATAGCATTAAGATTAGAGAATTAAGCTAGAATAACTACTACCTTTCAATTATATCTGCCAAAGTAGTCCGCAGGATTGAATCAGAAAACAAAGGACATCTACTGCTTGGGGATCCTTTCTTTACAACATTATAGGGAATGGACATCACAGAGTCTAAGCAATTCCACTACAACAAAACAAGGACCTTGAAAAGAATCTCCATAAACAATGATCATATGACAATATGAAGCTGAGGCAAATTCAAACCTTCCAATCCATTAAAATTGCCCGTCGACTATGAGTCAGGACACCATTAGCAAGGAGATCATTTATACCATTGAGAAAACAAACTAGTATGTGATCCAAGAAAGGTTTTCCAATTCCACAAGCAAATGCTAATTTATTATCAGATGTCAAAGAAGCAAAGGCTGATGCATCAAAGTTGGCCGACAATGTTTTCAACACAAATGATAATGTTTCATATGATGCCAAACAAAGCTCTGATCCAGTCTATTGTTCAACAGTAAAGTGGTGAAAAAAAGGAGAAAACAAACAGCTGGGATTAGTAACATTCTTCAGAGCATAATCAAGATCCAAGGTAAATAAACAATCAAATTTCAATGCCTCATAAACATGCCTCTGATTTGTGAGGATGAAACTGAACTACTTTCCAAATAAACTCCCAAAAGAAGGTAAATGTACTATATAGTACATCCCCTTTTATCAGAAAAGTCAATGATACAATAGTAGCAATTGTCCTCATAGCCACAATCTGCTCAAGAGACAAAACAAGTCATATAAGCATACAACTTTATAAAAAAAATAAGAAAAGGAAATTATGCTACATCAACCAAATAATATAGCAGGTAATAATAGGATCAACCATAGGAATAAACAATATGAAACTAAACCATCTTAATGAATGAGGAATGTATCCGTCCTACTACCATCACAACTTAAGAAGGCAGAAGACATTGTGGAGCTTGAAACACAAGTAGGAAAAAAGAAGAGTAAATTTTAGCAAGCAACAATCCTTAATTGATAAAGGAAAAGTCAATCATTCCGTAAGTCAAATTTTAGGTCATATCACAAACCATATTTAATGAATGAAACGGGAAATTCCAAAGCTTGCTAATTATCAACTTACATGACAAGTCGCAGTTCAGGTCAAAGCAGAACAAGCAGGAAAAGCACCTGAAGGCACAACTAATGCAAATTTATCAATCATGAAAACTGTTTCTGTAAAAGTAGGAAAAAATCAAATGTGGTCTTAAAAAAATAACTGGCATTAATTACAACCACCATGAACCACTGGACTTGTGGGCCACTTCTCTTAATCAAAGTATACCAAGTGGTTGCGCTAACCAAATTGGCACAGATATCATTCTACCAACTTACCAAAATGATTTAATTCACATAAATTTTTCAATTTTTTTAACATAATAGCCCCTAGCTATTTTCTCCTTAAGAAGAAAAGCCTAGCCTAGAATTTACACAAACAAAAGATTTGAATTTCCTAAATTTAACACCATGCGTCATTCAAGAAAATTTGTTAGGATAAGGCTGCTAATAACGAAGGAGATCTTTTATTTGGGCAAAAACATACTAAAAGAAACCCCACTGCTCGTTTTTGTAACATGCAGATAGCAGTATAGCACCATTTCTTTCAACAATTTGTTGGGAACATTTGTTGGGAACAACTAGATAGAAAAAAGTAAGCCTTTTAGCTTCGAAAGAGATGAAAAGAAGAAAAAAATGAAATGGGATATATGATCATCACACATGACCTCAACCAATTTGTACTCGCAGAGAGCATCACTTTAAATAGAGTGGCATGGAGGAGAAATCCATAAAGCTCACCTTGACAAGTTGCAGCTTCTAAAGCAAATTCAAAAAATAATCTTAAAATTGACTTCTACTAACACAGATGCAACATACAGGTATCATAGGTTTACAGGTGGCACATTTATGCCAAAATCCAAACTCGTCCAAAAATTGGCTTTGATTCGAATTTGATTCAAGTCATTTCGTGTCGAGATTCAAGCATACTTTTCGACTAAAAAAAACTTTTAAGTCGAGTTTGAGTCAAGGGTGACCCATAATTATTTACTAGATGACTTCAAAATTATAAATGTATTTAGAAATCAAGAGGTCACGATTCAAATCCCAGATTCCTCACTTTATACTTTTTTTTAATTTCACCTCACTTTATGCCTTTTCCTTTAAAAATTTTGATTCCAAGTCAACTCCAAATTGAATTTCGCTGACTCAATATTCAGTCATATTGAGTCAAGTCAAACACAGTTCAAAACTTAAGTTCGAATTGATCTAAAATAGCATGAACTCAACTCATTGCCAGCCATAATTAAATAAAATAACTTACAAGTTAGAAATGGAAGAAGGTTTAAAATCCACAAGTTTTTTTTTTCTTAGTTATTGAATTTGTCAATGTTATATGAGTGGTCAAAGATATGACAAAGAACAAAATTCTCTTCTAACAACTGAGAACAACAGAAAATCTCTTTTCAGACCTTTTCTGTACGAATATCATGATTAAACAAGGTTTCTAATTTTGATGTATAGCAACAGTATGGCAAAGAAATTTTTGTGTTTTGCATGAAAAGGAAGCATATTGCTGCACATAAAAAAGAAAACTGTGGCTGATAAGCTTCCAACAATTTCTAAATTGACATTCTGAAATCCCCAGCAATTGCACTATGGTTAGTTTTTCACAATCATTTTATAGGAACATGCAGCATAAATTTATAAACTCCACGTGCATGCAGCTAATTACCAATATCGCAGCAAAACAACTTGCCAATCAACAACCAAGATTAGACATTATTATTACTTGTTTTCCATCTAAATTCTTTCAAACATTATCTACGGCACCACTGAAGTAAGAAAAAGTCAGACATTTGGATACTGAACTTTAATTACTTGATTACACATGAAACACGAGGATAACATATAGTACAAATTCCTTACTTCAGAAGTATACTTCCAGAGACTGTTTTGTCCCTTGAAACTCCATTTTACGGTAAAGAGTCAACATATTAATGGTTTTCAAGCAATGGGTTTAAAGAGGCAGCATAAACTCCATAAGATAAAGAAAAAAACTTGACTGCTGTTCTTCTAAAAATGCCCTTAATAAGCATGCAAACTTTTAAAAAGCATGGTGTATAAGAACATTAATAACAGATGACAAGTTGAATGCAGCAAAAACTAGTGACATCTTAACACCTGACTAACTGGTTGCAATCCTGAAAAGTTAAAATATAAAAATTATTCTTTTACAGCAACTTTAAATGAAACTTAAGCTATAGGTATGGTACATACAGATTGTAGGACAGAAGAAGTCATAGAAGTACCCAGTCGTCTTCGAGCTGGACCACCAAGCTTTCCCGTCATGGAAGATGGTAAGAGAGTGTCCTTAACACTAGAGTTTGACCAGAATACAGCCAAAACATGTCTTGCAAAGCAAAGAACATCTTCCTGCAGTCACAAAAGATAAAGTCCTCTATTCATTAAGAAAACAAAAGAGAAGGAAAACGTTAACCACCAGGACTTAAGCAACAAGAAAAAACACCATATAATAAGTACAAAGTAAATGGAAGTTACCGTTATAGGAAGGAATTGCCCAAGAAATTTTTCAGATGTGACCAGAGATGTCTCAACAGAGGAATTAACCAATTCCCCACTAAACTCTGCTCCAATCCTCACTTTACCATCGTACTTGAGCTTCTTCAATATGATTTCCGATTCTTCAGCAAAGCATAAAATAAGAATGAGAAGCTTAACACCAACCCATTTCCCTGGGATACCTTGGGAAAGATAACCACCATAACTCCTGAAAAACTGTCAAAATAAAGGAGGTAGTTGCTAAATTTGTCATTCCATGCATAAAATAATTCACATAATATTGTAAATAGTACATTTTTTGGCATACGCATAATGTGCAATCATTTTTAAAATAAAAGAGTACAGAATAGTCAAACACTAGGCCATCTGCCACCAAAAAGGAAAATCAAAAAAATGTTCTACAGCGAAGTGAAAACTATTTTCCATGGCACAAAACCACCTACAAAGGCTGCAGTTCCAGAGAAATTAAACACATCCACATGATTTCCGAAGCAGATTCACTTTTTAAACTGTATCATCCACTCAACAGTTTTCCTGGCATTAATTTTATAAATATAACTGACACTGGCCTACATCAAACCATAAAGACAACAATACCATATCAACAATAGCTATATATATCACACCAACATAGATTCCTTTAAGAAAAAATAAAATGCTCTCATCAAATACAAAGTAAAGCTTTCTTGCACAATGCTCAGCAAGAATAAAGAAAATATATAAAAATAAACATAAAAAACACAGATATTCCTTTCAACGAAAGCAAATATGTCAGTAAAGGGAGAAACAAAAATAACAAAGCATTCATAAAATCTAACACCAGCTTCAGCTCAGAACAATGTTTTAAAGACGGTCCAGACATATTAACAGACCAACTTTGTGTGAAGTTTATGAAAGAATTGCAGAAAATAATTGATTTTTGGGAATAAACAACCAAATAAACCGATTGTGTTTGTTAAAGAGTGCTTCATAAAAGAAGAATCAATGCAAGATATCCTAACAAGACATCAGCCCAAATGCAGAATAAGGTCCAGTTTGGCCAAAAGTTAAAAAGGCTAAAACCATAACCAAGTCTCTTTTTCTATTGAAAAATATATAAAAATTATTTTATATTTTATCTTACAACATTAAAACATCACTTTATTTCATATTATACACATATCTCAAAACATCAATCAACTATATTTCTCATTCTACACAACTTTTAACATAACTAAATTCATTTTTCATTATACATATTTTTCATTTTGAAGTGATCATACACATTATTCAAAAAGCCAAAAATTTCATCCTTCAAAGATAAAAAAAACTTCATGACAAATAGGCCCTAAAATTTAGCAGTCATAAAACAAAATAAAAGAAACATTTCAAAAGGACCACTATAGGTTCGTGAAGAAAAAAAATAGAAAACAGAAGAAAGAAAGTAAAATATGGAACTGAAGTATGATATAAGAACTTAAAATAGGCAGGCTCATGAATCAGCATGAATTCCAAATATCAAACCTCAAATACAGGATCTAGATCATTCTCCATCCTGATAACAAGGAATAGAACCCTGGCCCACCTTTGCGCCTCATACAACCATGAATCTACATCCTCATCATCAAAGGACAAAAAATCCTTTGATGCCAGCGCAATGAACATTAAAGGAAAATTAAACAGATTCTTCAGAAGATGTGATTGGTTTTCACTTGGTCCAAAATCTATTTGCTCAGAGTTTTGAGTTAGCCATGCTTGCACCAAACTTCTTAAGGGACCTGATTGGGTGATGAGAATGCTTATCAGGAAAAGGAACATATAAGATAATGCACATCTCAACAACGGCAAATCATTTTATAAATTAAATCTTAGGAAATGATGTAAGATATATCCTATATCTACAAAGAGAGCGGAGCTTGAAACAGACAGAGGTCAAAAAATAAAACAAGAATTAACTCTTGATTGTCTACATGTGTAACACTCATTCCTTGTCAAAATAATATCCGACAAATTAACAAACAGATAGAAATTTAATAGATAAAATTATGTGGAACGAACTTTATTTTTAAGTAATTTTTTTAAGGCAATGGAGGCACATAAGTATTTGAAGATTCCTGTACCAACCAATTTTGTTGGGTTCAGTACTATTACATGTTGCAAAGTCAAAGGTCCCTTAACTCGAATATTAAGAATATGGGCTACAACGAATCAATGATAAAACCCTGCATATTAATCAAATAAAAGGTCTAAAAGTTTCCATGCAAGAATTAAGCTCAAAGAAGAGAAGGTGACTTAGGTTTCCAACAAAGCTGCAGCAATGTCCTTCTGCAGCGAAAACAAAACAGAACATCTTCCAATGCAAGCAACGACAAAACAATTCAAATAACTATTATCGCTGAATTGACTTTTCAGTAATTTTCCCTGCTAGTAATACCTAAACATGAAGATAATGTCCGACTAGACTAGAGGGCATTGCATCCAACTAGCAATACTAATTTCAGGAAAGAAATATCACGAGGCCCAAGTTAGGACCAATATACAAATGAATAGACACTCATTACCCAAAAACCGAGAATAGAAGGTTGAGACCATCAATTATATATTGAGTGCCACAACATGTTATTGACCACCAATGTGATATAATTCTTCATATGCACTTCTAACAATCTACCACTAACATAAGAATTCATCTATATTGGTATTTACTCATCCATAGGCTATTTCAACTTAACAAGTGCAAGAACATCTAAAGCACACTAAACCGCTAGAAGCCACAGTGAGTCATCTGCTTTTGGACTTGCTCATCCACGACTGAAGATAGTGAAGACTCGTGGGAACATAACCCGTACTGTAATATTCGGGTGTTAAATTTCAAGTTTTAAATATAAAGTGCGATTAAATTTTTGAGTTAAATTTATTATTTAAAAAAAATTAATATTTAAATAATATTATAAATATTTTTAATAGTATAATGTAACTCAAAATAGAATTTAAAATGTATTAAAATTGAGTTGAGTTTAACATGAGAAAAATTAGACCTAGAAATAATAATTTAAGACCTATTTATAAGAAAGTAAAAGTATGAGGACCAATCTGCAATTATGCCAATATAATGGATAAGAACAGAGGGCTTGCTTCATGCGCAAGCCACTCTGCCCTTTTGCCTTGTCATGCCCTGGGAAGAAGGAGAAAGAGGAGGAGGAGGAAAAGAAGCATTTCTCTATTTTACCCATCTTGTTTGAATCCTGCTAATAACGTCATTATCTATTTCACCATCATTTTGTATTATTGATCCAAGGTATCTAAAGCGCTCACTTTTCTTGACAATTTGATCACCAATTGTCACATCTTTAATATAAGTATTTCTTTCTTGACTAAATGTGCACTTCATATATTCAGTTTTTGATCTACTGAGATGAAAACCTTTAGATTCTAGAACATTCCTCCAAAGCTCTAGTTTCGCTTTAGCTCCTTTAGTTTTCTCAATAAGGACAATATCATCTGCGAAGAGCATACACCAAGACACCTCATCTTGGATATGTCCAGTCATGACTTCCATAATCAAAGCAAAAAGATACGGACTTAAAGCTGAGCCTTGGTGTAATCCAACTGTAATAGGAAAATTCTTAATCAAACCTCCTTGTGTCCGTACACAGGTAACAGCTCCTTTATACATGTCTTTAATAACTTGAATATAAGCAGTGCAAATTCCTTTCTTTTCTAAGACTCTCCAAAGTACTTCTCTTGAGACTTTATTATAAGCTTTTTCCAAATCAATAAAAACCAAATGGAGGTTTTTCTTTCTCTCCTTAAACTTCTCCATTAAACTTCTTAATAAATGAATGCTTCTATAGTAGATCCTACCTGGCATAAAACCAAACTGATTCTCTGATACCTTAGTATTATGGCGTAACCTTTGTTTGATCACCATATCCCAAAGTTTTAAAGTATGAGTCATTAATTTAATTCCTCTATAATTGGCATAATTCTGTACATCACCTTTATTCTTATAAATAGATACTAATATACTCTTTCTAAATTCATTTGGCATCTTTTTAGTCTTCAAAATCATATTAAATAATCTAATGAGCCAAGAAACTCCTTCATCTCCTAAGCACTGCCAAACATCTATTCGGATGTTATCTGGTCCTACTTTTTTTATGTTTCATCTTCTTTAAAGCTTTCCAGACTTCAGCTTTACTAATACGTCGAATGTAAGAGTAATTTTTATTTTCTTTTGGGATGCTGAGTTCCTTAAGATCAATTGAATTTTCACCACTTTCATTGAAAAGCTATTGAAAGTAACTCATCCATCTATCTTTGATATCTTCTTCCATGAAAAGTACTTTTTGATCTTCATCTTTAATACATTTTACTTAATTAAATCTTTAGTTTTTCTATCTCTTGTCTTGACAATCCTATATAATTGTCTTTTTCCTTCTTGAGTGTCTAGCTTCTTATATAAATCCTCAAGAATCATATTCTTTGCATTGTCTACTGCTTTCTTAGATTCTCATCGAGCGACTTTATATTTCTCCCATTTATCTTTATTTTTTATTTTTAAACCAATCTCTATAACAAATTTTTTTCTCCTTAATTTTTTCTTGTGCATCATCTTTCCAACACCAAGTATCTTTATTATTTGGCTCCCAGCACATCCTTCGCAACCTTACAGATACAGTTAGCAACTGTCAACCACATAAAATCAGTTTCCCTGTTAATATTCCATTGTTCAAGTTCTAGAACCTTCTTCTTAAATATACATTTGTTCTCATTTTTTAGATTTCATTATCAAGTCCGAGGATAGGATTGTGACTTATTATTTCTTCTTCAATACTTTATCTCGGAATCTAAAATCATTAATCGATATTGGGTAGTCAAACATTCACTTGGAATGACTTTACAATCTTTACAATCTAAGCGATCTCGTTTTCTTATAAAAAAATAATCAATTTAGGATACTAACATTTAATTGGGCATTATATGTTAAAAATAAATAAAAGGAATGGAGTACTTGAAGATGTTGTCAATCCCTAGCTCGAGCTCTATTGTGATACTGTGATTATACTGTATAGAGGTTTCCCCATTGCACTTACTGATGGGAGTAATTCCTCTAAAGGTTTCCCCATTACACCTACTTATGAGAGTAATTCCTCGAGTGGCCACAGATGATATCAATATTGATACTGATACTGAGGTTTCCCCATTCCACCTACTGACGGGAGTAATTCCTCGATGAGATAAAGGATTGATCAACAGTCCAAAGTAGCTCTAGGGCTCTAACTTGAAAAATATAATGTGAATCAAGATCGAGAAATGGCATGTCAAAATTAATGTTTCGGATATCATTCTTGCAATATTGTTAATGTTGTTTTGTTAGATTGAGTTTATTATTGTTCCAACTTATACTTGATTTATTGTACACCTAGTATATTAATTTGTAGATGTTTTCATATGAGTTTGGTTAAAAAATTCTGAATTGTAGGACTCACCACTCAAATATCTTTAGGTTCACAAGCAGCTGGGCAAAAGGAGTGATGGGTAGTTATGAGCTTTGAAGTTTTCCTTTTGTGTATAGTTTTTTTTGTAAAAACATCTATATGTAGAGTTCGATGGTTTGAATGTAAATATTTAGTTTTGTTACTGTTTATATACCTTGCTTGGTACTAGCTTAAACTTTATTTTAGCGCACTCAAGAAAATATCTTCCTCCTTAAACTTACTGTATATATGTCAAAATTCTAAGCTAACAAGACTAAATCAAATATCTTTCTCCTTTGATGCCCTAAAGTCTCATGAAAATGAACCAATCACAAAAAATTTAGAACTTTAGCTTTTCCTCTGTCCTTTGCTCATCCTCAACACCGAGAGCACTTACCTTCTCTTATTGTTGTACTCACCATGGTTGTCCTAACAAAAAATTATATTTTCTCTTATTCCGCCACTCACTTTGTTAATTGAACTCTAAGAAATATATTTTAATTTTATTACATAAAATTATAACAATAATAAAAACTTTTAAATATTAATAAAAAGAACAAAAAGAAAGTAATAGGTTTTAGTTTTATATTTAATATTAATAAAAATATACTATTAATAAATAAATTTAACTTTAATATTAAATATATTTAATTATATCGCATGTGTCTCAGAAGCATCCATTGCCTCAAAAATATCTTGCATTTTAGAAGTGTCCCGAAAGTGTCTCAAAAATATTCTGGATCGCGTAAGTGTCCTAAAAATGTTTAATAGTATCCTAAGTTATTTTGAAGTATCCTCACGTCTCCAAAAAGTGTCTTTTAATTTTTTTAATATTATTTTATTAGAAAATGCTATGTAGTGTATTTGACATGGTGTCCCTGAGAGTTCTCGCTTGTCCCCCCGTGTCCGTGTGTCTGACACAGACACAACGTAATTTTTTGAAATGTCCAAACTTCATAGCCGAAAGAATAAGAAATAAAGAGAGGCATAGTGAAAAAAGGAAAACAGGTGTTATTCTTAAGAATTTGAGAAAAGCTTTACATCTATCTTAGCATTTCCTTTGGCTTCATTTCTTCCTCAATCCACTAGGATTTTAGGTTACATATATCCTCCTTCCAAAATAAAATAAATAAAAAATTTGCTCCTCAAATTTATAGAAGGGAAAACACAAGAAGCTGGCCAACTTGTTTCCCAAGCAACCCTTTGGTCCTTTTCCCCATATCACCTTCCCTAGATAGAAAAATTATTCGGCACAACAGATTTTTTCTAGTATGATCACCTTATCCATTCTAGTTATCAAGTCTTATTCTTTGCATGCCATAGCTCTTCATTTTAGGGGTTTAATGTCATAAAGTTTCCTAAAGGTTGGAGCGTTGAATCCTAGAGATTATTCCTCAAGATTGCTTATTTGTTCACTCGTAAGCCAATTATCATCAGCATCAAGGCCTTTTCTCTAAAACCAAATTGTCCGCAAAGTCAATGCCTTCTATTTCAACTTATTTTTTTGAAACTTGGTTGAGTAGGCATCTATGCTTTGTCTTCTCTCGACTCAAATTGATGTCAATATCGAAGTTGCAATCTCAATGTGACATTGAGACCATTTCTCTTGATATGAGTTGTTTTCAAGGTCGAGACTTGTTCTCTCTAGACTTGAACTGAGGCACAACATTGAAGCAAATTCTGCTCTTTATTGAGACTAGGACTTGAACTCAAACCTTTGGACCTTTGGACCACTTGTGTTGCAAGGACGAGACCTGAAGAATTTGCTTAATACCTTCATTTGACCACCGATCAGTATAGCCACTTGAGTTGGCCAAAGCAAGGCCCAATGTTTTAGAAGAAAATGAATGTGGAGAAAAGAAAATTAAACAATGACATAAGATCCATAGTCAAACAAATTCATGAGTGTAAATTTAAAGTTTATATCGAGTTGGTTCATTCAAGAAGCAAAATGCAAAGTCACTTGAAAATTGAGAGAATTAAATGTTTAGCTTAAGCAATGGACTTGATTATAGGAACCAACATAATAACTCAACCTTGGGCATAAATATTTTTCAAACACAGAAGTCAAAAGGAACAAAAAGTTTGAACCATAGAAGAATCATATAATATATTATGAAAAATAAGAAATTAGAAGAAAAAAAGAAACACTTTTCACAAGGAATATAATGGGTTCTCTCAGCTACATTGCTCACCATTAACATCAACAAATTCTCGAGGAACTGCTGAAAGAAAATGAAGTAGCACCACAAGAGACATATCAGATGTGCAGGTCAATAAAGATGCAGCCTTAAGAACCTGCTCAGAAACTGAAAATGAGCAAGTTAAACATCACACACCGAGTTTTTTTTTTATTGTACTATATGAGTTAAACAGACACAACATGTCACGAGTTAAATTCTTTCTACATCTAAGAACACAAATATATTGAAGGGCACCTTGAAGACGATATTTGGCATTGAAGTGTTGCTTGCTTTTTAAGATAACAATTCCTAGAGCATCCAACAACTCATCAGCACTACACTGCATAACATCACTTTGAGAAGCAACGAGTTTAGACTCACAATTTGCACGTGGACATTGTCTTTCCAACCCCTCATCGTTAATGGGATGACAAGCAATTGCAGAAATACAATAGCCTAAGGACATTAAGCCAGCTCGGCCAAATAATTCGTGCCTTGCAGCAGAAGCTAAACTCCATGCAAGTGTTAAACGCTCACTGAAAATATGTTGGGAACTTCAGCATACAGATCGGAAAGCCTTAACCCAAGAAATAACAATGCAGATGCGCAGAATAAATTGCCATAGTGCACAAACTACATCAAAAATTATAAAGAATCATGGAAGAACAAAGCATACCTTACTGATAACCTACAAGAAAATATATTTAAAAACTTGGAAGCACCATCAATCGTTCTAGATGTATAGAAACCTTTTAGGCCTATATCCAGAAGAATCAACAATTACAACAAATTGCATGAAAGTACAAAGTTATAGAGAGAAAAGATCATTAGTTTTATAAACAGAATATTGGTTTAACATAAGCAAAGAGAACATTGATGAAAAAGTGAGTTGAAGACTAAAAATATGTCTTCCTCTCCAAGGCCTGGTTTTTTTCTTATACCGTGCTGTCTGTAGAAGTGATAAAACATAAAACTTGATAGTTCATAATCATCAAGTTCATAATCAACTAAGTCGGATTGATTACCATTACTCATAACGACTTGACCATTGAGTAAGATAACGATTGTGTAAATCAAAAATTTCAAAATATATGGAATTCATGCATGATAAGCGATTAGAAACTTTTATAGTTTATGGTAATCAAAGTTGCATGGAATAAATTATATCAGTTGTTTGATATCATTAAAAATATGATGTTTGGCTTGATGAAGAAATAAAATTAGATGGACATATCTAAGCCATATGGTTACCTTCTTTATCAAAGTGATCCGATTACTATCAAATCGATATGACAGTATCAATCTAAATTGTCTAATAGCTTTAACGTCACGAATGAATATAATCTAAGTGATTATTCTTTCAAATTTGTACAAGAGTTACCAAATTTACATAATAGTAATTGAATACAAGAATGCATGGTCATCCCAACAGTAATTCATGCACACTGTAGATCCTGTACTAATGTCGTTAACACATGGTTTTAAAGCTTGAGATATAAAAGAAATAAGAAATATGCTTGAAGTTTACTGTTGATGGAAGAATCTGTCATTTCTGTAAGCATATTGAAGACAAAGGAAACACAAGCTCACATTCTTTAAGGACTGCTGTTAAACCAAAGGTATTTGATACCACAAAATCACTCTAAGAGAAACACTTTGACAAATGAACGTAAATATAGCAAGCACTTATCAAGAGTACTAACCAAAGTCTTTGTGATGCACGACATCATTTAGACCCCGTAGAAGTGGACCAAGTATAAAGGTTCTAGGCACTTTTTGTGCATAACTTTCATATCTAACCCAATCAATGCCTAAAAATGATTGCATGATTAGGCACCGCACTGCAAAACAACCATTCAAGAAGATTTTAGGACATTCACAATAACTGCATGCCATAATGTAAACTAAATAACCATGAACTATATGATTTTACGACAAGGAAGATCATGAGTAGATGACTATTTACAAGTTTTAAACCTTGAGGATTGTCATGAGTAAAGCCACGCTCCCACAGAACTGCTAACCAGCTCAGAAATCCTTCCAAACTTTGCATTTGCACTTCATAAATGCCCAAGGTAGAATCATAATAATTACCAAATGTTCCAGACTGAAGTAATAATGACACCTGGGACAACATAAATGTTATAGTTTCAACAGCATGCATTTTCTTATCTGTACAATTACATACATATTCTATAATTGACAGCATAGATCAACATACATAAATAATAATATCAGAAGCTTACAAAAAGACATTAAATGAGATTATTGGTTTCTCATCCCCAAAATTTATGACAATTGTTACCAAGTGGACAAGCTTCCCTTAAATGCATTACCATTATGTCAGTGTTTGGTTTATGATGCGAGGCATCCTCGATATTTCCGCACTGAGGATCCCCGTGTGAGACTTTAATTATGTCTTTGTAATTTTTGTCATGTATTATGTAAAACTCTCTAGTTTTTAATATTTGTATGTACAAAAAAAAATTAAAAAAAAAACCGTTCGAGTCCATTGATCCACGCTTGGCCCAATCGGGTGACCCACAGTGGAGAGCGGCTTGAGCATGCGCAGTCAGCTCAGGCTGACCGCCCACTTCCCCATTTGTCCGACCCACCGTTCCCTGTTTCTCCAGCTTTCCGTCGCACCACCATCCGCAATCGAAGGAAATGCTAGCAACTACTAACCGCCGGCAACCCTTTCCCCCTCCTTTCTATAAATTGAGCTTCCGGGGCCATTTTAGGGGATCCAAAGTCAAATTTCAGTGATTTTCGAGCATTAGACTCCTACCGCTATAAAGAATATTTCTAGCACACTACAACACCAAGGACTCGAGGCATCTCATTGAACCTCAGGAAAATGGTCAAAGGACAGACCGTCGATTCGTCACTATCCTATATCTCTGTACTATTTTCTACACTTTTATTTCATTCTTCGTGTAATAGATCATCTGCCTTTATCATGTTCCCCGCGCCAAGCTTATTATTCTCAATCGTATTTTTTTATCATCTATTTTAATTTTGACTATACGAATAACTACGTGTCCCCATTTTATTTATCAAATATTCATAATGTTGTACCCTTTTTTGTTGTTTATATAAACCAAGCTTACGTCACTTTCTTAAACCGACATTCGCTTGGTAGACCCCTCGTGCACATTTTCTGCATTCATCAAACTCCTGTGGGAATTCTATTTTCGAGCATATAGTATTCTTGTGTATGTAATTTATCATAGCATTATCACCACCAAAATTCATCAAATTAACTGCAAAATTCAATTTTACTTGATTGTATCGAACTCGTGTTAGTTTTCTCTAAACTTTGAAAGGAGATCAAATTGCATTCATACATAAGACAAGCACTTTATATATATTGCATGACACGTACACACATCGCACACATCAAATTTGATATCAGAGCAGGATATTTATGACTTGTTAAGTCGTAAACGATCTTGTCGGTAGAGATTATCATTTAATTCTCATCACACATTTATAGGTTCAAGAAACTCAACTTCCTCAACTTTGACCATGCCAACTCGGAGTGGACTATCTTACCATGGTAGGTTGATCGAGCAAGAGCATAACACACTTTTCTTAGAAATGAAAAAGCAACTCGAGGAATTGAGGATACAGGTCGGTGCTATTAAAGCTACTCTTATCAAACAGCTCTCACTAAACCAAACAGAAGCCAATAACGAAGAAATGGGTCTAGTGGAAGGAACTTATGCAAATGCTTCGACCAAACATAGGGTCCAACCAATAGTCGATGAGGATAACCATATATACCAATGCATAGAAGGTAGAAGTCATTAATTTCCAACGACCTGAGAATCATCGAATGGGCGAGCTACCACCTATGTACGAACCTCACACTAGACCATGTCAACATATATAAGAGGGTTTGATCCCTATCTCACAAAACAGCCATGAGCCCTACTGCCGCAACATCAGCCACTTAGGGATTTGTACTACAACCACCCTTTACCTCGTTGAAATGATTGAAAAGTGGACCATTATTGACAACCTCTGAATAAAGCTAACATCACTCGAAGGGTTAAAATCGATCCTGTCACCTTTGATGATCGCATGGACCTAAAGGTATTTATAGATTGGCTCAATGACATGGATCCTTACTTCAGATGGGTATATATATCAAACGAGCGACAATTCAAGTTCGCCTACATGAAACTCACGAGTCATGCCACAATATTTTGAATCAATTATGAGAGACAACTGCAGAGAACAGGTCAGACATTAGCTGAGTCTTGGGACGAAATGAAGGAAATGTTAAAATTAAAATATCCCCCTTTAACATACCGCACTCAGCTCCTAAACGAGTTTACGACCCTTCGACAAAGAAGTTGTCCTGCCATCGATTATATAAATCGATTCAACGTACTAAAAAATTGTTCTGATCTCATCGAAGACCCAAGCTCAACTATCACCCTATTCAAAGCAAGTTTTCGCCCAAATATTCATCAACAGAAGCTTACCCGTAACATTTTCACGATTGAAGAAGTTTTCCAATTAGCGTTACAAATAAAACAATATTTAAAGACATCGCAATTCCAAAAACTTCCCACCTCTTCTGAAGATACATCCAGATGAATTGTGTGTCAAAACAACACCACTCCTCACCAAGGAGACCAATTAAGTACTTCTGACATAAAAGGTATAAGTATTACTACTACTTTAAGTTCCAAGGCTACACACATGACTTGCTTTGCATATAGCAAGACTGGGCATTATGCTAGCTCTTGTGCCAAGAGGAGCTACTTATTGATGATACGATCGAGGAAGAAGCCGTAAACAATGGTAACAATACCGTTATTCCTGACCCCAATGACAGCACAAGTGATGCCAAAGTGGCTTTAGAAAAGCAAACTTTGGCAATCATGAGGTGTGTATTAGTTGCATCTTGCACGAAATTAGATTGAAAACGCACGTCTATCTTCTAGATGTACGTTAAATGCAGAGATAAATCATGTAAGCTCATCATCGACAACAGAAATTGTATGAATGTTATTTATGCAGTCGCTTTGACGAGGACGACTCTCACTGTTCAGCCCCACCCTCAGCCTTACCGCATCACGTGAGTAAACAAAACATCTTTAAGGATCACACAATGATGCAAAATACCAATTCATATTGTACAAACTCCAATCATGTATGGTGCGACGTCATCCCCACAGATGTACCCATATTCTTTTGGGAAGACCTTGGCTATATAACCAAAGTGTTAGCCATTTTAGTAGGCCGAACAGTTATGTCTTTAAGTTTGAAGATAAGACAATTGTACTCAAACCTGCCTAATCACATGACGACAATAATAGAGGATTAAGGGACTCTGTACCCCCCGTAAAAAAGAAAAAAAGTCTACACTTGATCTCTCCTTGCAAGCTCGAATTAAAAACTTAAATAAATATAAAATGAGGTCTTGGGCTTTTCTTCCTCCTTAAGTGTAGCCCTTTCCATGAGTATCCAACAAAATCCACTTCACGAACAAATCCAGGTTAAGCAAATAATTTTAAATTAAATTCAATTATTATTGATATTTGAATTGATGGACATCAACAAATTTTTAGAACATTCAAAAGATAGCTACAACAGATTGGCCAGACTAACTATTGATGTGTGAAACTAATAAGCAAATCGAGGGGGCCATGAGAAGAAGAGAGAAAGCATCGAATTTTTTTTTAGAAACTGTGAGAATGAAAAATCACAGCGTCAGCGAGTAGCCTTTCGAAAAGCTTTACTATATGCAAAAGGAGTATAAGGCGAAGGATTCACCAGCTTAAAGAGACCACATCGAAGATCCCTTGGAGTAACAATTGTGTAATTAAGTGTTCAATAAATGTCGTAAAACCAACCACCATACAAACGACCTACAATAAATTTGTAGTGACGAAAATTGTTATTACTGAAGTCCCATCGATCCTATGCTAGGTATGACGTCCGTGACACTTATAGCGAAGCTACTATTTATATAATTGTGATACTTCATTCTGCTAATAATGCTAGTGATATCCCCACAGAGGTCAAACCACTATTGACAAAATTCCATGACTTGTCTCCTGAGGAACTCCCAGTTGAACTTCCACGATTACGAAGCACTCAACACGCAATCGACCTAAAACCGGGATCATCCCTGCCCAACTTATCACATTATAAGATGAACCCAACTGCATGGTGAACTTCAATGATAAGTTCAAGACCTACTTAAAAAGGAGTTTATTCAAAAAAGTTTCTCATTGCATAGTACCTACTCTTCTTACCCCTAAGAAAGACGAAAGTTGACGCATGTGTAGATTCTCAAACCAACAATCAAATCACAATCAAAAATCGTTTTTGAATCCCTCGATTGGATAATATGCTTAACGTGATGACCAGAGCGATAATATTTTCAAAAATCGATTTACGAAGAGGTTATCACTAGATCTGCATTCAAGAACAGGACGATTAAAAAACTGCATTTAAAACAAAAGACGGTCTTTACAAGAGATTACTCATGCCATTCGGCCTACCCAATGCACCTAACACCTTTATGCGAGTAATGACGCAAGTGCTTTGCCCATTCATCGGGAACTTTCTCGTCGTCTATTTTGATGACATCCTAATTTATAGTCATTCCCAAAGTAATTACTTAAACCATTTAAGGCAGGTCCTCATCGTTCTTCGTTGTGAAAAGCTTTTTGTGAATCTAAAGAAATGCACGCTCATGGTGAACTTCAAGGTGTATTGGCGGACCACACTAAAATACAAGCTATTCGAGATTGACCAGCACCAATAAATATTCATGATGTCCAAAGTTTTCACGGATTAGCAACCTTTTATGGAAAGTTCATCCACAAATTCAGCACTATTATGGCCCGAGTAACAAATTATCTAAAAAAAGGGAATTTCATTAAACTAGCGCCGCAACTCGAGCATTCTAAGAGATCAAGTCTTGTTCTCTGTCTACTTGATTTTAGTAAAGCCTTTAAAATTGCTCGTGACGCCTCAGGCATAGGGATAAGACAAGTGCCTAGTCAAGAAGGCCACCCCGTAGCTTACTTTAGCGAAAAGCTAAATGACACCCGAGAATGTTATTCAACCTATGATAAAAAATTCTATGTGGTGATACAAAATTTATGCTGTTGGCGTCATTACCTCCTCCCTCGTGAGTTCATTTTATATTCCAAACAACTGCTAGATATGCTAAGTGGGTAGCATTTCTACAAGAATATACATTTATTTTTAAGCATCAAGCTGGTGTTAAGAACCAACCCGCAAATGCTCTCAATACAATGTCAATGATCTTAACTACTATGCAGATCAAGGTCACCAAATTTGAATCATTAAAAACGAACTTTCCTACATGCAATAATTTTGGGAGCATATTTGTGCAGCTGACTTGTGACCCAACAAGTCGCAATCTTGATTACTTATTGCAAATTACCTCATTAAAGGAACCAAACTTTGCATCCCGGATTCATCGTTTCATGATTTCATTACAGAAGAATTACACTCAGGAGGGACATCTAGACACTTTGGGAAGGACGAGATCCTCGCATTGGCTAAGGATAGGTATTATTGGCCTAGAATGGAAAAGAACGTCGCTCAACTTGTTGCCCGTTATCAAACTCGTCAAATGGCCAAAGAAGGAAAAAATAATTCTAGCTTGTACACTCGCTTACCTATTACAGAACGACCTTGAGAAGACCTGAACATGGACTTTATCCTCGAACTACTGCACACCGCCTGGAGGCATGACTCCATCTTCATTGTTGTGGATCAATTTTTAAAGATGACCCACCATATTTCTTGGTTTAAAACGTTCAATGCCTCGCACGCAGCGACGCTCTTTGTGAACAAAGTTCTCTGACTCCATGGTCTACCACAAAATATGAAACCTAAGGCCCTGTTTTGTTGGAGGCCCATTTGGCCCTGATCATGGCCAAAATGGCCTCCAACTATTTTATTAAAAAAGCTTTTCATTTTTCATCATTAATCACATAAACTTTAATATAAAAAATTTACTTTATATCATATTCTATACAATTTTTAACACATTACACTTAATTTTTTATTATTATTTTTTTGTCATTACAGGCTGTTTTGGCCATAGCCTGACCTCCAACCAAACAGAACCTAACCGTGATACCAAATTCATGAGCTACTTTTAGAAAATGCTATGGAAGAAGTTAGGAACTAAATTTCATTACTCGACCGCTTATCACCCTAAGTTAGACAGCCAAACTATGGTAGTCAATCATAGTTTAGGAAGCCTTTTGCATTTTGTCGGAAAAAACTATCAGCATGGGACTTAATCCTACCCATCATAGAATTTACATATAACTCTATGAACTGATCAACTGATATGAGTCCATTCTAAATTGCCACAAGTTATGACCCTAGACTACCAATAGATTTAGTTAACCTTCCACCTAACTACAGAAGCAGTGAACTAGCATCTCATTTTGCACAGCATATTCATGATTTTCATGCAAAAATTTGTAGAAAACTAGCTATAAGTTATGATGAAATCAAAACTCAAGTTAATCAACATAGAAATTTTGTAGAATATAGAGAGGGTGATAAAATTATGGTGAGAATATATCCTAATCGGCTCCCTCCGAGAACCAACAAGAAACTGACACCATGAAAATGAGATCCTTTCAGGGTTATTCATCGAGTGAATGAAAATGCGTACGAGGTACATCTTGATTAGATATTGCTATTAGCTCAATATTTAATGTAGATATAGCTGATTCAGAGTCACCATCAAATTCCCATTTTTACCTCCTCGGACATCAGCAATTCCTCCCGTTATTCCTTCCAATCTTCTCTCATCTACTACCCAGGATGATACAAGCCGCAATTCAATCCCCAGCGACTCGAGCCACCCAATCTAGCACACCTATGAGTTCTACTCTTACAACGTTGCTACTACCATCACCACTACAACGTCGCATCACCAGAATCATCATCATTGAAGCCATATTAGACGAGCAAGATATTGCAATTATAAATGGTAGCTTTCACAGGTATTTGATCAGGTTGAGGGGTCCTTCACCATTTTTGGCATCTTTTACACTCAACGACTTACAGCAGCTTTAACCCAATTTTTGGCAGTCTTACTAGCACCAACACTCAACCGAGTCAAGTTCTTCAAAGGCAAGGAGTGATGATGCGAGACATCCTCGATATCGCCTACACTGAAGAGCCTTGCGTCGGACTTTAATTATGTTTATGTAATCCTCTTCATGTATTGTGTACAACTCTTTCTTTTATATATTTGTATGAGTAAGCGCAAAAAAAAAATCAAAAAATTTATAAAAAAAAAAGAAAAAATAATTTAAAAAAACCACACAAGTCCATTGACCTACGCCAGCATGATCGGGCAACCAACACAAGCACACGATCCGCACGGGAGTGCAACTCAAGCAAAAGCAAAGCCGCACCCTGAGACCTATGCAGCACGACTCGAGCCCAACTGCCCGCTTCCTTTTTTTCTGGCCCATTGTACCGTGTTTCCCTATTTCTTTGACTTTCCCGCCACACCACTGTTTGCAATCGACAGATATACCAGCGACTGCTGACCGCCGGCAACTCCTCCCCCTCCTCTCTATAAATGAAGCTTCAGGGGACTATTTTAGGGGATCCAAAAGTCTAATTTCAATGATTTTTTGAGCGTTGAACCACTGTCATTGTGGAGAAAGTTTCTAGCAATACCACATCGCCAAAAAAGGACTCGAGGCGCCTCACTAGGCCTCAAAAAAATGATCAAAGGACCGACCGTCGACTCATTGCCATCTTACATCTCTGTATTATTTTCTACACTTTTATTTCGTTCTGTATATAATTGATTATCTGTTTTTATTGTGTTTCTTACACCAAGCTTGTTGTTCCCATCATATGTTTCTTATCATTTGTTTTAATGTGACTGTACGAATAACTCACATATCCTCATTTTACTTATCAAATATTCATAATGTTGTACCCCTTTTTGTTGTTTATATTACTATGCTTACGTCATTTTGTTAAACCGCCTACATTTTCTCGATAAACCACTCATGAACATTTTTTGCATTTGTTAAACTCTTTTGAGAATTCTATTTTTGAGCATGTAGTATTTTTGTATATGTAATTCACTATAAAATTATCACTACAAAACTCATCAAATTAACTATAAAATTCAAATTTACTTGATTGTATCAAACTAGTGTTAATTTTCTGTGAACTTTATAAGGAGATCAAATTGCATTCATACATAAGACCAGCACTTTATGTATATTGCATGACGCGCGCACACGTCGCACCTACATCAATTTATAACATAGATATATCATTTGTTTGTCAAAGCTGACCTGGTGAGTCCACGCAGCCTCAACTAAATGAGTGCCATACTCTTCAAGCATCTCATATAGTAGTATAAAAACCTTCCACCTTTCTCTACCAGTTAAAAAGGGTCCATCAGCAAAGCTTACCACTCCAACACCCATAGATTTAGCCTCATTTGCAGCCCACTTTTCCCTTTTTGACAAGCCAAAATGTGATGGATTTTTATCTCTAGGGATGGTGTGGATATTTTTGACATCTTCATCTAGATGTGCACAGGAAGATATTTGACAATCTCCACTTACTAAAGGGTATGAACAATAGCTCAGTAGCTCTTTTAAAATATACAAGACCATTTTCCTCACAGAAGCATCTCTATCTACCTAGAAGAACAAATGTACAAAAAAAACACATAAAATTATTGTGATCCTCTTGGAAATGATAAATTGGCTAGTACATTGTAACAAACAGTGAAACCAACCAATCCTCTCTGCATTTCTTGCCAGAACATACTGTTGCATTTCAAGTCAAATTCCTCATATAACTTGACCACAGGGAGCTTTTCATTTACGCATGAGATATCAACTATGGAGAAATACTGTGAAAGTAACATATATGCATCTCGGCGTTCTAAATGCCCAAGTGAAAGCAGAACCGAGCAACATTCCCATATTTTCTCCAAGAAATGAGTCCTGATATATGAAATTGAATTATTTGAGTTAAAACTTAGTTGCATTATAGAAGAAACCATGTTAATGTTACTAACTCATGTAAATAGCAAGTAGTCCAACCTAGAAAGAGTGTATTGCAGGCCAGACTCCAGAAACCTAAAAGGAGAAAATACGTTAAGGGACCTGAATACAGCAGGAAGGAGCAAGTGAATGGCATCCAAGCGATCCTCTCGAGACAACTTAAGCAACCCACATGCTAAATTGAACAACTCCTGTGTTAGAGAAACAGCAAAGGTATGTATAGCATTCAAAACACCCGGCAATTTCTGTCCTGATTCCCTAGCCTCTCTCCAACATCCAGAAGCAAAATCAAGCAGCGATGCCAATGCCCGATATGATGTCTTAGGCGGAATTTTCCCTGGATGTTCAGAAGAATGCTCGGTAGATAGCTTGCACGCACCCATCTCACCATTCCGAGATGCGTTCATGCTAATGCCCGCAGAGATCAGACAAAATGACACCACAGTTTGGTTCATAAGCTCCCAGAATCCCTTTTCAAATACAACATCATACACCAATTCCTCAATCTAACAAGAAAAATTGATGCAATATCAGCAAAAACGTAAAGATCGTTAACAGAAATTTTATAAATGGCATAGGTACACTGGGAATTGCCTTGTTCAACAATTCAGAGTTACTTGGGTTGATAGATTTGAGAAGCGGAATGAAGATAATAGAAATAAACTGGTTCATGGCATGAGGTGGGGCTCCTAAAGAACGCAGGAAAACGTTAATCCAACAGAATACCCAAAAAAAATCTTTATCTAGATATAAAACTTACGTTCATTCTTGAGAAGATGGCAGAGCGCACTGGTGTGGCACAGCACGTAATTTGACTGGTAAGTCTGTAAAAGCTTGAACGATCAACCCGTGAGGTTCGATTACAAGTCATGACATTAATTTCCATACCTCGCTGAGATTTGGAAAGAGGCGAAGCAGGGAGAAAAAGAGGTCGGATACGGAAAGCTCAGATGACGCGATGACACAGTCAATGATTGCAGGCACAGCGGCAGGAGAAACGACTGAGAAGCTCTTCGTCAGCGGAGCGATGTGGGGGACGAGCGGATCGACGACCGTCTGGATCGGTAGTTCCATCATTTCTCTTCTTCCCTTGATTCTCCGGCCTCTGAATGCCAAGAACGTAGGATAAAAACCCTACAAACCCTAGAATGAACCACAATGGAGAATGGTTCGAAACCGACAGCAGCCGTCGATATCTCGCCCGTTAGGACTCGTTTTGAATTTTAAATAAAAGAAAACAATAATTTATTTTATCAATTTAATGCAAAAAAAATTAATTTAATATTAAAAAAATATAAAATATAAAATAAAATTAATTATAATATTTATATTTATATTAAATATAAAATTAAATTAAATTTTACAGTTAAAATTTATATTAGACAAAAAAATAGTTCGAATCAAACAAAAAATGAGTTTTTTTAATCAAAGAGTACATAGATTCTTATGAATTTTTAAAATTTCAAGATAGATTTTGACTTTGACCTTGATTTATGGTCCTAATTTTTAGAGCCAAATTTAAAATTAAATCAAATGATATTTTATCCTTAAAATCTTTATATACTACCACCTGCAGAAAAAATTAAATTTTAGAAACAACATTTTAAATTTAATTTTTAAAATCATAATTTTATAATTTTAAATTTGCTTGTAGTTTTAGAATTCGTGATTAATTAAATTACAAATACTTTTATTTTATAATTTTTAAAAAATAATTATTTAAAAAAACTTTTTAATATTATATTCATGTCAATTTTTCACAAAATTTAATTTATGAGTTGCATACATTTGGATGAGAATATAATATTTCAAGTTTTAAATATGAATGCAAATAGCCTAATTTTAAACTTTTAATTCAAGAATAAAAATAGAAAAAATAAAGTTTACATTTAACTTTTTTATTTTTAAAAGATTAAATTTTATTTTTTATCTAAAAATTTAAAAGTTTTTAAACATCTATTAAATTTTAAATTTCCGAAATTTGAAAATTAAATTTCTACCATTTTTAAAGATGGACTTTTTGAAAGAAGAAATTCTACTTTAAATATTTTTCATGTTAAATTTCAATATTTTTTCAAATTTTAAATTTTAAATTTATTTTAGAATTTACAAATTATTTTCGGGCCTAATGATAGTTGCACATTTCACATTAGCAGGACTAATGAGTTTACTAATATATTCTATTAATTTTGACAATTTCTGTTTGTAAGAAATTTCAGATTTGACATAAACTAAATCTAACAAGCCTACTTGATCATTACATGCCTATTTGATTTTGACTACATTACTTGACAGAAATCTCTTCCATAAATTTTTAAAAATTAAAATTGATTTATATTTTTTTCTAGCTTTAAAGGCTCGTGTGATGCCTATGGTCAAATATGGTGAGGAGTGACTACTGGATGATGTCCAAAAAAATTAAAATTATTAGAACAAAATACGATTCCTACTAGGCTTCTAAGCCAATAATAGTGAAAGGGGAACATAGGGGTGGCAATTTGTATCCGTACCCGATTAAACCACCCCGATTTTCCCGTAATGGGATAGGTACGAGTGCTCAAATTTTATCCGCGACTCGCAACCTGCCCTGCCCCATTATGAAATGGGGCGGGATCGGGTATGAATCAACTATACCACCCCGCTCTGTTATGTATATATTTTTATCTATTCTTATATAGACTTATATAGAGTCAAATAAAAAAAGTGCATTGAAAATGAAGAAATGTAAAGTCTTGCTTTTATAGTATAATATTCACTATGTGGCTACAATTTTTGTTATTTCAAATAAAGTAAAATAATTCGATTTTCATTGACATTAGTGCGGAAACGGGGCGGGGGCGAGTATGGGTAATGAATAATATATAGCGGAGCGGGTATGAATATTTATAAACCCGACCCAAACTCACCTCGTTGTCATTTCGAGGGGCACAAGAATAAATTATCTCACATCGAAGAAGACAAAAAGATCCTATGTATAAGTATATAATAAAATCTCAAATGACAGAAGCATATTTTAGTGCAAAATCGTGAGGCTAATTATGAGAAACTCTATAGTTAAATGTACTTAAGCTGGAATAGTACTGGAATGAGTGATCTTTCTAGAAAACTGCCTAATTATGCGGTTCTTAAAAATTAAAATGAATAATATCTCTAAATTTGTATTACGAAATATGACAGTTCAACCGCAATTTAGTCAATTCAAATTGAATATATTGGTTGAACAAGCCGACATTTTCTAGTTCGCGTTTTGCGGTTTAAAAACTACTGGTTAACAAAATCTGCTATACAGAAAAATAATTGTTGCTATAGTATCATAGACTTGAGTACCTATCATAATAGATCAGAACGTATTTCACTTAATTCTACTAAATTTATAAATTTGATTAACAAATATGTTTTATATGACAAAACGAATATTCATATTTCAAAAAATTTTAATTATGCTGATGCTTTTTCAGTGCTACAATATCCTGGTTTTAAGTTAAATGATGATTTTTGTTGTGGCTGATCTTTATATTCATACAAATAATTCAATTTTTTTAGTTTGTCTAAGGTCAACGCAAATTAAATTTGTGCTTCAGAAATATTATAAATATTTCAAATGATAAAAACTCATGAATATTTTACAAAATAATCAACAATCAATGTTTATTAAATATTTTCCCAAAGTTCTATACTGATTTTGAAGTCTGCCAAATCATAGGCATTTCACTGGTGCAGGAATATGTATAAATATTTCAAAATATAACACTTCAAAACGACCTTAATCAGTTGCACATCAAAAACATAATCCTGAATATTTACTTTTTCTATCTGCTCCTGTTATTTTTCTTCTTCTTTTCATAATAAATGAAGGAGATGACAAACATTAATTTAGACCAAAAATATTGAGAATTGTACATTCAATATAAGTAAATAAGATAATTTTTTAAGGATAATTATGCGATAATCACAAACTGGATCAAGATAAATGATAATAAGAACAAGGGTGCTGAAGTAGTCCTGCTAAAATACCATCTTCATTACATTATCCGAGAGAAATAAGCTGTTGAGGTGCTCTTGAGGCTGAAGAAAGAGGCAGCTAACAAAAGCCTTCTCATGATTCAATTGATCAAAAGATCAGAGAATTTATAATCACTTCTCATGCTACAGGAAACAACAGATAAGGTGCCCAAAAGAAAGAACAAAAAGAAAAAAACACAGGTAGCCATAAAACAATAATCTATATAAGAAATGCAAGAATAAAAGTCCTTCTATATAGAGTATTAGTCACCTAAGGAGCCTAAACAAGAATGTAGTTATCTGGAACGAAGTATCTTCCTTCAATTTTAAAGAAAAGCATCCAGCTTCTTTGATTTGGCAGAGGGGTTTGGTGGTTTGAAGTCATCAAATCGTAGATTGGAGGTCGAACGGATCTCATTCAATATTGAGTCGCCTCTTTCTGCTTTTATGAACTCGAATATGCTGCTGAGGACCTCCGAAGCAAGCCCAGCCTCCACCAGGCTCCCTGGCAGCTCACCGCCTTCACGGATCAGCTTCGCTATCTCCTTCAATGAGACAACATTCTCCACAATAACTTCCCCAAAAATATGGCCAAGAAACTCCGCAGCTTTGGGAGCATCATTCACAGCATCTTCCAAGGAAGAAAGCACAGAATCAAACCTGCACAGAGAAGACACAAAAAGTGAAATTAAAAAATTTATGAAGTAAGCAGCACGAGAATGCTAAGGTGGATGAGTAGTTATATGTGAAAGAACAAGTGACAAATGAGTATATTCACGAAAAGATTAGAATGGCCTCAATTGAAAATAAGCTCAGAGAGACTCGAAAATATAAATCGTGGGCAAGACAGATAAAATCTCTACCAAGGAAAGTTTAGATTATTGAATCTTGCTTTGCTCATGTCAAAAGAGAAAGAAAAAACCAAAAAAGACATGCCAATGAACTATAAAGAATGATCCTACATATTTGAACCTAAATAAAGGTTTATTATTTGTTTTGTTCATGTTGTTGTAGGAAGTAAGCAGCATAGTAACACTTGAACTACAAACTAAAATACACAACCCAAATCTTTTCTTTTTTTTTTGAAAAGGGACAACCCAAATCTTTTAAGCAACATAATGTAACTGATTTTGTCACAAACTGAATATGGGTTATATTCTTCTAGGCTAGTTCCAAAAGTTAGATCCCGATTAACCAGCTCAGGCAGTTTTGTTATATTTAAAAGGTTTGGAGAATGTATACGCAATAAATATGTAATTCAAATAGATTTCAAGGGTATGTATGAAATTCCCAGTTTAAAATACACAATGGAGTTTCATTTTACCCTTCACTTAATTGTGTCCGACCGATCACACTATTATGATCCTTGCTTAGCCTAACAAGAAGCTGTGCCAAGAGATTTCTCTCCATACTTTTCCTTTCAAAAGAGTCTGTTACCCAAATTGATATCATCAAAGGATAAAAATGTGGTGAGTTCAGGTCTTTGATGCATAATTCGAGCTCATTCACATCCCTGGCACTGAACAAGACGAATAATTCCAGTGTAAGCAACTTAACATGGAAAAATGATAATCAAAAACAGAAACATGGATTTCAATAAAATAGCCAATGATAATGCAGATAAACCAGAATTTAATATAACAAACAGATAGCATAGGCGCAAGTAAATATTGAAACCAGGTTAAGTAACTGGAAGCTTGAATCAAACAATGATATCCGAGATCCCTAGGAACACCTTTCTTTTAAGTGGGTGAAGGTCACCAAGTTGGACCAAAAAAAAAGGGACTGATTATTGGCTGACCCACTGCAGTACATAATGGGAAAAGGGACCAAAGGTGGATTTGATTTAATGTTATTGTAATACAATGTCGGGTTATTTGGAGAAATTAATTATTTAATTTAATGTTATGTTTAGATGCCATTTTTAAGTGTGATTTTAAAGGAAGGGGGGGGGGGGGGGGGGAGGGAGGAAGGGGGAGGGGTTGGTAAAAAAAGAGAAAGTGAATCTTGAGATAACAAAACTTCATTAATAGTATTAGCATCTTTCAATATGATGATATTAAACAAAACAAACAACAAGTTATAGATTACACTGATATTTAAATAACACTAACAACAAAATTGCATTGATTGCAATGTTTTGCCATCCATCTAGAGTCGTCCGCAAAAATGGCCTGAACAATAAATTGCAAATTTCTAAGCAAGGATCATCACCAAATAATGTGCTAAAAACTTGAGACCTCTTAGGCCAGAGTGCCAGACTAGGAAAGTTTACAACACTGTTGCCACTGGACCTACAAACTGAGATATTAATGACTAACTGAATGGCCAAGTGATAGTAGAAGCTCAGTAACATAAGACGACTTCGTGATTTAATTAGAATTCAGAAACAAATATTAGGCAAATGACATTCCACATTCAATTCAACAAATAAAGCTAGGAACTACTTAATAAATTAGCAAGCAACAACTTGCCAACATGATTTTTTCTAAATTGAATAATACAGTTTCAAGAATTATATTCTCCAGCATTGTTTAACTCAATCTGTTGGTGCAATAAGATGAATTTCTGATGGCGATGTAAATAGCCCTAGATGCTTGTAATAAGCAACTTCTGATAATTCAAAGATATTCTCCTCCAATATCTGTTTTTATCCGTCTTCTTCTCTACTTCTTCCCCTTTCTCATAAACGTTCTATTATCAATTTCTTCTTTTAGTTCAACTCTATTTCAAGTAATGTTCTCTTCAAGCATAAGTGAGTGGGGTCAAGGACATGCTTAATAACCATACCCCAGAACATTACTGTTTCTCAACCTTCTATATCTAATTATTCTGAAATTTAAGTCCACCAAGTAAAATGAGGGAATTACGTAAAATCCTACCCTGCAAGAGAATGCTAAATACTGCGTAACTTTGTTTTAACCAAATGAAGTATGATACAGCAAGTTTCTATTCCCATAACAATACCCTAATGGAAGCATTAGTTGATAGCCAAACAACATGACATTTTACCATAGGAACAAATAAAAGTCAATTTTTTTCTAAAAAGTTAAAAATAAAATTCAAGATGTAAAAGGAATTTTGTTTTTTCTAACACGAATACTGCTATACGATCTTTTCTATCTTCATCTTCTACTGTATTCTCCTTTTGTTTGGTAATACTTGATTGTTATGTTATGAACAGCAGAAAATATAATTACCTATAATATTCTCTTATTGCTGACATTGACTTTTCTCTTAGCTTCTCTTCCGATAATGGGGTAGTTTCAAAAGATGCACCAGATTTTCCACCAGAAGACGTAGGTCTCCTCCCTGAAGTAGTCAATTGAGGTCTATCAAAAGCACGATCTGCAACACAAGAGTCTCCCATGCTATATGAAGTATTCCGATCTTGACTGCTTATCTGATCATTTGAAGCCCCAGAGTACCTCTCCATCATGTTCTTTGGCTTGTTATCTTCTCTTGAGGTATGAAGTAGTCGACCAGTGGTGGAGTTAATATTATTTGGACCTGTAGCTAATCGCTGGGAATCTCCATTTCTTGAAGAAATCTCACTTACAGAGACATTTGGCATTAATCCCTGTCCTTTGCCAGACATTCCAGTTGCAAGACCTCCTTGAGGACAAAGGGAAATGGAGCCATTGTCTATAGGCCTCTGTGGAAGAGGGACAGACAGCATCCTGCTCTCAAATTGATGCCTGTCATCAAGACGAATGTCCTGACTGCCAGAACCTCGCACGTGCCCTGAAAGACCGCGAAGAGTACCACTTAGCTGAGAACTAGAAGTCAATATGGTGGGTCCTCTCTGACCATAATCAACAGGTGGCCCTCGTCTAGAAGAGATAATAGATCCGCGTGCCACTCTAGTAGATTGAGCATGACGTTCTTGAGCTGCATCCTTGTGCACATCCTCAATCTTCTTTGGGCCTTCAACCTTCCTTCTTTGCTGCCACTTATTTCGTCTGAGATCAATTGTATCCCTCAGCATGAATCTAACCCGAGAAGAAAGCTTTTGGTTTGTGGACAGCATACCCATCATGTCAAAATAAGCATCCATATGTTCCCTAGCTTTGGAATGGTCTATCATCTCACCTATGGTACTCATCAATTTGCATAAGGCTTCAATATTTTCCTCATCAGGGTTCTGATACTGTCCCAAAAGCTTCTTGATGCATTCATGCATAATCCTCTCAGTCAACATCTTCTTTTTGTACAACTCTCCGATCAACCGAATATTTCCCAGCATACGCCTTCTTGCGCGTATCCTTTTCCCCTCCCTTTCTTCTTCAGATTGCTGGACCTCACCCTCTTCTTCAGTTTTGTCAGCTTCAGCTTGTTCTCTCTCTCCTCTTTCGAACTCTTCCTGACATTTGTTTAAAAGCAGCCTTCTAAAGGTAATCTTTTCATTATCTTCAACAAAATCAGGCAACTCACTAGCAAGATGAAGGCAGAAATCAGCATACATCTCGCAGAAGGTTGGCTCCATCAAAGCCTTGTCAAAAATCTGAGAGATAACCCCATTGAGAGTAGTCGTATTATCAATGTTTACCTCCTTGACTTGGGCAAATAACTTTTCAAAATTCTGAGGTGTTAACTTGTTCAATATGCCTTTTAATCTTCTCTGCTTCTGCTCTTCATCATCAGATACTTTCCCCACTTCATATCTATTAGCAGACTTGTGTATTACTGGCATAGGTCCTTGAGGAGGAGGCATTAAGCCTCTTTGAGTGGTAGTAGCTCGCTGCCACCTCTCAGCATCAGAATAATTCCTTGCTATTCCTCCCTGGGGTGCCAGAGACTGAATAGGCCCAGAAAGTATTCCACCAGAGAAATGGTTGGGCGACTGTACTCGTGGATTTCTAAGAACCCCATGATTCACTCCTTGTCCAGGACGAAAGTTCATTGCATTAACTTGATGACTATGATCCATTCGATAAGCGCTGGAAACTTTCGTCCACCTGTCATCATCCGAAATGCCTGCTGCACGACGCTCACCCCGGGATGCGCCAGGAGATCTATCTACAATCCTTCCAGGACTAGGTATTTGGTCGGTAACATGAGAAATGCCAGTCGGAACACTCAATAAAATATCTGTTATATCAGATCCAATGTCAAACCCTTCTGGAAGATGTTTACACTGCTCTGAAAAAGTCAATAGAAAATCTCTAGAATATTTCTTTTTGCCAGTATATTCATTTTCATATTCAACATGAATATCCTCACGCACATGGACCTGCTGGCCATCTGATGAACTCAATTTTGGGGTAGATGCATCAGCAGCATCCTCCCAGTCCTCAATTTCACCTTTAGCTTGCTCATCAATTGCTTCAGTACTCTGATAGTAATCTTCAACACTGACATTTTTCAATTCAGCCAACAAATAACAATCACTAGACTCTGACGAGCTGACTATTTCGTGCTTTTCCTCTGGGCCCTTGTATGCATTATACAGATCAGAGGAACCAGCAGCATCAGCCTTGGAAAGAATTTCCTTCCTCTTCTTCTTCTTATTTGTCTTAGTTTTGTTTGGCTCAACAGAAGGCTTGTCCTGTGGCCCCAAGGACACCAATGATGCAGAGATCCCATTGGATAGCTCCTCAGCTCTAATTTTCTGCTTTATTTCAGAAGAAGCTGAAGGAATGGAGGGCGTTTCTAATAGGCATGTGCCAGGCTCACTTGAAACATCAGGCCTCGTGTGCGTTGATTCACATTTGAAGGCTGAAGAATCAGCATCTGTACCAGAAGGGGGTTGTTCAGCATCATCCAAATCAGAGGATTTAGTTAATGACATATCAGAAACTGACAATGTCAACTTGATCTCATCCTTATGGATGGCAAACTGTTGGTTTTCAGTATCATGAAACTCAGAACAAGTATTCCTTTCAGAAGCTTCTGTACCTAATCCCCTGGTTGCTGCATCCAAAGAGCCTATGCTGGCTGAAGAAGAATAATCCCTGGCAGTATCATATACTTCATCTCTCCCATGTTCAGATCCTGCCAAGTTTTCATGTCCAAATCCAATCTCCAATTTCTTATAGCACTCAAAAGAAGAACCAGTAGTTGCATAAGTTGATGCTTCCACAAAAGAAAGTTTGTCACCAGCTACATCAATAGAATCAGAACAGCATGGAACAGCTTTTTCTGATGGTTCCGTCTCCAACATTTCTCTAGAAGGGCCTGCAGCTCCCAGTAAATCTTTCTTATGTTCTAATTCAGAAGTTCCGGATACCACATTTAAGGAAGGGAAGCTCGTCAAAGAATTGTATGAATCAGCAGCACTTGCTAACGCAATAACTGCAGTCTGATTGGATATTGGATGTTCAAATGCATCTGTAATAGTATCATCCTTTCTATTCTGCAACTTCATATTCCCATTAGAATCAACTGAATCCATCTGCAACAATGTGATATTATTGAGGTTATTTGGAAGAAAAAATGGGTGCTTAGAAACTTACACATTTAACTTTCAATTCCTTCATATTACATACAAACCCTCCAGTTCTTTAAACACCAAAAAATAGCTCCTTGAGTTAAAGAACAACCAAAATTTAAACAGCCAAAGGCCCAAAACCATTAAAAAACTTGAATTATCCTAAAAAATAGACATTAACTCCCTATCTCTTGATATATAACAGAAAAGGGGACTCTTTGTGCTCACAATAAAATGGGAGGCATATACATGAAGTTAGAGAATCAGGAATTAAACATGTAAGTAATAAAATTCAGACTGCAACAACCAACAAAATAAAAAAGAATTCAGAAGCACAAGAAAACAAAACAAATACCCTATCCACATTTAGCAATTAAAGAAGAATAAAAGTTGGGGAGAGAAAAAGGTGTACCACTTGCTGAGAATTTTTAAGCTCCCCTTTACTTGACGTTTTTGGTTGATCCTTCCCAGATTCCGACCCACACAAAGCATCTATTTCCTTGCCATCATGTCCTGCTACAACAGAGGTAGCATTCCCAAGAGTAGGAACTAAAGAAAAGGCTTCACTTTTATCAGAATGCGTTGAAATCTCAAGTGATACACTGGTCAGATTTTCTGAAATAGAAGAAATATCTTTTGAAGACTCAAGATTTTGTTTCAAAATAGAATCAATATTATGTGAGCGAACTTCACTGTCCTTTGGCCTGGTGGCTACAGGCACATCCGCAGGTAATCTTGAAGGTTTTGAGGATTCTTGCTTGGAGATAGGCATGCTAATTCTTACTGATGGTGTCCCAGATTTTTCCGTAGACGAGAGAGTAACAGGCTTAGCTGACACATGTGCTGGAACTGATAATGAAGTAGAAACTGATGATCCTTCCAAGTTGACTACTTCAGGCAAACCATGCATGAGAGATGGAGGCACGGTTCTCCCAGTAGGTGCCGGATTAAGAGCAGATTGGCTCATGAATGGAACAGTCTGGCCACTTTGACCAACAGGAAAGGTATATCTTGCACCTTGAGAAGCAGTATTCATCTGGGTACTTGTCAAAGGAAGAGAAGACTGAGAAGGGAAAAACATTTGGGAAGGATTATAGCTAGTTGGATAATAACTCATCTGATGACTAAACGTAGGAGCAGACGGTGATTGGGAGGTGACATTTGGAAGTTGCCTTTTCACGGAACTGCTAGCATCTGTGTTTGAATCAGTCCTTTTATCAAGTTTTAGCTCCTCATGTGTTTCTGGATGAGTTATCTTCACAGCTCTCCTTTGAGAACCAAAATTTCCAGGCTGCTGCTGAGGAAATTGTGGGGCAATACCAATTCCCATGCCGCCTAATTGAGCAGGTAGCTGGTGACCCAGTTGTGGCCCAAAGCCTTGGTGCATGATTGCTTGAGGTTGAAGTGGATGAGACTGGATGTTAGGAACATACAACTGTTGAGGAACATGAGGGACATTTGCTGCAGGCAATGCCATTGTCATTTGCAATGAACTCGCCACAATACCCTGTGTTGGAACCTGCAAATTGGCACCACCAAATTGCACAGGCATTTGTGCTTGTTGAAAAGGAACATGTAATGGCATTCCGCCCACAGGAAGAACAGAAGGCCTCTGCTGCACTACACCGGGAGCAGAAGGAACGGAAGGGTGCATATCCTTCTTCACATGCAAGGGAGGATGAGACTCTCTGTTTTCATATTGCCCAACACCTCCTGTTTCCTTCAATGCTTGCTTCTGCTTTTGCTGAACAGGTGGCTGTGGTGGGCCAGAGGGCATAGGTATGGCTGGTGCCAACCTAAAGGAATCATGTCGAGCCTGATGTACATAATAAAGAAGTCCAGAAGCATCAATGACACGGCATTATTACTTCGAAACTAATTTCAGAACAGTCGGTATTTGTAACAGACATAGCAGACAATTCAATCCAGAAGGAACAAATAATTCAAAACATGGTACAAGATATTCCGTTCATTAATATAAAAGAAACTCTGATCATATCATACAACAATTGTCAGGCTTTTGCATAAAAAATATTATCAAACGCCGCCATTAAGCAAATGTGTCACACCAGCTTTAGTTAATGATCAATATTGACACTCAACTAGTTAACTGACTTTTCTAAAAGCTTCAGATACTCATTTTCTTCAAACAAAGCTCGCCAAAGTCACAAAAGCCTTGAAGTTAAGGTTTGACTTTAAATTTTATTTTATCAAAAAAAGGTTCGACTTTAAATGATTTCTAGAACAAATCCTTTACAAAGGATAATGCCAATCTAATGCTAAAAGGGGTAGCATTTTTGCAAGAGAATCAACTGAAAAGACGGAAAAAGTAAGAAAGAAGAAGAGAGCTGCCTGCAAGTATTTCTCAAATACATAAATGAGATGTGTCACGAAAGACATATTAAGAAACCTGATCACGCTTCTGTTCATCAAGATTTGGTGGAGCTGAGCACGTTCGGGCAGGAATCTACATTTACATGATGAATTCCCCTCAGAATAACTTGAATATATAAACAAAGTAGCATATGAAAATTGACAAAACAAAGTATAAAATACCTGCATTCCATTCACTATTCCAGGATTTATGGTCCCAAATTGAAGAAATGGTCCAGATTCATCTCCTGAAGAAATTCCACAAAAAAAACCAATGTGAATGGAATTGAAAATGCTGATTTGCCTTGTCGAACAGGATAAAAATATTAAATACTTTCAATCTTCAGATCAACGAGATGCAGCTAAATATAATTCATTCTTGAAAAAATTGAGTATATGAAAAGTTGCCCATATTGCTAGCGTCAAACTAAGAGGCATCAAATTATAAAAAAGCATTGAGATTGAGTTGAAGATACATCGGAAACTGGAGTACTACCTGCAGAATTAGCAGCTGGAGCCTTAGGAACTGCCTTTTTCTGATTGTTAAAAGAATCCGCTGGCTTGGCACAGCTTGACGCCGGTCCGTCATATGCGCCTATAGAACACAATATAATATGCTAGAAGATCATAGATGTTTTTTCTCTTAAGTTTGAATATGGGTTTCATTATCAAACTAGGGTAGATGTTTAAGAACTTCGATAACAAACTGGGTTGATAATAATACCAGGCGAAGGCGTCGTTGCATGACCTCCATTGGGTACACCTCGGCGTGCGGAATCAGGGTTTGAACTCACCGTGTTTACACTAGATTGCCCTCCTTGTCCATTACCAGATTTCTTAAAGCTAAAAAGACCGAGGAACAAAAAAGTAAGAACCATTGAAAAGCTCCAGTCACCATTTTGCTCAGATCAGCAGAGAACACTAGTTGTAAAACAATAAAAAATAAAAATTGAAAAGCCAACAAAGCATCACCTTCGGTTCGCCGAAAACGCATTGGACGCCGGGGAAGGGGGCGGAGCAGCGGATGACGGTAGTGCAGGAGCAGAGGCGGAGCCGCCGCCGCCGCCCTTCCCGCCGCCGGAGAACCCCCTGTTCTGCCCGAAGCTTCCTGATCGACCGGGTTTCCTAAGATGCCCCTCGGTCTTCTCAAACCTCGATTGATTCTGGGACATAAATCCGACTCTCACTTCCTCCTTCCCTCCTGCGAATCCGACAGAAAACACGGTAAAAAGAACAACCAGCACCCCACCAATCCGCGTCGACACGAAGCACCGACGGTGGCAGAACAACCCGCTGATGGATTCGGAAGTGTAGAACTCGTGTAATAAAATAGCAGTTTTTACCTGGAAAAAGAGTGAAAGAGAATCAGGAGATCAGCGAGGGGTTAGGGTTTCGTCCTCAGGCGGATGCGCTCGGATTGGAGACGACGTTGGCCGGAATCATGACGCGTGACGATAAGGGAAAAGAGGGATTAGAGGGGTGGTAGACAGGAGGCGAAGAAAGGGTTTTCTTCCCCGGAGAGAGAAGAGGCGATGATGTGAAACAGAAGCAGCGAAATCAGAGTTAAAAAAAGGAGGAGAGGTGTTTCAGCTAGGTTAAAATTTTAGTATTCCATTAAAAAAAAATAGTATTTGTTTACGTTTAATTAAATTGAATGAATTAGTAATATTTTTTAAACAAAATAATAATAACAAACATATTAATCTTTGTTAATAATAATTAAAAATTTAATAATTAATCATCAATAATCTTTTCAATAACTAAACCAATAAACTAAAAATAAAATAGGAAGCTATTGCACACATGCAAGCAATCAGATAGCATCAAAAAATAAATAATTAAAAAAAATTAAAATTAAATGATTGAAAATCAACATTATAAATTTTATTGGTAGGTAAGTGTTTGTCAACTTTACGAATAATAACCCGACGAGCAACCTTCCCAAAAATAAAATCACCTAGAACAATAACAGTTGTAAATGTCAATAAAATTCTCATAATGTTCAAATAGAAGTTTACGTCTTATAGAATAGATCTATTGAAATTTAAATATCAGAAAAGTCAAAAAAAAACTAAATGCAGCAACTAAGCACATGAAAGTTATTAAAAAAAATTAAGGGAATTTATATTGATATTATTTGATTCTTCTTTAATAACATATTAAAATAGCTATTATTTTATTTTATAACTTAATTTTTCAAAAAAATTTATAAAATATATTTTTAAATTTTTAAAAAGAAAATTCACTGGTTATGATTATTTTAAAGTGTATTGTGTATATGCAAAATCTTATAATTATGAAGAATTTAGGATTATGTATGCAATTTTTTAAAATTAAAATTTGTATTTATTTTTAATTAAAATTATTAAATAAATTAATTGTTTGCAAGTAATTTGCATTCTTAATTATTTTGTTATTATATTTATAGATCTGTCTAAACCATGCTATTTTTGCTACAATATTTTAATGATAATTATAATATTAGTTAATTAATTAAATGTCATTATCTTAATTTAACCTTTCAGGCTTTTCAGCTACCTGAGTTCATTAAGGAAATTAAATAAAATCAATAATAAAAAAATTTAATGCAGATAACAAAAACAAATCCCCGAAATTTCGCTAGCGGTTCCGTTTGGTGTAACAATTTTTGTTCCAAGGTATTTTTTTCCCACTTTTTCAACCAAAATCATATTATTTTGAAATTTTAATAAATAATTAATAAAATTATATAATTAGACGATAGATTCTAATGGAAATAATTATACGTGAGCTTTAAATGTAATAAATGAACATAAAAGTTTAACTAATTTTTTTTTAAAAACAAATATTACTATTTTATTAATAAATATTAATAAGTTAAATATTTATAAGTAGTATTCTCTGAATTAAATATTTACAGACTTCGTCTGTATTTTAAAGAAATAATAAATTTTTATTTACTATAAGAATAAGTCTAGCCTGTTTCAAGAAGAATTACAACAATGAATTTTTGGAAAAAAGATAAAATTTTTAATAATAGATGAAAATTGAAATAAAAGAGATTTTAAAAAAATGAACATTAAAAAATATTGTGGATATCATTTAAGAGTTAGATTATATTTAGTTCTTAAATGATGAGTTAAATATAATATTAGTTATATGCTTTAATTCTAATTGGGTTAAAATAACTGACGGCAAATGAAAGCAAGCGTGTGGTGGTGAAGTCAAAATATAGCAGGATCATTGGATTCTAGTTGGGTTAAGCCCATGGTGATCAAGGTCCATTGGGCTGGTTAGATAGGCTTAAGTTTTACTTGGATTTAGGCCCAACTCTGCTAGAAGGAATCCAATAAGGGGAGGTTTAGGCCTGTTTGGTGTGAGGACCAAAACAGGACCAAAATAGTACTAATTTAAAAAATAATAATAATAATAATAATAAATAAATAAATTTTTTAAATTATTCTATACAAATTAAAATATAAAAAATATTATTTTACT